>CM053580.1:235502846-235556376 GCA_028627135.1 Pseudochirops cupreus | reverse complement strand
CTGTCTGTCTATCTAATATATCTGTCTGTCTATCTATCTATCTAATCTATCTGTCTGTCTGTCTATTCTATCTGTCATCTATCTAATCTATCTGTCTGTCTGTCTGTCTGTCTATCTATCTGCCTGTCTGTCTATCATCTATCTAATCTGTCTGTCTGTCTGTCCATCCATCATCTATCTATCTATCTGTCTGTCTTTCTGTCTGTCTATCTAGCATCTATCTAATCTGTCTGTCTATCTATCTATCTAATATATCTGTCTATCTATCTATCTATCATCTATCTATCATACTGTTCTATTCTCTTATCATTTACTTGTGTTCCTCCATAGAACTTGAATCCCATCCATATGGATGACTATTCTCCCTATTGGTAGAGAGCACAAATCTGTGCCTTTTCACCTCACATTATTCTTGTACCATTGATTCCACTTCTTAATCCACTTTCAGCATGTTCCCATACTATGCTATGTTATGCTGGTATGCAAACTGAAGCAACAACCAAAGTCTCCATTAATTTCAAACTCGTCTGCGAAGTTGAATGGAAATGTTATTCAATGAGGTACTACCAATTTGACAACAGCATAATGCTCTAGCTGTGTTAAATTAATAAACATTGAGGATGCAAATGGGAGAATGGCAATTCATTTAACTGACTTTTAAATTTGAGGAACTCAAGAGTCAAATAGCATCCATTTGAAAGAATAGCACATACCCAGTTTATAGACTTTGGGACTGATTCTCTTGTTCCCATTTTTCTGCCTTTTGCCTTGTCCCTGTTTAAGTTAGAAAGTCCTCCTAATGTGTATATTACAGCTAACATTTAGCAACTAATGTCAGGAAAATAACAGCACTTTTCCAGGCTCAACCAAAAATGTTTTGATGTTTTAACAGCTCTAATAAGGAGATGAAAATACATAAACATAGAACACAGAAGCTAAAAGTTATTCATTCATTCAATCATAGTAAATGTTTGGTGAATTGAATGTTTAATGAATTAAAAACCAACATTTTAAAATGACTACTGAGGAAGACATGGCTCCTGTCTGCATGCACCCAGTAGCTTAGTAGAGGGATGTGGCACCTGCACAAATTTCATCAGTGTGGGTAGTCACATCTCATCCCTTTACATTTCAGAATATCTTCAGGAATTACTTGTGGCTGCATAAAAATTTATCAACTGGTGGCCAGTCCCCTTGTTGATCAGCCTCTCAAAACTTCACTAGGTTGGTTCTCAAATGACAGACATGATTCTGGGCTTATATTTGAAGCGTTTCCCACTTAATAAATCCTGCCAGCACTTGTGTCCTACTGGCTGTTCCTTTAAGAGCCCAGTCATCATCACGAAGCACTGGAGTGAAAATGGAGGGTACAAGTAATTCTAATGCAGTACAATGCAAAATACTGGGATCCAATACAATATGGTAATTTAGTGAACACACTTGGATCTCAGTTCATCATCAGACAGCCCAATGAATTAGCAGTCGTTGGAGTGAACTATATTGCTAAGCAAGGATCCAAAATTTAAATTGTTTCTCCAGGCCAAAAACTGTATCTTAGTTTAGCATTTCAATTAAATTCAAAATTAAATGTTTCTTATGAGACAGACACTGCACATAGTAGGTCTACTATTATTTATACAATTGATTTGAATACTCAACTGCTCTTTGAGAATCAACAAGGATTTTTTCAGTATGTATTATATACAGCATGATAGCGGGTAAAGAGCTGGTCTCAGAATCAGGAAGATCTAGGTTCATGTCCAACCTCTGGCACATACTGACTGTACAACCCTGGGCAAGTCTCTTAGCTTTCAGTGCTAGGGCTATACATTACAAAATAATTTCTGATTTGCATTGGTAGAAGGAATTTCTTCACACTGATAAAATAAAGTATCTGATCTCATACATATGTATATACAAACATGCATGTGCATGCACACACATATTTGACATTGTACACAATACACATGTATCCATATGTGTGTACATACACACACATACACATATAAAACATTGTTTACTCTGGCCTTACTCTCTCGGAGCTTGCTTGTTATATTTTACTACCATAGATTTTTCAACATGTTGAGACGGTTGGAGAGTTTCTTTTCTCTGCCACTGACTAAGCTCCCACCAATGGTGTTTATCTGATCTTAGGGGCTTAGTGATTAGCACTTTAGTTTTATTTAACCAAATAACATTGGATTATATCTTACAAAGAGCTATTTACTTCAAAGATATATCAAGAATAAATACAGATATTTCCCCTCAAATTTCCATCCCATACCCTCTTAGTCTGAGGAGTTTAGCTCACAATTTAGCTCAGTTCCTATGTAGCATTAGTCCTGCCAATTTCATGTCCAAAGGCAGTGGTGGGGGCTAACTTCTGCTGAGCTGGAACACCAAAGACCCTTATTCCTCAGCATGTTGCTGCTGGACTGGCTGCAAAATCTAGCCTGGATTCCTGGGCTCCTAGTTCCTTATGACTTGTACTCCAGGCCAGAGTGGAGACTCTACTTCCTTTACCCAGAATGGAAAAGAACAAACAAAAAGACTGAATAGCTAGGCCCACCAGGGGCCACATGACCTTGGGGTACAGGGGAAGTATGTCTTCATGCCCTTCCCCCTTACTCTGTGGTCTTACTGACTGTGAATGAAGGAGATCTTTCTCCATTAGACACCAATGCAACAAAAGCCATGAATGTTGCTGAGTCAGGAGGTTTTAAAGATGTTACTAGTTACAACTATGTAGCAGATAGAAAAAAAAAACTGGTCCTAACATATGGCAACTAAAGCAGAACATCCACACATGATCCAATCTTACAGTTTCCTGAAAGCAGTCTTTTATGTGGGAGATGCTGTTTCAGGTGATCTGGACATGCTCTAGAGACCATGTAGAAGATTGCGACAGACATGTGTAGTCCTATATATGTGTATGTATACCTATAAAATATTTCCCAAGAATATTTTATACATTCAGGTTTAAGGTTCATGAAGAAAACAATAATATTTTTTGCCTTTAGGATAAAAGATCTAAATTTGGCATCAAGTAAGACCATAGCTGACCTACCTGACATAAGTGCATTCTACTATAGATTGGTAGAATCTGTTGGTGTAATTTATAAAAACTAGTCCATTCCATCTGTCTAGATTCATTACATTCAAAGTTATATCGTTAAACTGACCATCAGAAAATCATTTTAGCTAATTCTTTGGGGTTACAATTCACATGCTTTGATTACTTAATCATGGGCATAATGAATCATGCTATACTTTTAATAAGAGCTGTAATGGTGTGTAGGAGAGTAAGATGATCAGTGAGATTTAAATAATTTGTTAACATTCATAGATTTATCCATGGTACAGTGGGAAGAATATGAATTTGTAGGCTAAAGGACTTGTGTTCAAATTCTGGTCAGTTACTTGTGTAATCTTGGGCAAACCACTGGGTCTCTGTGTGTTTCTGTTCCTTCCTTAGAGGGGACATTAGCCTCTTCCAGCTCTAAATTTATGATTCTATCCATTCTGAGCTCTAGTTCTAATAATTTTAACTATTATTCCATGTTCTGTTTAATATAACATTTAATTCAGCTCTAGACAGAATCCTGTGATCATGGGTAAAATTCTTAGCCTTTTGGGAAAAAAATCTGAAAGAGTTCAGTTGATTAAAAGCTAACCAACTAGACCATTTTTAATAACTAGAATGTTCCTCTGATTTGCAATGGGGACAAAATGGCAAAAAAAATAAGCTGACTCTTAAGTCAGACTTAGCTGACTCTTGTACAGCACATTCAATATCTGACTTCACAGCACTGGGTCATGAAGACTGGCGGCCAGAATGATGACTCTGAGATGTTGTCACATTCTCATTTTTCCGAGATTCAGGCCTGCTTAATACTCTTTGTATAAGGAAGGTTTACTGATGAATGTTTTGGGAAGTTTTTCCGCAAGAGCTACAAGAAAGGGTTTTCTGTCAGTGCTCAGCTAACCCAGGCTGTGTGAGTGAGAACGCGCTACTTCCTAAGCACTTTTGCTGATTACAATTTTATTGCGTTACCGTTGATTAATTGATACTGTTATTTGTTTCTCCATGTTTTAAGTGATATTTAATTGGGAGGGTAACAGAAATAAAAAAAATCACTTTCCTTTCTCTTTACTCCTCTTCCCACCCTTCCCCAATCCCACTTATCAATAGACTTGGTTGTACTTCTTGGAAGCCAAGAGACCTCGTCAGTCAATTATAGTGCTACAGATGCATTAAAATACCCACCTATTTTGACTTGCTTAATAGCTGCTACTTCCTCATTGACCAGTAGATGTCATCTGTGTTCTCATCCTGGATAATTGGAAAATTTTTCTGTCTTTGAGCATAAACACAAAATCCTGAAGCTGTAAGAGTGGACAGCATCTTAAAGATCATCCAGTTTGAACGCCTGATTTTACAGACAAGGAAACTTGCAAAAAGTTGTTAATTGACTTACCTAATTTAGAGATAGCACGAGGAACATCTTCAATGGTAGATCTAAACAGATCAGCCCAACTAAAGATCAGCCTTAAAGATCAGCCTAAACTGTTCTGTGGATCCTTGATATTCTGCCCCAACATGAATAGAAGATTCTACAAAAAATTTCAATGCTAGTGAACATTGTCTTGTCCTAGGAAGCAGAGAGTTTCTCCTTCCTCACCCTTACCCCCATCTCAAGAAATGAAGGAAGAGGGGGATTAGGGCAGTTATTAAAGGATGAGGTTTAGAGGTAGAAGACACCTTAAAGGTCATTTAGTTCAACCCTTTCATCTTACAAATAAGGAAACTAAGGCCCAAAGAGGTTAAGTGACTTGCCCAGCGTCCCACAGCTACTAAGTATCTGAGGCAAGCTGATTCATACTCAGCTCTTCCTAGCTCTATGTCAGATTCTTGGTTTGCTACTCCAGGTTGCTTGGGTTGAGGACTGTGACAGATATATAGCAAAGGGAAGGAGTTGTCACTTTTCAAAGGATAACAGTGTGGATTTTAATGAAGATTCCAGAAGGACTCTAGCACTAAGGTGATAGAGTAATATAATGACCCCACCCCCATGCCCCCAATAACAGCAAAAAAACCAAACAAACCCCAAACCAAAACAAGGCAAATGTTGGCTCAAAGACGAGGTTGTTTCTGAACGATAAGACAATAGGGGTATAGAGCTTGAATGGATCCTAAATAGAATGAAGAAATTGACATTTAGATAGTTTAAGTGCCATGTCCAAGATTACATAGTGTAGCACAAATGTAGCAGGGATTAGGCACAACATTCCTATGTGCAGCCTGGGTGGGAGGGTGTGGATGTGGTATGAGCTCAGTAGCCCACAGCTATGACAACCATCCTCTCCAACCCTCCCCCAACCCCTCCCCTGCTACTGACTCATTTCCTAATTAATTCTCATCCCAGGTTCTAAGGCAATCAAAGGGTATGTTCTGATATCCCTCACAAATTAATAGAAATGCACCATCTCATTAATTAATCACTTAGCTTTGAATCTTCACCAGTTTATAAATAAGACAGAGAAATCTCTTTTCCTATAAGCTTTTGCTATTTGCCTTTTCTCAGTCTCATAAATTTAAATAAGACCAGACTTACTGTTCATACAATTTATTGCAATGTCAAATGAGAAAAACAAAGACATAATTACAATGTATCATAATGAATACAGTTCACAGCCAAAGTTGCCACTGTGTACTTTCAACTTAAGGGAAAGAAACATGGAATAAAACACTCTCATCAGTGCTGCCACATACACCTCTTCAACTTCAGAAACTCAGTTTTCTCAGGATGGCTATTCAAGTCTCTCAGGAATTTTCTTCATAATGTCTCTTCGCAAATTAAGAGTTAAATGCAATTCTCTCAAAATGTCTCTTTTCCCTTGACAGTTACCTCACTTAGTTGCTTAGGAAAGAAGTTCTCTTACTCGTTTTTTCTCTGTGCTTCACATAGTCTCTCTCACCATGACAGCTCTAGCTCTTAGTCTCATTCTATTCTGCCTCTTAAAGATACAGTAAATATAGAGTCTCTGTTGGAGTGGCTAATGCAGCCCATATCAAAAAAACATCAGAGGTGGGTTTTAAAACCCAGATCCATGGAATCTGCAATAACTGAGAATCTCTGATAATCAAGAGAACTGAACTGACAGGGGAGACCACAGTCTCTGAGAATGATGGGAGACCTGCATAGATGGGGAAAAGAGGAAAATGTGTATCATTCAAGTATATAGTAAAAGCAGCTAGACTGGGTCTGGAGGCAGGAATACCTGAGCTAAAATCTAGGCTCAAATACTTACTAGCTGCGTGACCATGGGCAAGTGACTTAATCTCTCTTTGCCTAAGAGACAGCAGTGAGGTGGCTCAGTGAATAGAGCATTGGGCCTGGCAGTTAGGAAGACCTGAGTTCAAATGTGGCCTTGGATACTCACTAGCTATATGATCCTGGGCAAGTCACTTAACTTCTGTTTGCCCTAATCCACTGAAGAAGGAAATGCCAACCACTCCAGTGTTCTTGCCAAGAAAACACTGGGCAGTCATGAAGAGTTAGATGTCACCAAACAACAAAAAACTGTATGGTATAGTTTGAGCTGAGTTGCTGCTTGCAGCAGACCTACAGACTTTACAGAGACAAAGGGCTAGACCTCCTTGAACTACAGCAGCCCAATACTTCTGTGGTTTAGGCAGCAGACAGGCTAGGGAAGGACTTGTTTTCTACGTACCCGGTTTTGGGGAAGAAGGCCAGCCCCAGGTGGGTAGGGGTTTTTGATGGATCATGGCATCGATTAGGTATGTTTGACAGTTTCAATATGGTGAACAAATTTTGTCCCATTTCTGTTGATTTAATGCTTTTGAATAAATTTTCTTTATTAAGATCTTGCTGCTTGCAAGGGATGGGAAAAGAGAGAGGAGATTAGCTATATAGAAGAACTAGAAATGGGCTAAATTCAGATGTTCGCAGAGAGACTCTTGGGCATGGGTTAATACGAGATATAGAAAGTATTAACTATTGATTTAACAACTGGGGGACCTTGCTAGTTACTAGCCTTGTCTTGTTCACCACAGGAACCTGGAACTGGGTAGTCCTATGCACTTGGGCAATTACGAGTTTCACTCAACATCAAATGAAGCTTCGGGAAAGTGCCAAGCACGTCATGGTTCCTAGCGACTTTCTCCTCTCTTGCTCCAGTCCACCAACCAGGGCTGACAACTGGGACTAACCATCTCCTCCAGTCATGTGCAAGGAAGCCAAAGACCTTCTCCTCCTTGCCCCAACTTCTCAGTGATCAAATGCAGGATGCTGACAGCATAGATTCCCTACCTCTTCTTGTGATATCCTAGAACAGCAGTCCACTCTAGACCTGGATTCCATTTTTCTCTTTGTAGGCAACCATTTCTTTCTGCCATTACTCCCGAAGATCCTTTGCTGTTATTGTTGTTTAGTCATTTCAGTCATTCCCCCTTTTGGGATTGTCTTGGCAAAGATACTGGAGCAGTTTGCTATTTCCTTCTCTGGTTAATTTTACAGGTGAGGAAACTGAGGCAAGCGGAGGTTAATAACTTGCTCAGGATCCACAGCTAGTAAATGTCTGAGGCCAGATTTGAACTCAGGGAGCTGAATCTTCTTGACTCCAGGCTTGGCATTCTCTCCAGTGCACCACTTAGCTTCCCCTCAGATCCTTTAGGCTTTTCCATCTGTCGTCTGAACATAAAAATAAATCCTTCCTTATGTGTTATCTTCCCTAATTAGAATGTGAGGTCTTTGAGAGTGGGGAATATGTTGATTTTCTGTTTATGAACTTAGCACAATGCTTGGCACATGGAAAGCATTTACATTCTTTTTCATTCTGTTTCATTCTTCCATCCTCTTATTGTCTTCAGCTTAGGAGTTTTATAAAAGACAGAGTTCCATTAGATAGATCTGCTGCTCTTCATATCTTCTGGTCTGCTTCACCCCATAGAGCAGAATTGAACCCAGTTTCCAAATACTATTGCACTCATCACCTCCAGGAGCTTCTCAATCATTTTAGCTTCATTACTCAGGAACCCAGGGCATTTTACCTCTTTTTTTTGTGGTATCTTAAAGTGGAGTCAGGATCTACCCTCTGTTCCTATCCCCACTTCCCCAATACTTTTTGCTTGCTGCTCTAATGGGGCCATGTCTACAGCCTCTTCTGTCTCACCATTTGCCTCATGAGCCAAGTGCTCCCAAAGACACTATGGTGCTGTAAGGAGAATAGCATTCGTGTTAGGACCAGAGCAATCTTTCACCACCTCATGTTCTTTCTCTTCTTCCTCTGCATACAAATTCGTGCAGTGACCAAGAGTTCTATCACTTCCCTTTCTCTGAATGCCCCTGGAACTTAGCCTATCCATCCTCCATGTCTCCTCTTATGGAAGGGGCAAGAGGAAGGGTACAGTGAGGGCATTACATTGAGAAGCCTTCAAGACTGAACTTGGGTCTGAGTCCAGACCTGGTTCTTAGAGATGATATTCAATCATTTGCATGAAAATTACTTATAAGGTAGTTTTTTTTTTTGCCTTTTTTTTTTTGGAGGGCAATTGGGGTTAAGTGAGCTGCCCAAGGTCACACGGCTAGTTTTTGTGTTAAGCGTCTGAGGTCACATTTGAACTCAGGTCCTCCTGACTCCAGGGCTGGTGCTTTATTCACTGTGCCACCTAGCCACCCTGGGGTATTTTTTAAATATACAAAGAGAAGTTTAATTTCCTCTATTTTGTTTTAAAATTTACTGAGTTCTTTTAGCTTGAGGGTATTCATGAATGGGCATTTCTGAAATTTCAGTGTTCTCCCCCCTAAAAATTTGTTCTATGGGCAAATTCGTTTGAGAAATTCTGACAATCCAGCTTTTTAAATTAAAAAATAGGGAAACTGAGGCCCAGAGAAGTTAAATACTTTGCCCAGGGTAATAGCTAGTTCATAGCAGAGTCAAGATTCAAACACAGGTTTGAGCCTCCCTGAGGCTCCAGTAGATATTCCTTTTGGGTGTCAGAGGGTCAGTCAATCAGTTAATAAACCTTTATTAAGCCCATACTAAGCGTCCAGCGTTGTGCTCAATTCTGGGGATAAAAACAAATGGCAGAAGACACTCCATGCCCTAAAAAAGCTTACAGTCTAATGGGAGAGGAAAAAGGCAGACAAATATGTACCGAAAAGCTACATACAGGATAATAGGGAATAATTAAATTAGGGGAAGCACTAGGACTAAGAGGCTGGGGAAGGCTTCCTGCAGAAGGTGGGACTTTGGTTGGGATTTAAAGGAGGCCGGGGGAGCCAGGAGGTGGAGATGAGGAGGGAGATCATTCCAGGTGTGGGGGATAGTCAGAGAAAATGCCGGGAGCTAAGAGATGGGAGGGTCTTTTTTGAAGAGCAGCAAGGAGGCTAGTGTTTGTTCCTAGATTGAAGTAAGGTATAAGAAGCCTGGAAAGGGGTGTGTGTGTGTGTGTGTGTGTGTGTGTGTGCGCGCATGTGTGTATGTGTGCGTGTGTGTTTGTGTATGTGTATATGTGTGTGTGAGTGTGTATGTGTGTGTGTGTACGTGTGCGTGTGTGTGTGTACGTGTGCGTGTGTGTATGTGTGCATGTGTGTGCGTATGTCTATATGTATGTGTGAGTGTGTGTGTATGTGTATGTGTATGTGTATGTGTGCATGTCTGCGTATTTGTGTGTGTGTGCATGTGTGCGTATGTGTGTGAGTGTGTGTATGTGCGTGTGTGCGTGTGTGTGCATGTATATGTGTAAGTGTATGTGTGTGTATGTGTGTGAGTGTGTGTATGTGTGCGTGCACATGTGTGTATGTGTATGTGTGTTTGTGTGAGATGGACGGATTTGAACACCAAGTAGAAGATTTTATATTTGGTCTTGGAAGTCATAGAGCCACTGGAGTTTATTACTTAGGAAAGTGATGTGATTGGACCTGTGTTTTAAGGAAGTCACTCTCCAGCTAAATATAGAATGGGTTGGAGTTAAGAGAGCCCTGAGGCAGGCAGACTCACCAGCCAGTGGTTGTAATAGGCCAGACATGAGGTGAGGAGGACTTGCAGTAGGGTGGTAGCAGTATCAAAGGGGGGTATGTCAGAGAGGTGCTGCAAAGGTGAAATTGACAGATGTTGGTAGCAGATTAGACATGGGCAATGAGAGATAGTGAGGAGTCAAGGATGACACCCAGGTTGCAAATCTGAGGGGGAGAAAGGATGGTGTCGCCCTTCACAGTAATAGTTTGGAAGGCTGGAAAGTTTAAGGGGAAAGAGGAGTTCTGTTTTGGACGTGGGAATTTCAGATGTCAATGGGACAGCCAGTTTGAGATGTCCGATAGGCAGATGGAAATGTGAGCCTGGAGGTAAGGAGAGAATTTAGGACTCACTGAGTAAATTTGAGACTTGTCAGCATACATGTAACATGGGAGCTGCTGAGATCATTAAGGGAAATATTCTAGATGGAAGGGAGAAGACGGTCCAGGATAGAACCCTGGGGGACACCCACGGTTAGAGGGTGTGAGCTGGATGAGGATCTAGAAGGAGACTGAGAAGGAGTCGTCTGAGAGGCACAAGGAGAAATCAGGAGGGAGCAAAGCCAGGGAAGCCTAGAGAGGGGAGAGCACCAAGAAGCATCAAGACAATGTCAAAGGCTTCAGGGGTCAAGAAGAAGGACTGATTGGACCTGGTGAGTAGGAAATCATTGGTAACTGTGGAGGTGGGAATTTTGGTGAAATGATGAGATCAAAAGCTGGATTGTAAGAGGTTAAGATTGAGAGGGGAGAAACTGGGGGCACCTATCGTAGATGGCCTCTTCAAGGAGTTTAGTCACAAAGGACAGAAGAGACGTAGGAGGATAGTGCCATGGGAAGGCATGGGCATGTTTGTACACGATAGAGGAGACAGCAGACAGGGAGAGATTAAAGATGAATTATAGAGTGGGGATGATAGAGGTGGCAATCTGTTGGAAGAGACAAGATGGAAGTAGAGGAGTTAGCCTTGGTAACACTACTTCTTTGTGTAAGACAAGAGTAAAAGAGACGATCAAGGCGGAAGGCATCTGAGTGATATGAGATGAATAGGGGAGTAGAGGGAACTTGTGATTTAATGGCCTCAATTTTTTTCCTACAAAATCTGAGGCAAGGTTCTCAGCTGAAATAGTATGGGGAGAAGAAGCCTTGGGAAGTTTAAGGGGGGGGGAAGAAAAAGTCTGGAAAATACACTGTTGAGAGTGGGATAGTGAATTGATAAAGTAAGGGTAAGGTGCTTAGCAGTAGTGAGGTTCCAGTTGAGATTGTATAACAAAAATTTGTGTTAGATTCTGTCATAATGCTTGTGTGATTTTCTACACCTTTGTTCAGCAGCATGTGTACAGGAGTGAAGGCAGCAGATGGTGAGAGTTATTAAAAGCTGAGGCTTGGCAGAGTGCAATTAGTGATATTATAAGGTGGCCAGGACTCAAGAGAAGAGGACATTGTAGAGTTAAATCTACTCACAAAGAAGTCAAGTCAGGGAAAAGAGGAGAAAATGGCTAGTTCTCCTCTCAAGGGAGATGGACTGGGAGAGAACTGAGTGCTCAATGGTTTGGAAGTTATGGTTGCGTAAAGAATAGGGAGAGATGGAGAGATGGAAAGTCAATAGATTATGGTCAGATAAGGGGGTTTCAGAATTCTTGAATGTGGAGATGGGGCATTTGTGACTGATAGCAAGATCAAGGTTGTGACCATCTTGTATATAATTGGGTTGGATAGAAGAGTAGGCCATGGGAAGTGAGTAGGTTGGTTGAATTTAGGGTTAGGATTAGAATGTATGAAGGAGAGTCCATATATATGTTGAAGTTCTCTAGTATGAGGGCAGGAGATGGAGAGAAGAGAAAAATTATGACCCAGGTATCAAATTCATTGAGGATGGAAGGGGGAGTTACCTGGGGATCTCTATACAACAGCTACCAGAATTTTGTTTGGATGATAGATATGCATTGCATGAATTTCAAAGGAAGAGAAACATTACAGAATGATGGAGGTAGAGGAAGGACCTGGAAGTGACAATGGGGAGTGAGGAGTGCTCTAACTCCCCTACCCCAACAAGTGAACTGAGGGGAATGAATGAAAGTACAGTCAGTACTGGAAAGGATGGCCAGGGAGGCTGTGTCATCAGGGGGAAGTCAGATTTCAGTGATTTCTAGATGATGGGTGGAATGGGAGAGGAAAATATTTAGGATGAAGGGAAGTTTGTTGCTTATTCCAGAGGGCACTGAGGAAGGGGTGGGGTGATATTTAGTTGGGGCTTTGGAAAGGAAGGGCTCAGGGAGATGAGAATAAGGAATCAGATGGTGGGGATTGGGGAATGGGATTGGATGGTAACCTACAGGGGCTCAGAATAATTTGATGTGTAGAGTATGGTCAGCTGTGAGGGTGTTCGTCATTGATTGGAAGGTGCCACTCCTTTTCCCAGGGGAAGCTGGAGGTGAGGCAGGAGAGGAGAGGAGAGCAGAAGGAGATGGAAGGAACAAGGTCAGATGGTCAGGCCTTTTTCATTATTTCTCTCACCTCTAAAGGGTGGAGATTAGGTAGGGGACTGAGTAGCAAGAGGTAAAAGTCGAACCTGCGCAGCAAGTGAAGGAAGCCCCACTCCTCACTGACTTTGCTCTTCTTTCCTTGAAGGACAGGCACAGCAGGAGATGGAACAACTGAGGTCCGAGGGAAGCTTGCTCCTTTTCACGCTGTGGGCTCTCTGCTTTGTAGGCGGGATATCAGGCTGGCAACAAGAGTTGGCTTGGGCTGGAGCCGATTGAGGTCACCCCTCCAGCCTGCCCTCAGGGGATAGGCTCGGCAGGAGAAGGTAGTCTCAACCCAGTTCAGTGGGTTGCTGGGTGGTAGGAATACACACAGTTCTTGCTCAGATACGAAGCCTTTCACTGAGTGTGAATGTCATTAAGAGAATAGCCACAGAGTTGTGTGGTAGATTCAGTCCATGTACTTTCAAGCATAGTCACAGTACACGAGATCCCTAATTTTGGAGACACTGACACACCAATTCCTTTTCAGTGGGTTACAAAGCAATGGAGCATATTCAACACAGGGTATAAAATCCCTCAGACAATTGCAGAGACATTTTTCACTACTCGGCCTACTCTTGCCTGGGTCTGCCTCTTGCTCAGGCTTCTGGGGCCAATCTAAATGCACCTGCAAATGTAATGACTCCTTCCTCTCCTACAGTAGCTGAATGCTGCTGCAGCACACCAGGGGTGACCATTCAATCACGCACGGAGACTCCGCTTGCTCCCTTCTGCCGATGGGTTGCCTAATTCAACAATATTAATCCTGCTTTCCTGGTTCTTAGTCTACCACTCTTGTTGATTCCATTTTTTCAGGCTTTGCTGATTATTCCCAATTTATCCAGAACTTACCTTTTTTGCACGTAATTTATTGCATGTTGTTTTCCCCATTAGACTCTAAGCGTCTTGAGAGCAAAGATTATCTTTTGCCTTTCTTTGTATCTCTAGCACTTAGCACAGTCCCTGGGCACACAGCAGGCACTTAATAAATGCTTATTGATGGACTCATGGAGGAAGAAAGTGGCGCAATCTCTGTTGTGGGGATGAATGAAATTAAAAACATCTTTCACTTTTTTGTTGTTAGTATTTTGCTGATTTTTTGGGACACTTTCCTCCTTTTGGTTTTTCTCATTTTCATATAGGAAATAGTATTGATCTTGGATGGAATTGTTCAACATAATTTCTTTTGGCCAAAGAGAATTTGCTGTTTTCAAATTTCTATGTCTTTTTTCATTTTTATCGTAAGTATGTAGCTTTATACATATGTATACATACACACAGATATATATATGTGTATATAATACACACACACACACACACACACACATATATATCCTGAAGACAGGGGCTATTTCATTTTTTTTGTGTCCTTAACGCCTAGTATATAACAAGTAGTCATTAAATGCTTGATGGTTGATTGATTGATGACAACCAAAGAAATCATGTCAAACTGCCTTCCCCCTCAATTCAGTACACTTCAGTGGTTCTCTATCACCTCTAGGAGCAAATATAAAATGCTCTGTTTGGCATTCAAAGCCTTTCACAATATAGCCCCCTCCTACCTTTCCAGTCTTCTTCCACTTTGCTCTCTACTATGTACTCTCTGATCCAATGACACTGGCCTCCTGACTATGCCACAAACAAGACCTCCATCTCTCCACCCCTGGCATTCTCTTTAGTTCTCCCCCAAGCCTGGAGTGCTCTCCCTCCTCGACTATGACTAATGACCTCCCTGGCTTCCTCTAAGTCATACTTAAAATCACACCTTCTACAGGAAGCCTTCCCCAACCCCTTTTAATTCCAGTGACTTCCACCTGTTAATTATTTCCTGTATACCCTATATATAGCTTGCTCTGTGTGTGTGTGTCTGTATATATGTAGTTATATATATGTCTGCCTATCTATCTATCTATCCATCTATCATCTATCTATCTATCTATCTATCTATCTATCTATCTACTTATCTATCATCTATCTCTCTACTTATCTATCATCTATCTACCTGTCATCTATCTATCTTTCTATCTATCTATCATCTATCTATCTATCTATCTATCTATCTATCTACCTATCTATCTATCTACTTATCTATCATTTATCTACCTGTCATTTATCTATCTATCTCTATCTATATTTTGCATCAGATTGTAAGCTTCTTGTGGGCAGGGACTGTCTTTTGCCTTTTTTATATCCCCAGTGCTTAGCACACTATTTTGCACATAGTAAGAGCTTAATAAATGTTTATTGATTGAAATTTTCTGGATTGCTCTCTCTTCAAGGTTAATATTTCTTCAGATTAGTAGCATTTGAATTATCCACACTGTGTAACTTTGTAATTTTTTAGCTCATAAAATGTAGGTCTCTTTGGGAAGAGACTATGCCTCAAAATTTCTTCAAGCCAAGAAAAGCTTTTTCAGTCAAATCAAATCAAATTGTCAAATGAATACTATTTATTAAGTGCTTCCTAGGTAAAAGACACCGTATTAGGATTAGGTGCTGTGGAGATACAAAGGAATGAGGTGTAGGGCTTGCTTCTTGTCCTCAGATAGTTGTTAGTCTACCTGAAGAGAGAGTTATAAACAAGCAAAAAGTGAAATCACAACAAATGAATGGTTTGAGACAGCAGTGGAGGTGCTATCAGGAGGCAGCTCATGATTATCAAGTAAATTATGCACACACATGACAGCTGGCATCAGTAATATACTATTTCAAGTCTCCACAGAGTTGTCAACGAATAAAGAAAAAGCTCTGGACTATAAAAGGTATTCAAAACCTAAGGGGTAGATTTAATTTGTATATAATGGTGGGAACCAGGATTGAAATATGAGTTTCGTTAGTTTGTTAGTTTTTCCTGTTTCCAGGCAACCTAGGAAAGGGCAAAGGATTACTGTCCACAGTTTAAAAAAAATCTTTTTCTGCAGAAAGATCTCATATTAAAGGGGATAAGAAGAAATATCTTTTCCACCCTTAGCTTCAAAGTCATTTTGAGGTTAGGGTTGTAGCAAATCTTATTAAAATTATTGGTAATGCTGATAATAGGCAAACTAAAGATGGATTAAAATGGTTCTATTATTCTGCACTGACTGGCAAACAGATGGGATCTTTTGTTTATCCCATTTACAGTATGCGAGCACACTCACACTCTTTAAAATGATCAGTGATGTCTTGATTTTCCCTGAGAATGCTGGGGGTGAGGGAAGAGGCTGAACTGACATAGGAAAAGTGAAGTGAAAGTGGAAGAGTTACCTCCTGAAGAGGAGCGAAGTTGACGCCTACTCTGAATTCTCTGAAATACCTCACCAACAGTTTTTTTTGTCCTTGTTTTATCTAGATAATTCCCTTAGTCTTGTATTTCTTGACTGTGTAGCCACTGGCATGAAATCATTTTGGTGTAGCTTTAGTTGTTGATTCAGCGGGTGAAGAAAGCATTTCAAAGATTAGTCTACATGGCAAGTTCACACCCGTTCTGTGAAGTCTTACCTGACTTCTCCTCATGTCTTCATACTTAAGTCCTTTGCAGGACCATACTTGGCTTATGTACATATGTGCTTCCCTTGTTATCTATTATTAAGGTGGAGACTGTTGTTTTTTTTATCTTTTTTTTTTTTAGTGTGAGAACACTTTTTTTTGTGTGCGTTGTCTTTTTTTCAAACTATTTTATTTTTCCCCCAATCCCCCAAATTAACACTCATTTAAAAAAATTGAGTTCCAAATTCACTCACTCCATCTTTCCTATCATCCCTCCCTGGGGAAGTAAGTAAGTATCAGTTTGCATGTGTAAACATGTAAAACATATTTCCATATTAGTCAAACCAAGGAAGAAAGAAGGAAAGAAAGGAAAGAAGAAAGAAAAGAAGGAGGGAAGGAAGGAGGTGAAAAATAACATGCAGCCATCTGCACTCAGCCTCCATCAGTTCTTTCTCTAGAGGTAGATAACGTTTTTTATCAAGTCTTTTGGGAATGTCTTGCATCATTGTATCATCAGGAACAGCTAAGTCATTCACAGTTGTTCATCATACAGTGTTGCTGTTACTGTATACAGTGTTCTGGTTCTACTCACTTAACTCTGTGTCAGTTCATGTAAATATTTGTAGGTGTTTCTGAAATCATTCTGCTCATCATTTCTTATAGCACAATAGCATTCCATTATCATCATATACCACAACTTGTTCAGTTATCCTCTGATTTGTGGGCATCCCCTCAATTTCCAATTCTTTGTCACCACAAAAAGAACTTCTATAAATAGCCTTGTATAAATAGGTCCTTCTCTCTCCTCCTCCCCCCCTTTTTAAATCTCTTTGGGATACAGACCTAGCAGGGTTTGGTTGCCCTTTGGGCATAGTTCCAAACTGTTATCCAGAATGGTTGGATCAGTTCACAACTCTACTTGTTTTTTATCTTTATATTCAGTAGCTAGCACATCGTAGAGCTTATGAGCTACTACTATTACATAGCTATCTAATTGAATTAGCAATTACAGCTTTATATGTATCTCCCAAACTTTTCTGGTACTAGACACATACATGAAAGGGACAGGGTTATTTTGAGAGGTGATGGATAATAGATTTAAAATTGGAAGGATTATAGAGGCTCTGTAGTCCAACCTCTTCCCCCTCACCACTTTAAAAATTGAGGAATGGAGGTTAAGTGACTTGCCCAGGGCCACACTTAAAGTAAATATTGGAGGTGACATTTGAACCAAGTCTAGCATTGGAAAGGGAAGGGAAGGGAAGGGAAAGGAAGGAGTCCTTATACATAAGAAGCATCATATGAGACACTGTTGAGGGCATGTGTGAGTAGAAAAGAAGACACCAGACAGATAGCAAAAGGAAGGAAGAACAGATTATATAACCCGAGTGTTACCTTAGTATCCATAGAATTTTCAAAGAACTAGTGGAAGGATTCCAGCATACTGGTAGATTACCCTGTATGGAAGATTCAGTTTAATCAAATTAAATAATTCAATTTATCTTTTTTTTTTCTTTTTGGAGGGCAATTGGGGTTAAGTGACTTGACCAAATCACATGGCTAATAAATTAATTAAATTTATCTTGATTAAATTTAGCAGTCATTTAGTAAGTGCCTACTATGTCAGACATTCCACTAGGTGCTAGGGGTATAAAGACAAAATGTGGAGAGAATTATAAGAATTGAACAGGATAGACATGTATGAATCTGTAACTTCTAGTTTGAAAAATGATTGCCTACATGTAACAACAATACTTCCAGGAGAATTCAAGTAATTTAGTAGCTCCTTGAATCAAGTTTTTAAAAAATTAGAATTAAATTCAACTATTTCTAAGCTTTATAATTTACTGTAAAATATTTCCTTGAAGAGGACATGATTTTAATGTGGTAGGCTATATCAGATGACAGTCAAAGGGTCCAAATGTATATAATACTTTCCTCACAACAAACTTGTGAAGTGAGTGGTACACACACAATTATTCCCATTTTATAGATGAGGAAACAGAGGTCCAGAGTGGTAAGTGACTTGACCATGGCCACATGGCTAGTGAGTGTCCTGATTCTATTCTCCCGAGCCTAGGTTTAAAGGTAGTTTCCCTATACTGTACTGTCATCCTTGATATCCCTTCCAGCTCTGTCATTCTACCAGTTAACCAGCAAAACCCTCAGAGAATAAGTTGTGCCTGAACTGGGCCTGCAAGGAAATTCAGAAATCTCAGATGCAGAGCTAAGCAGTTTATTGTCAGGCAAAGGGAATTGCTAAGGAAAAAGTACAGAGGAAGGAAGGAAATTTGTTGTTGTTCAATCATGTGTGATTCTTTGTGACACCATTTGGGGATTTTCTTGCAAAGATTTTGTTGTTCAATTATTTCAGACATGTTTAACTCTTCGTGATTCTATTTCTGTTTTTCTTGGCAAAGTGCTGGAGTGGTTCAGCATTTCCTTCTCCAGCTCATTTTACAGATGAGGAAACTGAGGCAAATAGTGTTAAGTGACTTGCCCAGGATCACACAGCCAGTAAGTGTCTGAGGCTGAATTTGAACTTAGGCCTAACCTTACTTCAGGCCTGGCACTCTATCCATGGTGCTATCTAGTTGCCTAGTCACCTCGATGGGAGATGGAATATTCTATATGGGAAACACTGTTTGCTTGACCCTTACTGTGTATGAAAGGGAATGCCATTTCATAAGGCTGGAAGGGTGGGTTGGCATCAGATTATGGAGGGCCCTAACAATTAGATAGAGAGGGATTTGTATTTGATTCCAGAGGTCATACAAAAGGGAACCACTAACGTTTTTTGGAGCAGGGGAGTGACATGGTGAAACTTGCATTTAGGCAAATAATACCACCAAAAGCTCATCAGTGAGGAAGCAGCTTTGAGAAGACTGAATGACCCTGCCTGAGCCCTTTAAAGGAAACATACACACACTGTGCAAACCTTATTTATACAGAGTCGTTTGCATGATTTCTCACCCATTATTAGACTGTTAGCTTCTTGAGATCAGAGATCAGTGTTTTCATTCCATTCTTTGTGTTCACATCCATTAGAACAGCACCTAGCACGCAGAGGTTGCTAAATGAACGAACAGTTTCTGATTTACCTTCATTGATCTGATGAACATTTTGTGCAGTCCTGTCCAGTGGGATGCATTGTTTTGATATTCTCTTTCTGGTCTAATCCTCTCTTGGGATTTCATACAGGAGTAGGGTGTTCTTAGAGTGGCAACTGCCTCCACCAACATAGATTGACAACTTATCTGTAATGTGGGCTTAGGGAGTTGCCACGCTTACTTAGTTAGTACTAATCCACTACTGATATAATCTTCCCAGCACAAAATGGTGCTTTGTGCCCATCTAGGTTGGGCTTTTGGTCCCATACCTTCCAAGAACCCCCCCTGAAGTTGTGAATTTACCACAGAGTATGGCTGGACATGACATTGGTAATAGAGCAGTGATCTAGAGGCTAGAAAAATTCTATTTCTTATCTCACTTTTCTAGGTTTTTCTGAGACTGTATTGCTGGTGGTACTATTGCCTACCCCTCCTCAGTGATGTTCAGTTACACGATATTTTTATTTGGAAACTGAAAAAAAAAATTATGCTTCTGGAGCACAGCTGAATTTGGTGCATCCACCATCCAGAAAAAAATATTCCTTCCCAATATATATAGAAAGAACATTCACTCATCAGAGTGCCTACTATGTGGTCACAGACATCAGGGACAGCAGCAAGAAAAGTAAGACAAGGCCTCATTTCTCAAGGAACTTATGCCCAAGTGACATTTAAGAAATAAACTTCCCCCGCCTCTGGTCACATTGAGAAAATCATTCCTCGGACCTTCTGTTGGCAGAGAAACTGCTCGGCTCTCTCACCAAAAACCCCAGAGCTATCGCCTTCCAAGGAGTCTGTGGTAACATCCCAGGAAACAGCCCCCAGTCCTGCTTCCCCAAAGTTACTGTCTTTCTCCCAGTTTGGAAGAAAGGCATTTTACAGCCAGAGAGCTTTCTGTGGAATGTCATGAGTCATTCCGTCAAAATGATTATTATTCCTCTATCCAATTAGGGAAACTGGAAATGTGTTCTGCGTTTCAGGACTTCTAAAGTGAACAATGTATTCCAGCCAACCACCATGTATCAACTAAGAAATACATTTGAAAATGGTATATAGGTTTTATGTAAATCTGGTATTTATGAGCACAAAACTTTTAGCACTGACATCTGCCTGAGAAGAAACTTCATTTAAGGCCGTGGCAGAACTGAAGTTCACTGTGAACTAGTTTTGGAGACCATCTGCTTTAATGTGCTAAAGAAGGAAAAAAAGAGCCATTTTCAAAACAGATTTCTATTGCTCTCACCATGGATGATGTTGCGTGACAACACAGTGACATCATCCCTTACCGTGGCTCATCTTGCTATTGCACCGATATGATACATGAGACCCTAACAGTACCTTGGGTTTATTGCACCTTCCCTCTGCACAGCTCCAAGCACTTTGCAGACATTATCTTTCTAACCCTCACAACATCTCTCTAAGGTATTGCCAAACTGGTGACAAATTTCACAGTTTAATCATGTGGAACACATTGGTAAATATAGATGTGCCTTTTTGAAAGTACTTCCAAGTGTGTTTTACAATTCACAAGATGGTTCTCAGGGTGTAAACCAGTGGTGTACTGCAGAGCCCTCCCCCATCTGCGTGGGGAGGCGAGGCATTTTTGGCACCATGCTTGGAGTGGGGTGGTGGGAAGGGAGCAACGTGGAGAACTGGCAAGCTGGTTGTTTTGGCACTCGCCTCTTCTGAGGAAGCATGCTGTGCGTGCTAACTTCTTGTCCTCTTCTTCCTCGTCACCAGCAAGGACTTGTTGGCAGGCCTACCTTGGACTCACAGGCAGGGTCCAGAGCACAAATGGTTTATGATTGCAAAGTCAACTTGTGAGTTGTTGTTTGGAACTCAGAACCCATTTTCTCACAGAGACAAAAGTTTAAAATGATTGTAAAATGTAGTTAGGCGCAGGTGAGATCACAAAAACCTACACATTAAATTTTTTTTTCTTTTGAGCAGATCTGTAATTTTATCCATATAGAGAACTGATGAGGCAACTCCCTTTACCAGTACAAGTTGGCACCTAAGTGACTTGCCCAGGGTCATATGGCTTCTGTGAATCAAGGGCAGAACTTGAATCTAGCTCTTCCTGACTCCCAGGCCAGCTATCTATTATACTGGACACCTCCTATTTAACTCATTATGTAGCTGGAGCAGTACTAGCAAGACTATTAGTGAACTATCCTGGGAGTTTAACCATTATATATAACACTGAATCTCTGGGATCCCATTCTGGTGTTTTGTTACCCTGTCATCAGTCATGGAAGTCCAGGCAAAAACCTCTTCATGTCAAGAGTAAGGCCTACAGATCCTGAGAGAACTGGGAAAGGAAGGAGTCACCCCAAGCTTTACTGCTTGGATTACAAAGGACAAGTATTGCTGCTAATTTTCTAATGCTCCTCAGGGTTTATTGCAACTCAGTTTTCTCCGTGTTTCTGTCATTGTAAACAAACATGGACTTTAAAATGGGGCAACTTTCTATGAGGAAACTTTGGCCTCTGGTGATTAGAAGTTAGTTATTGGTGATTATGATATCTCTTCAGATGCTGCAAAGTGAGGAATGGAATGTCTTTTCTTGAGTGTCTCTGGAAATCTTTTTGTATTTAGATACTTGGGCTTAGGGTCCATACAGATTTACTCACATTTATGTAAGTTGAAACATATATATATATATATATATATATATATATATATTCTCAGAGCTTTTTCTGAAGCTCTGAAAAATGAAGAGAATTAAGTTGTTTCTAAAAAGCCAAAGCAGGCTGCCATCTCTTTTTCTTTCTGGGCTGTGTTCCAATTTGCACAGCAGTTGCAAAGAAAAAGCAAACGCATCACTAGATTCAGCGAGAAATATTGTAACAGTATGTAATCTCTGTCAAGATAAAATTGCTTTGTGATTTACATTACAATAAATCCTGACCTTTAAGTGCTGCAGACTAAGCTAATCTGTGAAGTACTTTATTCCACCATGGAATCAGGGAGTGAGGCTCCCCCAAAGTGATTGTATTAGTCTCACTATGGTATGGTTGAAGAGTGTATATGTGTATATGTGTATGTAATATATATGTATATACACACATATATGTATGTATATATACACACATACACACATATATACATACACTTACACACATATACACATACCAATACATTATACAGCATTGTTCTATGTGTACTATAATAAATGGAATAATTGAAATATTCAGCATGCTCCACCATTGTGGAATCTTAGAATTATTTTAACATTTCTTTTGTTTGCTTATTATGGGGAATTCCAAATAGGTACATTTAAATATCACTGGCGTCTGATTTAAATTGATGAAAGCAAGAAAATTGAGAGTTAAGGCTACAAATCTGCACGGACATTTCAACTTTAATTCTCACTTTGAGGTCTTTTATTCCTCCCTTTTCTCAATCCCCAATTCCTTTTCTTTTCTTTCTTTTTTCTTTTTTTGTAAAATAGTTAAAATGTCAGCCTAGATTTT
Source organism: Pseudochirops cupreus (assembly GCA_028627135.1). NCBI lineage: Eukaryota > Metazoa > Chordata > Mammalia > Diprotodontia > Pseudocheiridae > Pseudochirops > Pseudochirops cupreus. Next base: position 235,533,760 of record CM053580.1, on the reverse strand, counting down.
TAAGCTTTAGCTTTAAATTGTCTGGCTTTTTTTGTCTGCTTCAGTCAAGTCATATAGCCTTGTGCAACATTTGGTAGTGGAATTTTCTCAGAGGTTTTATGAGTCTACTTTTTTTTTTAAACAAGTATTTAGAATGTACATTAAAATTCCTTAATTAACTATTTACTCAGCAGTTCTTAGTAGCTTACTTGCCCTCGGAAGAGGGCAAGAGTGTAATCAAGGGATTATTAAAACACAGATGCTGGACACGATCGACCGTAACAATTGTTGATGCTTATAGCAACAAGGCTTTTTGGAACATTTGGCCTTATATGTTTATATTGGACACTCCAAAGCAGTGGAATGATTACAAAGCACTTAGAGCAACCCGACAAATGAGCCCCTCAGATTCAGTGTTGGAAGCCCTCTGCACTGCCAGAGACAGATGCTTTTTACTGTGTGTACCAACCACTCTGACCAGAGTTCTCTTCGATTGTTTCCCTGGAACTGTTGCGCTGTTACATTTTAAAGTTACTTTGAGAAACAGCAACATTCTTAATTTTAAGAAAACAAACTTTTTGATTATCTCTTGAGTTTTTTATTTTAGATTTATATAATAAATTTATAGGGTGCCTGGAGGGCAGCTCCATTTGCATTATAGGGTGCCTCCAAAGAAACTCATCAGGGACAGACCTTTCAGCTTTGCCTCGGAGCCCTATAGCCTGCAACCAGAATTGTTCATGAGATACCCTATATTATAAATAGAGACGTCCTCAGGGCACCATATCAGTATATACTGGAGCATCTCCTCCTGCATTTTGTGGGTAAAACAGAGCAGTTTGGATAGCCTTAAGATGAGAGATTACACGTTCCTAGCCCTACATATACACTTAAGCACTGAACAGAAACATTAGTATTTTAAACAAAGACAATTTCATATTTCATGGGAAAAAGCATTTTTCATTGTCAAAATACAGTGACTTTCCAATGTCTTTTAAAAAATAGTGTATTTTCCAGGGTCAGTCAAAAGTATATAAAATTTAAGAGAATAAAACCCAAACCCAGCCTTAAGATATTGTTTTCTTCCTTTAGGGGTCCCGTCTTAACCTAAATAAATATTCTTAGCAGTTTAGAAAAGCTCCTTCTTGATAGGTAATCAATATTCTAGTAACTTATGCTGCTCACTGAGTAAATGAGTGATTGATCATATGCTTTCTTCTGGTCTTCCACATAGGTAACTTGGAATACATTGACTTCTTTAGTGATTTCATGTTTAAACCAAAATATGTCTGGAAAAATAATATCAGAGGAAACAGAGCCAAAGTCAATTACTACATGTATAATAACTTTTATTGAAAATTCATTTGGAGAAATTTATATTTCAAGATAAGTAAAGAGTTGTTGTTCAGTCATTTCAACCATGTCTGATTCTTCATGAACCCTTTTGGCATTTTCTTGGCAAAGGGAACGAAGTGGTTTGCCATTTCCTTCTCCAGCTCAATTTAAGATGGGGGAATTGAGGCAAACAGGGTTAAGTGACTTGCCCAGGCTCTCATAGCCAGTAAGTGCCTGAGGCCAGATTGGAACTCAGGGAGATGAGTCTTCCCGACTCTAGGTCTAGCACTCTCCATCCACCTGCCTGATTTGATAAGTATGTAATGCTATTTTATTTGTCATTGGACTAAACAGCAGAGATGCTGGAAGTAGTGAGACCAGTTAGAAGACTCTTACAATAGGATAAGCAAGAAGCGATAAGGGCATGAAATAAAGATGGTAATAGAGCTAGCAGAAAGAAAGGATGGGAGTGAGAATAAACAGGACTTAGAAAGGCATTGAATTTGGGAAAAGATACAGAAGAAAAAGTAAAGTATTTGTAACCTTTGTGGCTTTCTTAGGGACATAAAGGGCAATGGTATAGTTCTTGTTCTTTTGATCCACAGCCTCCCACCCAGCAGACTTGGGGGTAGCAGTAGTCTTGAGAATCAATGAGTTGACGCTCATCAATGAGAAAGTCCACACACTTGAGCTGACCTCCCCTACTATTTTTAAAAAAGCTGGCAAGGATCCCTCATCAGAAGATCTAATACTTCTCCTTAAGAAAGAGCACCAGAGACAGCATAGTAGCAGACCCAGACCCATCAGCTCACTGATCAAGAATGGAGGTACAGAGACAAGATCAGCTGCATTCTTTGAAGAGAGAGATCTATCTATTTACCTAACACACTCAAAAGAAGGGCTGAGACCTGGTAGACCAGTAAACAGAACCTATCCTTTCAGTTACTGGGAATTATGTGGACTGAGAAGGGGGGAACCACTAAAGGATGAGTGGGTCATCAGAATTTGAATCATGTCCCAAGTCTCCTCCCACCACCACCAAAATGACCAGGACCTCTCAAGTACTCAAGCCAGGGAGAAATCAAATGTAGGACAGGTTTCACTTCACCCAACAGGAAATGGAAAGGAATCACTCTTGAGCCTATGAGCAATCAAGCACAACTCTTGTCCTTTTTTTATAGTTGTTCAGTCATTTCAGTTATGTCTGACTTTGTGATCCCATATGGGGTTACTGGAGTGGTTTGCCGTTTCCTTCTCCAGCTCATTTTACAGATGAGGAAACTGAGGGGAAACAAGGTGAAATGGCTTGCCCAGGGTCATACAGCTAGTAAGTATGTAAGGCCCGATTTGAGCTCAGGAAAATGAGTCTTCCTGATTCTGAGCCCAGTGGTCAATCCACTGTGCCACCTAGTTGCTCCATTTAAAAATATCTAATGTGTGTGTGCACACACACACACACACATATATTCACTATTTACAAAGCCCTTTCACATGACCTATCTTATTTTATCCTAAGAGCAATCCTGTGATGTAGCAAGGGCAGATTTTATACCTATTTTATCATGGAGGAAAATGACAGTTGGAGAGATGAGGTGACCTTACCAAGTTCATACAGTTTCAACTCAAAAGGAAAATTTGAATACAGTAAAAATCTCCACTCATTTGAAAATTGTGAAAGATGGTAGATATGATCCTCTCTTAACAAGCTAAATTTATTTTCTATTTTTCTCTGCCAAGTTTTAGGTTTTACTCACAGGTGAGGGACTCATTTGCTTTTTCGCAGCAGGGTACTTAGAAAATTAAGAAATTCCTCAATGTGCCTTCGGCTTCTTAGTCCAAAAATTAATTATTCTCTGCGTAGGATGCTTTGCTATGTGATGTAGGCTAGCTGTCAATTGTCATTTTCATTACCATAGCTTATTCCTTATTGTCCTATATCTAAATTTAGTTTATAACATAAACAGTGCTAGAAAATGATAAAACCTGATTTCCTTGGAAATATCCTTTAATTCACACCGCAAACTAAGACAGTTCCATGGTTCTAACTGTGCTGGCCTTCCCCCCATTATTGGCCTCACAGAGGCTTTGCTCCAGCTGAGCTAATCTACTTGCTGCCCTCTGCAGACAATTTGTTCATTTCCACACCAATGCTTTTACATCTTCCATTTCCTACACCTGGATTGCCCTCTTCCCTCCTCTCAGCTAATCCTTGTTTCTCATCTCTTTCAAAACTCAAGCCTTGAAGGGAATATTTCCAGCTTTACCCCAGAACCACTCATTACTCCACATGCCCTCCGACCTGACTTTGTATCAGATTCGCTGCTATTTGTTTATAGGAGACTTTGTGGGTGGTCTGGAGCCGCTTCCGGTGTGTGAGTCCTGTCTATCTCAACCTGTTTGTAACTTCCTCACAGTCATAAAAGCAACCTAGCAAAAAGAAGCTACATTTCTCTGATCTTTGAAGGAAAGTCAGTACTGGTTAGAGTAGGTACTGTTCTCTTTGAAGTTCCAATGTGACTGCTACAGAAAAAGGACACAAATTGGAGAATTAAGAGGGAATAGTTTTAAAGTACCCAAGTGAGATCTCAGCTAAATAAGAAACCACTTGGCAGAAAGAGACATGAAATTTAAGGAGAAAAAAAAGCTTGGGAAATTTTTATTATTATGTATGTATGTAACCTAGAGGGAGAATCCAGACATTGTGGATGTATGCACAGGTAAATACATGATGAATCAGGGTTACCTTTCCTGGAAGATAGGGCAATTTCTGAGAGGAAGCCTTTGGGAGGAATTAGAAAATTACTTAGAAACCCACATGGAGAGAAATAAAAGAGTAAGGAAGAATGTTCTCAAAGCTGCCTCATTTCAAGATTTTTTTTTTCTCATGGAAATCAAATATGTAGCAAAAATGAATAAATCTCTTGGGGCAGGAAGGTGTAGGTCAGAATTAAAAGTACAAATGTTTTACAGAGAATCATAATTTAATGATGCAGTTTCTTCCCAGTAAAAGAGTGAAGGGGGTGTTGGTTATTTTGAAGGGCTAGTTAGGCCTCTTCCTGGCTAAAAAGGTCTTTTCTTCTTTTCTACTGGATATAAAATCAGTTTTACAGACTCTGCCCTGCATGTTGTCAAATCTTTTCTAAAAAGGCTTTTATCCTAAGTTTCCTGTAAGATCAATGGAAATGGCTTTGTTTTGTTAGAAGCAGAGCCAGAATGCCCAGGCTGCTGAAGGAACATGAGAAATGTTTGTTAGTGTTAGTCTGAGTGAGGGGTCAGAGACAAAATAAGAGTCTACAGTTGAGAAATGGAGGTCAGAAGTGAGGAGACTGAAACCTGGGAGGAAAATGATGAGCAAGGAACTGATTGAGAATGACGTACACAATTGGTGCTCAGTAAATATTTGATTTATGAATGAATGAATAATTCCTGGTTCCTGAAGCCATTGAAGTGAATTTGAAATACATTTTTGCCTTGAGTCCTGCCACAGTGGTCAAGAGTAGTACTTTTCCCTCTCATAAAATGAATGAACAGAAGTGGATAGAAGTATGAACTTAGAGTCAGGAAGACCCTAATTGAAATCCTGCATCAGACACTTACTAGCTGAGTGTCCTTGGGCAAGTCACTTTTCTTGCCTCCATTTTCTAGCCTCTAAAAAAAGATAGACTTGATGATCTCTAAGTTCCTTCCAGCTTCAAATCTATTATTCTATGGTATTATCCCTTTTCTGAACTCCGAGCACTTGTTGGGTGGGCTAAATTCTGAGCTGTAGAAGGTAATATTTGCAGATTAAAAAAATAACAACTTTTTTTTCCAACAGAAAAAGCAGTGGGTGAGATTAAAGAAAGACAAGGCATAGGGGATACTACAAATGTGTTTCTCTTATATACCACTGCTGTAAAGTGTGTAGACAATGTGAATGTTGATAAGACATTTACAAACGTAGATAGAAATGGCGTGATTGTAAGGAAAGTCATTGGTGTTAGTTATGTTTATGAGCTCATCATTGATAACACTTAGATAACTACATGATCTCACTGGTGTTGGCACTTCTCCCACTGGTACAGATTACAGCTCTTTTAACTCTTCTTATTGTGTGCAAATTTGATCCATGTCTTTCCAAAAACCTGTCATGGAGTTTCTTCCCAATGCTTTCCACTGGTTCTTTTAATATTTTGGGGGAATTAGTGCAATATTCAGGCTGTTGATCGGTTAATTTCTTATTCTTGCTATATACTCAACGCAATTACTTTTCTCAGTCATACGAGTCCTTGCGGGACTCTTTTATGCCACTTTTTGCAAACCAATCATTGGTGGTAGTATGATACAGCCCATCATGGGGAGAATACCAGTGTTAAAAAGATGGCCTTTTAGTTTTCAAAGAGCAACTTGTGGTTCTTGAAAGTTCTGCATACTTTCTCAAATGTGGTCCAGCCCAATTTATTCCATCTATTCAATTCTAGATCTTGCTCACTCTCCATCTGTACCATCTTCAGATTCTGGTTCCAGACTCTTTTTTCTAGGCTCACTACACCTTTCACTCATACTCATGTTCTCCGTTCCAGCCACAAAGATCTGCTTGCTGTTCCCCATACATGCTGTTTCGTCTCCTGGCTTTCTACTTTTGCATAGGTTGTCTCCCATGTAGAGAATACTCCCTCCCTTCACCTCTACCTCTTGAAAACCTCTGCTTTTTTCAAGTCTCAGCTCCAGTTTATTCTTCTTTAAGAAGTCTTCCTGGTTTCTCCTAACTGTTAATGCCCCTCATCCTGCCCCCTGCCATTGCAAATGGCTATATTAATTTCTTATATGTAGCCTTGGGTTGCTGGGATGAAGGATCATTGTGATTTTAGAGGACTTTCTGGGGAGAATAGAAAATCCTAGTTCCAAACTGTTTTCAGATTTTTCAGGAGATCTGTTTACTTTAAGGTTTCAATGCCTTTAAGAAAAAGCTACCCAAGTTTGGGGGTGCCAGATAAGGGATATGGAAAGGCATGAACAATATATGAGAGGATAAAAGTGAAGGCTGCAGGGGGAGCAGAGAGAATACTGAAGTGTAGCAGGACTAGGCTGGGACCTGAGACAAGACCAAGCTGGCAGTTGGTGAAAGTAATGTCCAATTAATAGCTTTTTTCTCCTCCTTGCTTCCCCCCAGCATGATTTTGGAGAAATTTCTACCCTGAGTTTAAATTTCCACCTCTTCTGTAGCCCTTCTCAGACTGGTTGGGAATAGGATGGGGGCAGGCAAAAGAGGCGGCTTTAGCTCTAAGTCTGATCTCAGTCTTTTAGATCTTGTTTGAATATTAATCTGAGTTTCATGCTATTTGATACTTTTATTAAATTATATGGCCATTAGTAGTGATTTCTCTGTTTATAAATGCAAAGAAATTGAAAAGGGGTAATAGTCCATGGAAGAAGAGGTTTTTTTTTGAGGGGGAGGGAGCAGTTTACTCTTGTGTAGAGTTGACCAGATCAAAGGGGACTTCTACAATTTTGGTAATTTCTAAGAATATCACAGAGCACATACGCTAGTCTACCTTTGAATGCAGGGAGAAAGAGAGTTAACAGAGATGTGAACCAGAAGCAAAGAGTGATTTTCCTTGAGTGGAATGTGCTTGAAAGATACTGCATCTCATCCCTATACCTGCATCTATCTATCTATCATCTATTTATCTGTCTGTCTGTCTATCCATCTATCTATCTATCTATCTATCTAATCTATCTATCTGTCTGTCTACTTAGTTAGCATTTATCTTTTGTCAACATTACCTCCCTTGCCCCTCAGAATTTGTAAACTTTTTGAGCCCAGGGATTGTCCCTCTTTTGTACTTGTGTCCTCAGCATTTGGCATAGTACATTACGTGGAACAGGCACTTAATAAATGCTTCTTGACTGACTGTAATGGTAATTAATTTAAATTTGAAGACCCCTTTTTGTTATGTCAAGTAAGCGGGTACTTAGCCCTTAGTCAAGCCTCTGTGAAGAGGCAGAGGGTGTGAACTCTGTCTCCCCTTGCTGACATAACGGGAAAGGTTTGGCTGAAACAGGAAGCCAATGCTGTGTGTGTGTATATAAGAAAAGCCCCAGAGAGGGGGAATCAGAATTTTTCTTCTGGCGGGTTCCTGGTGGAGGAAGCGGAATTTTCTGAGAGAGAGAAAGTTTCTCTTGGCAGCATCTGGAAGCTGGGATGTTACTACTGGACTGAGAACTGAGTTGGAGTTTTCTTGAGACCAGAATCTGGTGAAGGCTGAAGTTGTTGCTGTCTCCTGGAAGGCTGAGATTTCTTCTGGGTCGTAGGGCCAGCCGAAAATGCTGGAGGATTGGAGAAGCATGACGGGGATAAGCCTTTGTTTGTGGCTTGATTGATCCTTGAGTTCCCAGGAGCAGAAGTTGTGAAGGTTTTGAGATGTGCTGGACCTTGTGTGTAGCAGTGTGTAGCAGGAACTGCCTGGAGGACTGGAAAAGGACCTGGGAGCTGTCTGCCTCTGAATCTAGGTGACTGCTTGGTGGATTCAGGTAGGAGCTGGGACCATGGAAGGGGAGCCAGGGAATCTGAGAGACCACCCCGAGTCAAGATGAAGAAAAGGCCTTTCCTTGGATAGTGAATGCTGTGATGAAATTGAAATTTACTAGAAACCAAGGAGTGGAGGGTTTGCATAATTTTCTAATGTTTGTATTTAGTGATTAACAATACTTAGTGACTGATTGCTAGATAATTAACTGATTAAGTTAACCTATGATTGCCCCATGAGTGGAAGACTGACTATTATATTTTGAGATGACTGAATGGCTGAGTAAGGAGGCAAACCTCCATAGGGATACCAGATGATTGTTCTTTTGTTCTTTGTTCTAAATACTGTGAGCACTTTGGTGAAAACTATGTGGCTATTTTAATGTTAAGCTGTTGTGAACACTATATTGTGATTTCCTGTGATAAGATGTAATGTTGTGAATATTATATTGTGATTTGTTGTGAATGTTTGCCTTGATTTGTTATGGAATAAATGGGGTGTTCACTATACTATGTAATGAGAACCTTAAAAGCTGTTCACAGTAGCTGTCTTTTGGGAAGCTGCGCGTGCATGGCGTTACACTGACTGATTGACTTGTCTGATATCTGTGCAATATAGGCTCTGGAACTACTATCCAAAATCCCCATTTGTTTTGGCAAGATGGATCACCAAAGAGTATCTGGCCTCTTGTCCTGTCAGGGCCCTAGAGATAACTCTGAGGGATTGGAGTTTTTGTCTAGTACTGTGGTTCTCAGTTTCCACTGGTGTGGTACCCCGATGATTATTAAACTGAATTCTGTAGATACTTGTGGGAAAGCATGTGCTTATGGTAAGTGGGGATATTTTGTACCAACTATCCTTATAACACCTTAGTAAATGATCATTTATAAAAGCTACCTAAGTCTGGCTGATTAATCGATATTAACTGAAAGTATCTCCTGAATTTTAGTTCCACCACTCCAATTGCCTGTTTGACATCTCCTGGGTGTCTCACAGGCATTGCAAACTCAACATGTCCAAAACCAGAGCCTGTTATCTTTCTACTAAACCTACCCTTCTTCTGAACTTTCCAGTTTTCACTGAACACATTACCATTTTTCCAGTCTCCCAAGTTTGCAAGTGTGGTAAGTGAACTGTCTTCTATGGAACTTGCCACATAGACTGGACTAGTCTTCCCCTAAAAGGCAAGTAAATTGTCCCTAAGACTTGATTGTCCAGGTGGTAGGACTTAAGTCATTAATGCAGCTTCCCAGTCACCCAGGCCATAAAAGAGTCAGTTTATGAAAAGTCTGGTCCTTTAGGCTTTTGACAAGATGCATTTTTGTGTATGAAGATGAGGGACCCTGCATTTATCTGCACCATGTTGTTTTCTTTCTTAGTATCTTTTTTATGTTGTTGTTAAATGAACTTAGTTAAGTGCTGGATGAGTGTTTCATTTTGTTCCATTCCTAAGCCTGAATTTCTCAACCTAAATGAGTCAAACCTAGCTCACAATAGCAACCTAGGAGGCATCTTGGCTTTTAACTCTTACTCCCCTTCTCCCATCCACCCAGTTAGGTTGTCAGGTCTTACTAATTCTGTCTCCATAGCATCTGTTGCATCATTTATCTTGTCTTCATTCACAGAGCACACAGCCTCCATCATGACCATATCATGTATGTATACATACATGTATTGCAATAGCTTTTAATTATTCTTCCTGATTCAAGTCATTCCCTTCTCTAGTCCATCCTTCACATACCTGACAAATTGACATTCCTAAAATGTGGGTGTAATGGGTCACCCCTCTGTTTAAAAAGTTGCAGTGCCCATTATGATAAAATACAGACCCCCTCTGTCTGTCATTTAAAGCTTTTCATAGTCTGGCTCCAGAATCTCTTTTTTAGGGCAATTGTGTATCATTGTATTATTGTATATTATATTGTATATTATTTCCAATCATGCGCTTTTCAAATTGTAGTCGGATTTGTTTACTTGCTGTTTTCTGTATACAGTTTCATCTCTAACTTTCATGCCTTTGTACAGGCTGTCCAACACGACAAGAAGCTCTGCTTCTTGGAACACCTAGTTCCCTTCAAGGTTAAACTCAAGTGCCATCTTCTCTAAGGGGCCCTACTTGATTCTGGAAATTGTTAGTTTTTCCCAACCCTTCCTGGCAAGTTACTGTGTATTTATTTTTATACATATCCTGAATCTACTCACCTGTGAACATGTAACCTCTTAATAGAGTGTAAGCTCCTTGAGGGCAGATACTACTTTTATTTTTTGCTTTATATACCCAACCCCTTGCATGGTACGTGGTGAATCATAGTTACTTAATATATGTTTGTTGACTAATTGATCAATGTGGCAATATTTCTATACCGATCTATTCTTTTCAGCAACAATTCTAGAATTACCACATTTAGATTCTACCACCTCAGTAACTAGTTTACTGTGTGAAAAACTAGAAATGACACCTAAAAAGTCAGGTCTAGCCATTCTCTCTGGTTTTGTCTGACTTAGTTCAGTTCTCTTCTCAGTTCTTTGCTCCAATTTGCTTTTCTGCTATTTTGTGAGGCTGTATGTGTCATGATCTTTCATCTTCCTTCTTAATACCTTATAAATGAGGGTGTAGTTTAAACTGTTTTGCCTTTTCCTCTCCTTTTTGGTTTTGGCGAAGTAATCAAGTATTAACTAAGATGGTTTCTGGGCCATTAGTGTTTTTGTTAACGGATATTTATTTTACATCAACTAAATTTCCCTAAGATATATCAATTTCTTTACTTTTGCCTGTTTCTCAGATTTTTTTGTTTGACAGCTTGTTTAAATAGATTGGGTTATAACTGCTGCAATTGTATCCAACATCTTCTTATCTTTAACTTTTTCCCTTATTTATTATTTATTTTTTTACTTATGTTTTAAGTGGTTGGTGGTTGGTGGAGACTATCCCTGACGTGACTACATAGTAACTTGTCATTTTCTATCAGGGTATTATCTTTGATTTCCTTAAAAAATATTGCACGATGCTTGCTATGCCCATTGTCTTCCAACTTTTTAAATAAAATGTGCCATCTAATGAGGTATAACTCTGAGTACTCTACAGACCTTTGGCCATTTAATTTCTTGATCCCACATTGTATTTTCTAACATAATCCTCAGTCTGAGTGTATATTTGCACTGATAGACTTCATTTAAGGGATCTTGTCAAGTTTTTAATAGAATTTTTCTACTTTTTCATTTTCTGTGATTAATGTTAATATATAACAGGCATTTAAAAATGGGATTCTATTTGTTAATGTGCAAATAAGGTGAAATGACCTATATGGTCCTATAAGGTAAAGTGAATAAGCTTCCCAGGAGGTGATGTCTTAATTAGCCCAGAGACTCCCTTGCCAGTAGTGTTGGGACTTCTTGGTTACCAGAGTAGTGAATAGACTTGAACTTCCAATGAAGAATGGCTCAGTAATACTTTAGGATTAGGTTATTCACTTACATCAACTTTACTTAATTCCCCAAAGACTCTTTTAAAAACTCTTTGCTTCCCTCATTCGCCAACAAAAAGGTATTGAACAATAATTTATAACAAATCCATAAAAGTAAAAAAACTAAAAAAAACTAGTAAAAAATCCACAATAGTAATAGTAAAAGTTCCTGCTTGCTCACTCATAATAATCAAACAGGAGCCACTATACTAGGTTTTTCTCTCTATTGTCAATCATGTGATCCATTGTGGTCTTCATCTTATCAACAAATGGTTCTTTCTTCTGTGCTCCTTTTGACCTCTGGCTTTCTGATGCCTTAACACTGTGAAACCTATTACACTAATTAAGCATTTCTAGCACCATATAACTTATTAACCTATGTCAATTATGTAAACTTTGAACACTGATTTCACCATAATTAATGCCAACCTAATTATCACAGAAGCTTAATGTCCTTTCATTGTTAACCCATTAGCCCTCTGTGATCTCTATGCCAATAATTTCATGTTGCTTTTGTGTAAGCTGTGAAACCAACTCTGCTAAATCCTTTATTTCAATCCAGTTCCACAAATTCAACCCAGTAAATCTTTTATCAAATACTTACTGTGAGTAAGGTTCTAAAGATACAAAGACAAAAAAAATGAAACAGTTTCTACTCTCAAGAAGTTTATATTCTCCAGGAATGGGGAGCGTCAATACACATACCCACACACCCTGACAAACATACACCCTGACACACACATGAATACATGTGTTATGTGTCAATTTGTTAGGCATTGGACAAAGATTACACATTGAGTATGAACAATTAATGTTTTTAGATAGACCAATTGCTGTTTGACTTTAGCATTTTGTAAGAGTCCCACTTGAATGACTCAGTATAGTGTTGGAAATGACTCTGGGCTCTGAAAACAAGGCACGGTGGATTTTACCAAACAGGCTTCAAATAAGGGCTTGTTGTCAGAGACATATCACCAGGATGTTGGTTAATTGTTGATTTGTTGGTTAATTGTTTGCCCATTTAGTCCCATGATAGAGAAAAATACCAAACAGTCCCCAGTGCTGTTACCCCTTTTTACTTTCACTTAGAAAAAGAGTGGCAGAAAAATGTCAGAGGGTGAACAGAACAAGCTGAAATTAATAATGGTGGAATTGTTTTTGGCAGTTAAGTAAAGTAGATGGAATTCAGAACATTGTTAGAAATGGAAAGTATAGCTAGTCACAATCTTGTGCACCCATAAACCCTGTTCCCTGGCAGCCTGAGGCTGGTGGATCCCTTGAGCTATACAGTGGGCTAATCCAAATGTGTTTTTCTACTAAATCTGGCAGCTAGGTGACTCAGTGGATAGAGTGCTGGGGCTACACTCAGGAAGACCTGAGTTCAAATCCAGCCTCAGACATTTACTAGTTGTGTGACCCTGGCAAGTCACTTAACCTGTTTGCCTTAATGCACTGGAGAAAGAAATGGCAAATCACTCCAGCATCTTTGACAGTGTAGTCCACAGGGTCAAGAAGAATTGGATGTGACTGAATTACTGAACAAAAGCACCTAAATCTGGCACCAAAAGGGTGGGCCTTAGGGGAGGGGGGGTCACCAGACTGCTTAGGGAGGGGCAAACTAGAGATGGAGCAGGTCAAAGTTCCCATGACTATCAGTGGTGGGATAAAGCCTGTGAGGGGCTTATATATTTTCTACTTGGGTGAGATATGAAGAACCAGTCTCAAAAAAAAAAAAGCAAAACAAAGGCAAATAATACCGAGATGCAAAGGTGTTACAGATGTGGAACCAGAAGAGAAGCACCGGGGCATCTGCCCATTTCGAGGTTACGCTATAAACATGAAACCGAGGCTTTCTGGACAGCTGTTTGCTTGTGATACAACCAGCACAAAGAAGAAGGAATTTGGACAGATGGGTGCCAGGGGCCTGTAGTGTTTTGCTCTCAAAAATGCATGAAAGAATAGGCTTAAATGGTGGTTCTTTGAGAAAGGTACTATAAAATTCTAATAATATTCATTACATTGGTGACGAAATATACATTTATTTTATGGAAAACCTGTATATATGCATCATTTTTCCTTATATCGTGGTATCTTTCTGCCTATATTAGCCTAAAAAAATATTGATTTCACCTATAATGGCAAAGAAGAGCTTCCCTCTGTCGGTGTGTGGTTAGATCATTTAGTGTTGGCATCATGCTAATAAGACCAAGATCTTATTTTTCATCCCCATGTGGACTAGTTAAGCTCTGCTGTATTCTAGCCACAGACTGTGCCCTAGCCTGCTGTCTTGTGAATGTACATCTAGCTGTAAGGGATGACTGAATGAACATTGTTGGATCAGCGCCAATCCATCATTGCTCTTTGAAAAATAGATCAAAGGGAAGCACGTGGATAGTGGTGTAATCTTATGCTATAAAGTAGAGCATGTTACTAGCATTATGTTCCACAGCATTTTTTTTTAGCCATCTGTCCTTGCTTTTTGGCTTTATGCAATCTATCTACATGTTGCTGTCTCTTCAGTTCCTGCCTATTTCTTGTAACTGGTTCACTTATATTTCCTTACAGGAGATGGCAAAAGGGTGGTTGATAGACCACTGAATTTTAAGTCAGGAAGACATCATCATCTTCATCACCATCATCATCATCATCTTCATCATCATCGCTACAAGTTATAGAGCACTTTAAGATTGGTAAAAAGTTTGACACAAATGATGTCATTTCATCCTCACAACAACCCTGGGAGACAGGTACTATTATCATCCCCATTTCACAGATGAGGAAACTGAAACTAAGAGAAGATTTGCCAAAGGTCAATTAACCAACCAACCAACATTCATTAAGTACCTATTATATGCCAGGCACTGTGCTGAGCACTGGGTCATGGAGCTAGTAAGCAATTGAGTCAGGATTTGCACTCAGATCCTCCTGACTCCAAATCCAACACTCTATTCACTTTTCCACCTAACTACTTTTGGCTTGAAATCCCACCTCAGACAGTTTTTAGTTGTGTGATCTGTGCAAGTCACTTGAATCATATTCCCACAGTTTCCTCATATATAAAATGGTACGTGCCTCAGAAAGCTACTGTAAAAACCAGAGGAAGTTATATATGTAAAACACTTTTTGAACCATAAAGCATGATATTTTTTATTATTTTTCTTTTGTTTTTATTATAAAATAGATTTGACAAAAATGACCAACATCGCTTATCCCTAAAGTGCCCCCTTGGTAAGTGCAGAAAGAAACATAACCTTAGGTTTTTGAAGTATTGAATTTTAGCAACATTATTTTTAGTATCACCTCCCTAAATCCTTGGGTGAACAGTACTATGAAAATGTGAAGAGTTATTTCTACAATCTATAGTAACAAACTACCTGAAGATAGGTATAATCAAAAGGAAAATTCTTATAACTGCACTCATATTCAAAGGTCCTGTGACATGAGCCAACCCCTGTGGGGGTATTATTTTCAAACATCACAGGTTGACATTATATAATTACACACTGCTGGATACTGAAATATCAAAAAAAAATTCTTATAGTGAAATAACAGCACACTATTATGGGTATTCACATTCATCTACACATCTTTAGAGAATTATTTCCAGTAACACATTACAGACTGTAGCAAAAGGATTAGTGATTTATTTAATATCAATATTAGGTTTTGGCATTAAGGTCTTGGGAGGTTTAAGTAGGCATGGCCCCAAGATTACTTTTCACTTTAAAAAAAGGGCCCCAAGGTGACCCTGCTTTTTTATATTCTTGATTCAGATTTTTGATAGGCTGAACACAAGTACTCCTCCTCCTAAAAGTCAGTGCTTACATAAAAGTATTTAAAGCCTCACACTTCCATCCCTATAAAGTGGTGACACTTAATTTGTTTAATTGTCCCTTTGCTACCACTTTGGGTAGGATTTGACCCTCTTTTACCCTCTGCCCCCTATTCTGTTTGATGAATGGTGTAGCTGCATTGAAATGATATTGGATCAGGAGTGAGAAAACAAGTCAACAAGCATTTATTAAGCTCTTACTTTATACTGGGCACTATGCTAAGTGTTGGGTATACAAATAGAAGTAAAAAGAAAGATAGTTCATATGCTCAACGAATTTACATTCTAAGCAGAAGTTGAGGGGGGTAGAAGGAAGGGTGCTGTCCAGTAGCAGAGCTGGGAAAGGAATACAGGCTGACTGGCCTGAGGCTCTCCTCAAAATGCCTTATAAATGGCAAAAGGGGGTTGTAGGGGTGGAGAGATGGTCTAGAGCAGTGGTTCTCAACCTTCCTAATGCCGTGACCCTTTAATAATTGTATGTGGGCGTGTCTCCATGTGGGCAGACACACCTGGAGATGGATAGAAGAGTGCAGTGTCTCGGTTCCTAAGACTGTTGGAAATATGTATTTTCTGATGGTCTTAGGCGACCCCTGTAGCCCCTGTGAAAGGGTCATTCAACCCCCAAAGGGGTCGCGACCCACAGGTTGAGAACCGCAGGTCTAGAGTAACCGGGCCACAGAAGCTAGGGGAATTTCCAGAGTGAGAAGGCAATTGTAGTATGGTGGCTAATTCTGGAAAGTAAGAAACAGAACTGGGAAAGGAATGAGAAGACCCAGGTTCCAGGGCTGATTCTGCCATTTCCCAGATGTGTAGCTTTCATTAAATCACTTAATTTCTGTGATCCTAAGTTTTGTCATAGATAAAGTGGAAATGAAAATAGTTATATGCTACAAGGTTGTTGGATGATGTGTGTAAAACACTTTATCACTGTAAAGTGCCATTCAGAAGTGACTTACACAACCATGGCATGAAATTCATGTTACGATCCTGTTCAAAGTGCCACAATAATTTCTAAATGGAAATGCTATTAAAGATGTCCATAGTAGGATTATGGCGTTTCCTTTGTTGACAGGCCACATGGGCTATATTCATTCCTAATCTAGGTAACTTTCCAGAACTGATTCTGAATAGACCCTTCTTTTCCAGTCTTCTCCATATGACACTTCCTTGTTTGAGACATGTAGCTTCTCTATGTCTACACAATGCAAGATAAATTGACAATCTGGAGATCATCTGTCTGATTTGCCCAGTGTGGATAGAAAGAATGCAAATTTAAGGGAAAAATGATTTTGAAATCATTAGACGTGGTAACCTCTGAATAACTGGTTAAGTTCCCAATATTTCTTCACTTTACATCATGTAGTTACAGTAGCCTATCTAACTATAATCCAATTTCATTACTACTTATAATACTCCTTTGATACCCCAGAAACAAAATAAAGGGGTGAGAAAGAAAACTGCACTGGAGGAAGGAGAGGGGAGATTGAATGGGGGTAAATTATCCCACATAAAAGGGGCATGAAAGAGCTATTATAATGGAGGGGACGATAGGGGTGGTGGTGGCAGGTAAAATTTAAACCTTACCCTCATCAAAATTGACTCAAAGAGGGAATAACATACACACTCAGTTTTGATATAGAAATCCATCTTACTGTATAAGGAAGTAAAAAAGGATAGGGATAATAGAAGGGGAGGGGGGACTGATAAATGCTAGGGTATATTGGGGAAGGCAGTGATCAGAAGTAAAACTCTTGTGAGGAGGGAAAGGGTGAGGTGTAAGAGAGAGAGGGGAATAAACTAGCGAAAAATAGCATGGAAGAAAATACACAGTTATCATAACTATAAATGTGAATGGGACAAACTTAGCCATAAAAATGAAAGCAGGTAGCAGAATGCATTAAAAATCAGAATCCTACAGTATGTTGTTTCCAAAAAAGCACACATTTGAAGCAGAGAGATACACACAGGGTAAAGGTAAAGGACTGGAGTAGAATCTATTGTGCTTCAGCTGAGGCAAAGAAAGCAATATCACATCATGATCTCAGACAAAACAAAAATAGATCCAATTAAAAGAGATAAAGAAGGAAACTACATCTTGCTGAAAGGTACCATAGACAATGAAGCCATATCAATATTAAACATATATGTTTATGGTATAGCATCTAAATTTTTGAAGAAGTTGAATGAATTACAGGAGGAAATAGGTAACAAAACTACACTTGTGGGGGACATCAACTTTCTCTTTTCAGAACTAGATAAATCTAATCACAAAATAAACAAGAAAGAATAAGGAGGTGAATAAAATTCTGGAAAAATATGGATATGATAGGTCTATGGAGAAAACTGAATGGGAATAGCAAGGAACATACCTTTTTCTTAGCAGTACATGGCACCTACACAAAAACTAACCGTGTTTTAGGATAGGAAAACTTCATAAATACAGAAAAGCAGAAATAGTAAACATATCCTTTTCAGATCATAATGCAAGAAAATTACATTCAATAATGGACAGTGGAAAGAGAGATTAAAAATTAATTGGAAATTAAATAATCTAATCCTAAAAAACAAGTGGGTCAAAGGACAAATCATAGAAACAATTGGTAACTTCATTAAAGAAAATGATAACAATGAGACAACGTACCAAAATTTATGGGATGCCATCAAAGAAGTACTTAGGGGAAATTTATATCTCTAATTCTTTACATCAATAAAATAGAGAATAAGCAGATCAATGAATTGGGCATATGACTAAAAAACCTAGCAAAAGAACAAATTAAAATCCTCAATTAGACACCAAATTGGAAATCCTGAAGATCAATGAAGAGATTAATAAAACTGAAAGCAAGAAAACCATTGAACTAATAAATAAAACTAGAAATTGCTTTTATGAAAAAGTCAATAAAAATTTTAAAATTGGTTAATTTGTTTAAAAAAAGGAAGGAAGAAAACCAAATTACTTGTTTCAAAAAATGAAAGGGGTGATTCATTACTAATGAAGAGGAAATTAAAACAATTGTTAGGGGCTGTTTTGTCCAATTATATGACAATAAATTTGACAATCTAAATGAAATAGATGAATAAATGAAATGAATGAATACAAAAAATAAATTACCCAGATTAACAGAAGTAGAAATAAAGTGCTTGACCCAATCTTAGAAAAAGAAATTAAACAAGTCATCAATGAACATCCTAAGAAAAAATCCCCAGGACCAGAAGGATTCACAAGTGAATTCTCCCAAACATTTGAAGAACAATTAATCCCAACGCTATATAAACTATTTGGAAAAATAGGGAAAGAAGGAGTCCTATGAAATTCCTTTCACAATACAAATATGGTGCTAATACCCAAACCAGGAAGAGCCAAAACAGAAAGAAAATTGCAGGCCGATTTCCCTAAAGAATATTTCTGCCAAAATGTTAAATAAAATACTAGCAAAGAGATCATAGCAATATATCTCAAGGATCATACACTATTGCTTATGGGTAGGCTGACCCAATATAATAAAAATGATAATTCTACCTCATTTAATCTTTTTATTCAGTGTCATACCAATGATACAATCAAAAATTATTTGCTAGAACTAGAAAAAATAATAAAATTCATTTGGAAGAACAAAAACTCAAGGATATCAAGGAAATCAATGAAAAAAAATGCAAAAGAAGGTAGTCTAGTCATACAGATCTCAGACTGTGTTATAAAGCAGTAGTTATCAAGACAATCTGGTATTGACTAAGAAATAGAGTGGCACATCAGTGCAATAGAATAGATGATCTCCAGATTGTCAACTTATCTTGCATTGTGTAGACATGGAGAAACCACATGTCCCAAACAGGGAAATGTCATATGGAGAAGACTGGAAAAGAAGGGTCTATTCAGAATCAGTTCTGGAAAGTTACCTAGGTTAGGAATGAATATAGCCCATATGTCCTGTCAACAAAGGAATAGCCATAATCCTACTATGGACATCTCTACCAGCATTTCCATTTAGAAATTATTGTGGTACTTGTATACTACATTATAGTAAATGACCATAGTAATCCAGTATGTGAAAAACACAAAGATTCAAGTTTTTGGACCAAAAATTCATTATTTGACAACAACAGTATGGCAGAAACTAGGTATAGACCAACTTCTCCTACTGTATACCAAGATAAGAAATGGATACATGATTTACACATAAAGGGTGATATCGTAAACAAATTAAGAGAACATGGAATAGTTTATCTGTCACATTTATGGCTAAAGGAAGAACTTAGGACCAAAGAAGATACATAGAATGTTATAAAACATAAACTAGCTAATTTTGGTTATCTAAAATTAAAATTTTTTTTCACAAACAATACCAGTACAACCTAAATTATAAGGAAAGTGGAAAATTGGGAATTTTTTTTTCAATAAGTATCTTTGATAAAGGCCTCATTTCTCAGATATAGAGAGAACTGAGTCAAATTCATAAGAATACAAGTAATTCCCCAATTAATAAATGGTAAAATGATATGAACAGGCAGTTTTCAAACAAAGAAATCAAAGCTATCTATAGTCATATGAAAAAATGCTCTAAATCGCTATTGATTAGAGAAATGCAAATTACAACAGCTCTAAAGTACCACCTCACATCTATTAATTTGATTAGTAGGACAAAATAGGAAAATGGTTAACATTGGAGGGTATGTGGGAAAACTGAGACTCTATTGCATTGTTGGTGGAGTTGTCAACTGATCCAGTCATTCTGGAGAGCAATTGAGAACTATGCCCAAAAGGCTATAAAACTGTGCATACCCTTTGATCCAGCAATATTACTGCTAGGTCTATATCCCAAAGACATCCAAAAAAAAGGGAAAAGGACATATTTGTACAAAAATGTTTATAGCAGCCCTTTTTTTTTTGTGGTGGCTAAGAATTGGAAATCAAAGGGATGCCCATCACTTGGGGAATGGCTAAACAAACTGTGGTATATGATTGTAATGGAATATTATTGTGCTATAAGAAATGACAAGTAGGATGATTTTAGAAAAATCTGGACTTACATGAACTGATGCATAGTTAAGTGAAAAGAATCAGGAAAATGTTGTACACAGTAACAGCAATATTGTTTGATGAAGAATTGTGAATGACTTAACTCTTCTCAGCAATGCAATGATCCAAGATAATACCAAAGGCCTAAAGATAAAGCACACTATTCTACTCCAGAGAAAGAACTGATATTGAATATATAGTGATGCATACTATTTTTCGCTTTCTTTCATTTTTTCCTTTTATTCGAGTCTTCTTGTACAAAATGACTAATATAGAAATGTTTTACATAACTGCACATGTATAACCTATATCTGATTGCTTACCATCTCAGGGAGGGAGGTGTGGAAGAAGAGCAGGGAGGACAGAATTTGGAACTCAAAACTTTAAATAAAAATGTTAAAAAATTGGAAAAAATAATTCTTATTTAATCAGGGTAGAGCATGGAATGTTCTCTATTCTAAGCATGTCTTTTAAAGTGACATATACATAGAAACAGAGGGCAATATGGAGGGGGGCATGGGATAAACCAGTTGCATCATATGACCAAAGAGGAGCTCTGAAGGTCAGGAGTAAAGAATGGTACTAAGGAATTGTGTGACAGAAAGAGAAGGTGGGCTGATTGTGGCCAATAGTTTTGTCTACAGGGAGGTATCATAAGCATAGAATGATAAGCTATGGTTTCTACTGATGATATGAGTGGCCGAGTTGAGAGAGCAGAGCTTAAAAATGATATCTGGATCAGGATACCCTGAAATATGATCAACTCCAGGATTAAAATAAACAGTTTGGACGAGGTAAGCTAGGAGATATCTAGGGTCAAGCTTCAGGGTTTGTTATTGAGATAGTAATAGGGATACGAATTCTACCTAGAGTTCCTTAATGTAGGACACTTAGCTTTCTTTGGATACTTGTGTGTGTTTTCCTACTTTATTGGATAAGATCAATCCCACCACTCAGCTACCTTGCAGAGTGTGTAGAAGGCTACCCTTTGGCCTATTAAAAGCCAATAGTTGTTTAGCTAACTAGAGAGGACGAGAAGGGGCCATAGTAGGTAATGGTGGTCAGAGACCACAGATCATGGGAATAATCCAAAAGAAAACACCTCTTTGTAATATTCTTTAAATTGTTGCTGTTAGAAAGTGCCCACCACCATTTCTAGCACTCTGTATGGAAATAGCCATCTCTAGGTAGTGGTGGATATCTCTATAAAGATGTGCCATGATTCTTCTAGGCTAGTTCCTTCAGAGTCTACTCATGAGGGTATTTCTGTACTTAAGGAAAATTACTTGAACAGTAAAATGTAGGATGGATTGGAGTGGTGACAGATCTTAGACAGGAAGAACAATTAGAAGGCTGTGGCAATGCTGTAGGTGAGAGGTGATGAAGGCCTGCACTGAGATGGTAGTAAAGTGAGTGGGGGGAGTAGGGTTGAATATGAGAGAAGTTATGGAGGTAGGAATGGCAAGATTTGGGATTTAGATTAGATATGTGGGATGAAGCAAAGTGAGGAGTCTGGGATAAGGGAGAGGCTAGAAACCTGAGAGACTGGAAGGGTGATTGTGCCTTTGATAAAATAAGGAATGTTTGGAAGACTAAGGGTTTTGTGGGGACAAATAGTAAATTTAGTTTTGGATATGTCGAGTTTGAGATGTCTCCAGGACATCCAGTTTGAAATATCCGCTAGGCAGCTGGTGACATGAAACTTAAGCCCAGGGAACAGAATTGGATTGCACATGCATCTATAGCTATGAATCATCTGCATAGAAATGATAGTTAAGCCCATGGGAATTGATGAGATTATCAAGAGTAACATTGTGGAGAAGAGGGAGAAAAGGGTTTGGGGGCTTCCTTTGGAGAAAAAAAAACAAACCTCCAGGAATGCTCACAGTAGTGAGGCAAGATATGGATGAGGAGCTACTAAAGTAGACTGAGTAGAAGTGGTCAGAAAAGGTAGGAGGAGAACCAGGAGGGAAGAATGTCCTTAAAAGCCAGAGAGGATCAAGTATCAGAGAGGACGGTCGAGATAGTGCCAAGTACACCAGATAAATCAAGTTGGATGAGGACTGAGAAGAGACCATTGAAGTTAGCAATTAAGAGATCACTTGATAATTTTGGAAAAGCAGTTGTAGATGAGTAATGAAGTTGGAAGTAAGCTTACAAAGAACTGAGGAGTGAATTAGGGGTTGGGAGAGGAAGTGAAAACAGTGAGTATAAGAGAAATTTTTCAAGGAGTTTGAGAAATAGAATAGCTAAAAAGGATGGTAGAATTTACCGGTTTTTTTTAAATTTTTTAAATTAATTTTTAAAATTTTTTAAATTTTCATTGACTTGTTTATTTACTTTTAGTTTACAAGATTTAGTTCCACAATCCCTTGAATTTCAATTTTTCTCCCCTCCTTCCCCCTCCCCCCCATGGTGGCATGCAGTCAAGTATAGGATCTGCAAATATGAAGTTTTTTTTTTAGTGGATTGGAGCATTTTTGGCATGTTTGAAGGCAGCAGGGAAGGAATTTGGGGTTAGGAATCTGCTGAATATTAGAAGAAGAATAATTGGGAAAGCAGTTTTCTGGGGAGGATGGAGGGGTTGAGATTGAGATGTAGAGAGATTGACTTTGGTAAGGAGAAGGGCCATGTCTTTGTCAACAACTGGAGAAAGGAGATGATGTTAAGGAATTGTGAGATGAAGACAATGGGAGAAGAGGGAACCCATGTTGAATTTTTTTTTAAGTAAAATAAGAGGCACCAGACTCTGAGTCAGGAGGACTTAAGTTCAATTTTGGCCTCAGACACTTACTAGCTGTGTGTCCCTGAACAAGTCACTTAACTCCCATTGCCTTAAAAAAAAAAGGTAAGAGACAACATCCTTAGCTGAGACAAAGGGAAGAGGGGTTAGTATGGAAGCTTTGAGGAGGGAAGACTTGGAATAACTTCTATGGGGAATGATCTAGGGAATCAATTGTGAGAAATAAAAGGATTGATTTGCTGTAGTAAGGGCCCAATTGAGACTGCATAACATGATTTGGTAATGTCTGCAGGGCTGTGAAACTTTCTCCAGCTATATTTAGCAGCTTGTGATGAAAAGAAGAGAAGGAGGATGGTGGGGAGTTATCGGGAGCTAGGTTTGGTAAGAGATGAATGGTAATAGAAGAATGGGAGATTACAGAGCAGAAGACAATGTAGAGTTGAAATGGTTAACTGTTGGGTTGAAATTGGAAAGGGAGAAGTGTGAAGTCATGACAACAGGGTAATGGGAGAGAAAAGACCAAAGAGTGGAGGGATTAGAAGTTTCCAAGAGGGTGAAGAATAGGTTTCAGAGGGGTGAAGAATAGAGAAAGGTAAAATAATAAGGTTGTAGTCAGAAAAGGGAATGGTGGAATTTCTTTATTTTTAAACTTTTTTAAAATTTTAGGCAAATATTAGAACTTAAACACATAATAAAGAAACATTATAAACTTAAATATAAAATAAGAGAAGAAAAAATGTCGTGCACGGAACATAGGAGAAGATTCAGAATATATAGCAATAACTTATCACTTCAAGAAAACCTATAGATTAAAAACTGTACAATATGTTGAAAGCTACCCATCTTTTCTTTGCTTCCTTGTAGGTTTTCTTTTGTTTTCTGATGAATACTTTTTACTTTGTTCTTTTTCCCCCTTTGTCTCCCCACCTACCCCCAGGTTACAACTGAGTATGGTTGTACTTATATACAGGTCTTGAAATATACGTACGTACATATATAAATGTATACTTTCCTTAAGAGATTCTGCTCCTACTCTTGCTTCTATGTTTGCATTTCCCTTTTTTCCTATCTCCCTTAACTCTGCCACTTTACTTTTCTACCTGTTACCTTACCCTCCTATCACTTAACCTATCTCCACTCACTTTTTGAAGTCATATCACACTCAAGTCTACCCCAATCTTTCTTCTGAGCCACCTAATTACTACTAACAATCTTAGACATAGGTTTAATGTTTTCCATATATAAAGGGTAAGCATTCTATCCTTATTTAGGCCCTTGTAATTGGTCATCGGTATGTACCTTATATTTCTCTTAGCTCTTGTATGTCAAATCTTCTATTGAGTTCAGGGTTTTGTTTTTTTTTTAACAGAGTCCTGGAAGTCTGCCAGTTGATCAAATGTCCATTTTTTTTCATTCAGAATTATGCTTAGTTTTGCTGGGTATGATATTTTTGGCCAGAGGCCCAATTCTTTTGCTCTTCAATATATAGTGTTCCAAGACCTGCGATCTTTTGGTGTCACCAACACTAGGTCTTGTGTGATTCTAATTGTGGTACCATTATATGTAAATTGATTTTTTTCTTGTTGCTTATAATATTTTGTCCTTGATCTGGGGGTTTCAGAATTTAACTATAATATTCTTGTGAGTTTTCCTCATAGGATCTCTTTCGGGTGGTGATCGGTGGATTTTTTTCTATTTCTACTTTCCCCTCTTGTTCTAATGCTTCAGGACAATTCTTTAATTATTTTTTGTGTTATCATATCAAGATTCTTTTTAGGATCAGAACTTTCAGGTAGTCCAATTATTCTTGTGTTTTCTCTTCTTTGTCTATTATCTAGATTGTTGTTTTCCTTGTGAGATGTTTCACATTATCTTCTATTTTTTCATTCCATATATATGTGTGTGTGTGTATGTATATATATATGTATATATATCTATATCTATATCTATATTTAATGTCTTCATCTCTTATAACTTTGCTGGCTTCTCCTTACCCAATTCTGATTTTCAAGGAGTCATTTTCTTTCTTAAGATTCTGGATCTCCTTTTCTATTGGTTAACCTTCTTGTCATAATCTTCCTGTTTTTCTCTTATTATTCTTACTTTCTTTTAAATTTTTCCTCAGTCTCTCTCATTTGATTTTTAAAATCTTTTTAAAGTTCTTCAATGAGTTTTTTTTTTTGTGCAGGTGACCATTTCACATTGCTCTTTGGGACAGAAGAGGATTTCTTTGCTTCAGTGTCCTCCTCTGAAGATGAACCCTAGTCTTCTCTATTCCCACAGTAGCTTTCTATGGTTGGATTCTTTCTTCTTTGCCTGTGCACTTTTTGGGTAATAATTTGGTTTTTTAATCACCTCTAGTCCTGGGGTATGGGAGATTGTGCCTCTGGTCTCTGATCCTCTTTAGTTCTCTCCTCTGACCTTGAATTCAAATCAAGACCTCTAGCCTCCTCTAAGTGTCCACAGCCAGTGGCATCCTGCCCTACTGCTTCTGCTCTCACTGGGCATGTGCTGGTTCCTTCTTGCTCCCTCCACTTTCTGCAGCACAGCTGGATCTGGCTTTCCTTGTCAGCAGAGGTTCCTTAGATCTCCGGGTCAGACTCCCAAATCCTCTCACTGTCTTGGGGGTAAAAAAGATATGCAGATGTCTGGTTGTTAAGTGTTTACTTTAAAAATACTTTTTTTGGGGATGCTTTTTGTTTTCCCAAGATATTTTTTTTGAATAAAGACACTCCTCTAACTTCTCTGCCTTCCCCTCCTCCCCATTAAACCTTCTCTTGTAAGAAAAAAAACCCTAACTAATCTTCAGCAGAATCTAAGATAGAAAACATTACTAGGGTCATTGACTAGAAAATTGTGGGAGAATGTAAATAGGTCTAAAATTAAAAAAAAACATCCAAATAAGTTGACACTTTTGGAAGAATGTTTTACTTTATCTCAAAGGTAGTAAAAATGTCTGGAAATGCGTCAAATTCAACTGTTTTGGTCATATTACTAATGGCACCTGTGAAAAACTAGGAGGTGGTCCAGGTTCCAGGACAATTCTTTTGCTAACCTTGCAGGGGCAGGCTGTTCACAAACAGTTTCTCTAAGTCAGTCGTTCTCAACCTTCCTAATGCCGCAACCCTTTAATGCAGTTCCTTGAGTTGTGGTGACCCCCAACCATAGAATTATTTTTGTTGCTCCTTCATAGCTGTAATTTTGCTCCTGTTATGAATCGTAATGTAAATATCTGACATGCAGGATGTATTTTCATTGTTACAAATTGAACATAACCCACAGGTTGAGAACTGCTGCTCTATGCCATTTGCCCTACTTTGGGCCCCAAGTGGCTCAATCAGCAGGGGTGCAGACACAGAAGATATCCCTGAGGAAATACATACTGAACATGTCCTCCTGGACCCTCACAACATTATGTCTAGGCACCACATAGCACAGACACAAAAAAAGGAAAAAACCTTTAGAAATCTCTAGTCTATCTACTTTGATCCCACTTCTTTGTTTTATTGAAGTCCTACCCATTTTCCTCCCATGAAATTGCTCACTTTGCTGTAGTAGCAGAATTATGAGGGCTAGTCTCAAGATCGGAGGATCAACAATTGCTAATTTACAATTAAGTCTGCCAGCTGATCACAATTATAGCCCATGGAAGCTCCCGTGAACCTACTGCCTCAACTGCAAGTGATCCTTGGCACCTTTCTGTTTCATTGGCAGCTATTTCTTCTCCAACCATCACAAAGATTTGCCAGTCCCAGGTAACACCGTCTTCTCCTTTTGCAAGCAATATTTGGTGTGCCAAAATTATAATGCAAGAAAATAACTCAAAACAATCCCATAGGCTTAATTGCAAAGATACTTGGACTGTAGAATTCATGATTATCTTAGGGATGGAAGGATCCTTGAGAGAACATCTAGTCTGGTCAGTAGGGTATGCTACCTGCTCCAGAGGGTGGAAAACAAAACCAGATCGGATGGAACAAAGAACAAGTGTGTGAATGCTTAAGTACACTTTGAAAACTACACCTTCTCCCAGTCCCACTGTTTGTCCTGTGGAGACTTTAAAATTTTATTTTAGTCCAGGCAGTCAGCTAGCATTTATTAAACACCTATGTGCCAAGAACTGTGCTAAGCACTGGGGTTACCAAAACTTAGTCCTTGCTCTCAAGGAACTCACAGTAACTTGTTATTACAAGATAGGTACCTGTATGCTATAGGGAGTAGAATTTTTCTGGCATATAAAAATAAAATACAAAATGTTCGTTCTTCATTGTGCCTTCCCTTTTCAACCTCCCTCTTTTCCTGGAATGTTATACCCTAGGTTGTCACCTTGCCTATGTCTAGCGCCAACTTAGGTGGCAGGTGAACAAGATTTTCAGTCATATTTTCAGAAACAAATGCACATAGCTCCCAAATCCATTGCCAGACTTATCATTAGTTGAATTCTGGGGAGGGTAGAATGAGTACTAGAACTGGGGGATTATAAATAATCTCTATTTCAGTTCCTCCATCTAAATTTATCCTTAGCAATGTTGTAAAATTTAATTGGAATATATATGCATATTTTGTTGTTCAGTTATTTTTCAGTCATTTTGAACCCTTTGTGACCCCATTTGGGGTCTTCTTGGCAAAGATACTAGAGTAGTTTTCAGTTTCCTTCTCCAGCTCATTTTACAAATGAAGAAACGGGGACAAAGAGGGTTAAGAGACTTGCCGAGGGTCACACAATTAGTAAGTGTTGGAGGCCAGATTTGAATTCAGGAAGACTCCAAGCCCAGCACTTTGTCACCTAGCTGCCCCATATGCTTATTATATATAATTATATGTAATTAAATAACTATGTTAAAGAAAAAAGGTTTCTATATGGTTAATGAGTTCTTGATTCTTATATAATCTTCAGTACTCTTGCTTCAGTGGATCTGTGCAAATTGCAACCCATTCTATATGACTTGTCTATGTCATCCCATTAATCTACAGAAAGGATACATTCAACCCGTGTACATGTTTCTCTCTGTGTGTGTGTGTGTGTGTGTGTGTGTGTGTGTGTGTGTGCTTTCAATACCAATGAAACTCATAGGCTGCTCATCAAATATCCCTCACTTAAACATTTCTCCGATGACACCTTTTCCTCTTTAGAGACTGTAAAGAATCAATAGAACTAAGTATGTTGGTTTTAACATTGGGACAATAGTAAAAGATATATTTCTAATGAAGGAAATCCTTTATTTTTGTCCATTTTCTCACTCAGACAAGATGGCGCCAACATTTATAATTCTATGATTAATGATCTATGGATTTGGAGGTAATTTTTTGACACTGAACTACAAATTATTTTCCCTTCCTAAACCTCCTCTCCCATTCCCTGTCTGCACTTCCCTTCCTTTTTTCATTTGTTAAATTGGGTTTCCCTATCTCATCTAGGCTTGAAGTATAGAGACCAAACACTGATGTGACCCCTCTCTGATAATCAGGAAAGTCTGGAGCTTATCTATTTCTGGTCTCAGCTGCTTAGATAGATAGATAACCATTTGACCTCCAATACCAGGAGGCTCACTACATTGGTGCCAGCCATGAGGCTTGATAGCCTATAGCTCTTCTGCAGCACAGAACATTTGAGCTCAAGTGACTTGCCAGTCTTGACCCACCTGGCAGTAGGGACTACAGATGTGTGCCACCACACTGGGCCCAGAATATATCCTCTAAGTCTTGTGTTCTTGCCATTCTGTAGCCTCAAGAAGGTGATAAGTATCAGACACTGAAATTTGTGAATGTTTCTTTTGCTAGAGAGTTATTGGTTTGCTTTCTGTCCTACAATTAGATCTCATCAGGAATTATAATAAAAAAGCCTCTAATAGTTGATTACGGAAGTGCAAAGTGTTATCTCTTCCCGAGCACATGGTGGAAAGAAAAATGAAAAAAGCTGAGAAACATTTGTTTCTTGGTCCATACATAGTACACAAACTTAAATAAATGAGCTTGTCTCTACAGGGCTGACAGGTTTACTCCTTGATAAACTAAACAGAATAAATAGCCAGAAAGGCTAAATGTAGCTGCACCTTTTATCTAGTTGGTCACCCTTCCTTCCTTTATGTTTTGTTTAATAATATTGGAAAATAGTATTGTGTGAGTGAAAAATCCCCCTTCATTGTGAGCTCATAAGCACAAGCACAGCATGTTTTGGTGCGATTTCAATCTCCGTAAAGCCATTGTGGGTTGTTAACTGAAGGACAGTCAAATAACTATAGAGTCCAGGGGAATGTGGTCCTATCCTTCCTATCCATAACTTCCTGAGTGATACACTAGAAGGATTTTCACATTGGTTTTTGTGGTCTTCATGTCCCATAGAGAGGAAAGAAATTGCAGGCATTTCTTTAGCCATAAGTATTTTTAGATTTGTTGTAGGCTGCGGATCAATTACTTTATAACACAGAGTTAGTAAGAAATAGACAAGACATATTTAGTACGCTTTGATAATATTTTAAGAGCTTTTGATTGTGGCATAGGCTGTATAATTTATAGGGATGCAGGTTATATTATTAAAAGACAACATATTGGAAAATCTACACCCCTCTCCCCAAGTCTTTCTTTGAAAAATGTCTGAGGCATCTACCCTTAGAGGAAAAATGAATATTGATGGCCTACGTTTCTTTGTTTCCTTCCAAGTACAGTTTTGTGAACTTCTTATCCTGACAAATAGATGACTGAGTCAGGATTGAAAGTCAATGGACAAATTGACCCTTATTTTTAATTCAATATTATTCTTCCCCTCTGGCAAAATGGGGCACTGGGATGTGCTCGCCAGAGGCTGGAGAGAGGAAAGCACCTTCTTCCCCTGAAGGAACAATAGGCAGAGGGAAGAATTCTTCCATCTTCTTATGAACTCACAGAAAAGGCTTCCTCCTGCAGGGTTATGATCAGCTAAACTGTGACTTCCTTATCGGAGAATCACATTGACCTATATCAAGTAATATTTATTTTATAGAGAAGTATTTACATATTATTATAAATACAGTAAATGCTCGTAAGCTTACAAAACACCTCACAAAATAAATAACTTATATCTGCATGGCACATTACGCTTTTACAGATGTAATCTCGTTTGGTGCGGCAAGAGGGTTCGATAAAGTAGAAGTTGCTGTTTGTCCTTCCTTCTCAAAGAGGGCCGTGACATCAGGAAGATGATGCCATGATGCCATGACTTGCAGGTGAATTGGATGTAAGTGAGGGAGGGTTGTGCAAAGTTACCAGGCTCGCCTTCTCCTCTGCAGTCGCTTGGGTCCGGTGGCCAGATCAGGACGACTGGAGATGACCCTGAGGCAAGGGGAGACCTTGGCCCTTTCAACCCAAGATCTTTAAAAGGTCTCAGCTTGACCGAGGCAATGCCCATGCAACGATTAAGGCTTAGTAAGTAGAGAATGGCTTCTTTACCTGGTTAAGAATGGATCTGGGAGGAGGAGGTCCTCAGGTTTCTGGTCACACCAGAAACAGTTGCTATTTACCCTAATTCTGAGTCAATCAGGGCTGAAACCCTGGGCCCTTCCAGTCGTCCTGACCGGACTCGGGGCGTTGTCAGAGGAGGAAGAGGAACTGATGCGTTTGCTCAGCTCTCTTTCACTTAAATCCAATTCACCTGCATGTCATGGCATCACCTTCCTGATGTCATGGTCGTCTTTGAGAACAAAGGCCAGACAACAATCTCTGTTAGTAAAAAAGGAGTTGTCCGCTGGGGACCAAACTGGAACTGGCCAATTGGGCAACATGGCTTCCTCCCTCCCTCCCTCCCTCCCTTCCTTCCTTCCTTCCTCCCTTCCTCCCTCTCTCCCTTTCTCCCTTCCTTCCTTCCTTCCTCCCTCTCTCCCTTTCTCCCTCCCTTTCTCCCTCCCTTTCTCCCTCCCTTCCTTCCTCCCTCCCTCTGTCCCTTTTTCCCTCCCTTCCTTCCTTCCTTCCTCCCTCCCTCCCTCCATCTCTCCCTTCCTTCCTTTCTTCCTTCCTTCTCTCTCCCTTTTTCCCTCCCTTCCTTCCTTCCTCCCTCCCTCCT
>CM053580.1:235429760-235502346 GCA_028627135.1 Pseudochirops cupreus | reverse complement strand
CTCTCTCCCTTTCTCCCTTCCTTCCTTCTTCCCTCTCTTCCTTCCTTCCTTCCTTCCTTTCTCTCTCCCTTCCTTCCTTCTTTCCTTTCTTCCTTCCTTCTCTCTCCCTTTCTCCCTTCCTTCCTTCCTTCTTCCCTCTCTTCCTTCCTTCCTTCCTTTCTCTCTCCCTTCCTTCCTTCCTTCCTTCCTTCCTTCCTTCCTTCCTTCCTTCCTTCCTTCCTTCCTTCCTTCCTTCCTTCCTTCCTTTTCCTCTGTCCACATAGGAGGGTACACTGCCCAAAGGGAATGTAAATTTTAATATCTGAAACTTTTTTTTTCTTTTTTAAAGACCAACTTTAATCCCAAATCACTCTGGATCTCATTGATTGGACAACAATACAAGCCCTACTTGGATATAGTAGCAAGGATTTAGTCTAAAGACCAGAGTTCAAATACTACCTTTTCCACTTAATCTCCATATGACCTTGGGCAAATTGTTTAACTTCTCTGGGACTGAGTTTTCTCATTTGCAAAAATGAAAGGGTTGGGCAAGGTGGTTTTTTTCCCTTTCTTAATCCACAATCCTATTAACCTAGTTCTGTGAGGCAGTGAGATATAATTCTTTCACCAATAAAGAAATTGAGTTATAGAGATATTGAATGACTTTCCAGTCTTACATAGAACATCAGTGATGAAGAAGGGCCTAGAACATGTCTTCTGACTTTCCTTTAGAAATAAAAAAATAAAAATAAATTGAGCAAACAAAAACATAAACTATTTGGAAAACGAACATTAATAATACAATAATTTATATTAATATGAAAAAGTTGATTAATATATCACAAAAGGTCATTTCAGCCAAATGAATTCAATTTTAAGCTAATAAAAATGAATTCAATTTTAAGCTAATAAAAAACTTAATTTTTTTTATCAGTAGTACATTTTTCTTACTAACAAAGGCAGCTAGCTCTAGGAATTATTGTTCAAAAGTTGAAATTTGCTTTTGCTATCCTTACCTTCCCATTCTACATCCTTTCTCTGCTTTGATGATATATCCTTTTTTTCCTTCCTGCCTTCTCTCCCAGATCCTCAATGGCAGCACTATTTTTCAGACTTTCTCCTATTGAAATCTGTCAAAAGGATTTACATGACTTTAGCAGTATAGAGAACCAGTGGCTAAGAGTGCTATCCCAGGGAGACTTGGATTTTGACAACCTAGACAAAGTTTAAATTTAATTGACAGGAATTATTATTGTCTGTGGAATTAATTTCAGAATAGTCAGAGGAGAAGAGAGGTGCTTATTGGTCAGTGAGACCT
The DNA here is from genome assembly GCA_028627135.1 of Pseudochirops cupreus. Classification (NCBI taxonomy): domain Eukaryota; kingdom Metazoa; phylum Chordata; class Mammalia; order Diprotodontia; family Pseudocheiridae; genus Pseudochirops; species Pseudochirops cupreus. The sequence continues at coordinate 235,501,049 of CM053580.1, read as the reverse complement.
TCCTAATATACCTGAAATCTTACTGTGGGTATTAGTGCCTGTTCCTAAGAGTGATTCTAGATAAAATTTATGAGTTAGACCTAGAGAAAAAGTGTTATTGTTTTTATTTTACAGATGAAAAAACTAAGGCACAAGAAAGTTAAATAATTTACCCAAGTTAAATAAATTGACTTTGGGCAATGCTGATACAAGCTTTCATAGCTATTTTCAAGTTTTTCATAGTCATTTACAAGCATGAATGCTGAGGCCAGCACTTGATAGTCATTTTCAATTATACCAATTGATGGATCAATTGATTGATGTTTGAAAAACTTTCATGCTTTCAGAATACTCAGGTAGCTTTGAAGAGGGTGTGCTATTTCATTTGGGAATTAATAGACAACTTGAGAAACAATTCAATAATAATGAGACCAAAAAAGCAGGAATAAAAATACTGAATAGACCATATATACTACTGCCACTGGCCAGTTGATGACTATCAATAAATGTGTATGAAATCACTGAAAGGGCACCCAGGAGTGCCCAGAAACAAATATGTGGGTGTAAACATAGTTCCTATGTTTTCAGGATTATAGTCAGTGGACAAAAGTCAGAGCCACTAAGAATGAAGGTTTCAGTGACAGTATCCCATAATCCTTAGAGAGCATCTTCAATTTATATAAGTGACAACACTTGAAAAGTATCCTTATCTCTGATGCTAGTAAGTGGCAAGAATTATAAAACCTACCTATACTGGAAAAGTCACTGGAAAAGTTAAGTGATTTGTTCAGTGTCCTGGCTTCAGAAATAGAAGCTGTATCCATACAAGGCAATTATATTGTGTCGTTTGCCCCCAAGCAATCTTTTTCTAGCTTTGTATAAATTATCTACCTGGCAAAAACAACAGAGACAGGAAGCAAAAATACCCTTCTGTGGGTGTAATTGTATTCATGGCCAGTTGGGTTTGGACTTTTTCCATTAGCAAGAACACCCTGGTGGTAGCACTAACTTTAAATCCCAATGTTGTCAACACACAGAAGGGGTAGAAGGGAGGGGACAAGAGAGGAGGTACAGAAGACAGGAAGGAATGGAGGAATTATCCAAGTATATAGAGGAGTTCAGGGCCTGAACTTTAGAAGATCCAGGACCAAAATGAATTTATATCAGTGATTCATTTCCCTTTTGTTCACCGTTTCTATGTTTTTTCCTCTCTTGTCCCACTTTCTACTCTGTAGAGCCAAAGAGTGAAACCTGAAGCTAGAGCTAGGAATACAGTGTAGAGTTTAGAGCTAAAGTTAGAATATTTGGTTCAAATCTTGGTTTTGCTTCTAATAGTCTGTGTAGACTTGAAAAACTGATTTAGTCTACCTGACCTTCAGTTTTTTATCTGTGAAATAAAGTTTTGGGCCCTTCAGTTCCTGTTTAGTTCTAAATCTATCCTCCTAAGCTAAGACAGGTTTTTACTGTAAGGAGCGGCAGCTCTAATGACTATTCTCATTTTTCTGAGACCGAACACTTCATTGCATTGCCTTATTGAATCATTGATTTAAAGTTTAGAAAGTTTTTTATCCCCAAATTAGTACAAGATTATCTCTTGCTGAAGTTATTTGCTGACTTGCCATAGAATCGTCAAAATGAAATAGCATCTTGAAATGTATGCATCATTTCCTGTTGACTATTTGAAAAAAGTTGACATAAGTTTTCTTGCTTTTTTGGTGGGGGGAAGACAGGGCAATTGGGGTTAAGTGACTTGCCCAAGGTCACACAGCTAGTAAATGTTAAGTGTCTGAGGCTGGATTTGAACTGAGGTCCTCTTGACTCCAGGGTCAGTGCTCTATTCACTGTGCCACCTAGCTGTCTCTGAAATATATTTTAAAAAAGTTAAAGACTTTTATTTCATCACAGTTCTATTCAGAATATAAGAATTCAAGCCTGCTTGAAGGTAGAGACTTCACTTAGTGGTATTGTCTTTCATGGAGACTTTGAGTCACATCAGGGGAAGGAAATGAGGCTCACTGAAAGAATTTTCTTCAGTTGTTTTTTCTAGGGGTTAAGACCTTTTTATATTTGTTAATAAATAAACTTGATTTTGGTTAATGCCTTTATTTCCCTGAGTGTTTATAGAGGAGGTAAGGGCTTTTTGATAGATATGAGCCTGATTTTGGTGTTTCTAGGGAAAATTGTGGTTGAGGATTTGCATTATAAGTCAGAGAGGTCCAAATATGAGAAATAATAAGTTTCTCCTTTATTTTTTGTCCTCATGTGTTCTTTTTTTGTTCTTACTTTTATTGAGTGAGATAAAACAGCAAAACCACACCCAGGCCCTATTCATCTTTCTTTGTCTCTTGAAGACAGGGGGATTCTGGGAGGACAATGGTCTCTTTCCACCCATTTGGATATTAGTAATGTGGTCATCATTTAGCCACCTCAAATCACTGAAGTGTATTTAACTTTCTAAGGTTTCATTTGTCTTCTTTGTTTACATTTCAATGATTCTATCTAGTTTTGGATTTCTCAACCAGAATAATTGAAAGTTATTTATTTCGTGGGGGGGGGAGGAGAGGAAAGGGGAGAAAATTTGAAACTCAAGGGAATGTGGAACTGAATCTTGTAAACTAAAAGTAAACGAACATTAATAAAGACAAAAAAAATAAAAAAAGAAAGTTATTTATTCTAGTAAGGATCCATTTCCCCCCCTTTGGGTTGTAGTGAGTTTTGTAGGATAAGTTATTCTTGGTTGTCAGCCTTTGTTCTTTTGCCTCTTATTATATTGTAATTAAAACTTTTTTCTGCTATAGAGTAATTGCTACGTAATCTTCTGTTATCCTGACTATGGCTCTTTGCATTGGATGGAGTAGCTCACTGAGATTTCTCTTTGCTTTTGTTGAATCTCATTTCATCTGGTTCTCTTCCACAGTTGATCCTTAGGTGTTTCTCAGGGTTGATGGGCTTGACTGGGACCTTTCACATTAATATCTTTGTCAAAAGACCTCCAGTTCCACTGTCAGACAACATACAGTTAGAAATCTACTTTTGTTCTTAGGTCTCTTCATACTTTCTGGGCACAATGTCTGGCATATAGTAAGCACTGAGTAAGAGTTTATTGGATTGAATTATTGAATATTGAAGTAAATTTCCCTAGGGACTGATATCTTCAAACAGAAATGGATTTGAGAGAACTGTGGTAAAGACACTGTTTTAACCTCACACCAGGCAAAAAAGGCTACTGAACTCTGCCCCAATTATCCCCTAGCACATCTATCACAGAGTGGTCCATCTGACCTCCCTCCACATCAAAAAGAGTCAGACATTTTTATTTTAGTCTTACTTTCTCAATGTGTCTCCCTGCACATTGCTAGCTTAAGCCTAATACCCTATAACCACAAATAAATTAGTTGACCTTTAAATTAAGTACAAAGCACCTATGAAGGCAAACGCTGTTTGCATCCAGAGAAAGAACTGACAAATAAAAGTGTGTATGGAAGGATTTTGCGCGCACACACATACACACACACGCACACACACACACACACACACACACACACATTTGCATTTAATGGGAGGCATTTCTAGGGTGGGGGGAAAGGAAGAAAAGAAGGAAAAAATGTACACGATAACTTTGTTATATATTTAAAAGGAAGAGCAAGTTGTACATAACAGATTTACAGTTTCAAGTGCAATCATCTTTTAAAAAATTCTACTCTATTATGGAATTGCTTATTTTATTTAATAAATTAAAAATAAAATAAATAAAATATAAAGAATGATTCTATGCAAGTAGGAAAAAAAGGAAACGTGGTAACGGTGGAAAATATGCTGGACCAGAGGCCAGGAAATGCGGCCCCGGCCTTGCCGCTAACTTGCGATGTGACCTTGTACGCCTCTCTTAACCTCCTCTGTAAGACGAGGCGATGCCAAGTTCCCTTCCAGAACTGTCATATAAGCCCATGATCATTTCCAGTTCCAACATTCAATGATATGATTATTTTTCAAGAAGTGATGAGTTTCAAGTTCTTTCAGAGCTGTTTCTCTCTCACTGTTATTACTATTTCCCACAGCACCTAGCCAGCTCTGCCCCCCATACATAGAAGGCCCATCCACAATATTTGATGAAGGAATAAATGCAAAATTAACATCTTTTTTCAATTCAAAATGAGTTGCTGAAATTTCTCATAAATTAGATGAAAGTTTAAAGGCTGGCAAACTGCTGGCTATTTTTTTGTCAACAGCTATAGAAATGTTTGAAGAACTACTGAAAGTGATAAATTTTTGGGTGAGGACGTGAGCTTGCAGTCATAAAAGCCTTTTTTGTATGATTTTGTGAAGCCTAATTATTTTACTCAAAGCAACTATGCTTCATGGTTCTTTGAACAAAATGTTCACAAGTGTTCTAGTACTCTGTGAAAAAAAAAATCAGCTTTCTTGAGAATGTCAGTTTTTCAGAAAGATTGACAAAGCAGGAGTTTGGTGTCAAGCACATTAATTTCCAAAATGACTTCTACCTCCATCAATTGTTATTTTGCTTAGGTAACAATGATTACTAAATGCACTAATGCCTACTCTTTACACATGAGACTGTTCTAGAGCAAGCAAAGCTTGCATAGTTTCTTGAGGAACCGTATGATAGGAAATAGACAAGCTCTTTGGAACTCAGCTTCCTCATTTTTTATTTTATTTTTTAATTTTTATTTTTTTTGGAGGGGGTAAGATAGGGCAATTGGGGTTAAGTGACTTGCCTAAGGTCACATGGCTAGTTTTTTTTTTTTTGTGTTAAGTGTCTGGGGCTGAATTTGAACTCAGGTCCTCCTGACTCTAGGGCCAGTGCTCTATTCACTGTGCCACGTAGCCGCCTCTTCCTCATTTTTTAAATAAGTGGGGTGGACTGGATGACTACAGGTCCCTTTCCTCTCTGAATCTATGATCCTAAATATGTCAAACTACAATCCTATATAGTTTTGCCTTTAGAAATTTTCTTTTGTCACATTCAATTTGAAACATTAAATTTTAGACATAAATGAGAATATTCTGTTTAAAATATGGACCACATCTCTCTTGTTCCATTTCTATGGACTTCAGGTTTGTAAAGCTTCTCTTACCAATTTAATTTTCTTTTCATTCTTTGAATACCCCATATATCAAAGTAGTATTAGTTTGTTTGAAGAAATATCCTAAATTATATATGTGATGTCCCTTACTCCTTAACAACATGATAGATCACAAGTGTGGTACATAAACCCCATGAGGGCAAGAACATTATCTTATTTAAACTTTTTACCTACTTTAAGATCTTTCATAGTACTTTGTCCCAGAACAACCGTTGAAGGACTAAACTTTAATAAAGGCATTTGTAGCACGTGCTCTGGATCTACTCTCCTAAACCCCTATTCACATCGGCAGGCTGGGTCCCCAGAGGGAGGCTAACTATTTGGACCCTCAGCATCTACTAGCAGCTGAGGGCTGTCTTTCTAATACCATAGCTCACAGGTCCTCACTGGTATGACTCCCCCATTTAATATCGGCTGATTTCGATTAGTCAGCCAGACTTCATTAGCTTTCAGAAAGAAGTATTTATGAAGTAGTAAAAACACTTGGTGCAAGACATTCTACTCTAAAGTCATGGCATATTCTACCACAAGTATATATAGAGTCCAGGGAAAAGTGGGTTCACATCCATAGCTTATGAAAAAAAGCTCCTATGAGTCCTTTTGTTGGAGTCCCCAGTATGTTTTCCTTGAGTTGGATATTATTCTAATTGTCTTCTCTAGTGCACTTGTTCCTAAGCTCCTGAAATAGACACTATTATCGACTATTTTGGGGATACTATTACGATGCTGATAGGAAAATGGTAAGTCCAAGTTCCTCTAGAACAGCAGTTCTCAACCTGTGGGTTACATTCAATTTGTAACAATGAAAATACATCCTGCATATCAGATAGAATCATAACAGTAGCAAAATTACAGTTATGAAGTAGCAACGAAAATAATTTTATGGTTGGGGGTCACCACAACATGAGGAATTGTATTCAAGGGTCGTGGCGTTAGGAAGGTTGAGAACCACTGCTCTAGAACCTTGGAACCTCACAAGGTTCTCCTCTGGTTAAGGGAGATGGGAGGAGGAGGCCAAGGCTGAGTCACTGTCCCTCCTCTTCTGACCATATCTCAGGTGGCTCCTTTTTGGTTGGTTGGGATTGTCTCTTATGGTTCTCCCATTACTTGAAACTCTCTCATCTCAACTGGCCCGGTATTTTGTAGATGATACACATAGTGTGAACAAATTTCCTTGGACAATCTGAACATCACTCCCTTTGAACCAGGACTTTTGCACATTTAGTCTAAAGGCTATTATTGATTGATTCAATAGAGAAGTGTTCTCATCATGACACTTACTTTAAATAAGTAAAATTATTGATTTACTCAACTGACCCCCATCCTTAAACATTGAAACCATTTTACCAACCAAATTTCTTTAATATCAAAAGCAGTTTCATGATGAAGCAGCAATCGATGTTAGCCTTTCAGTTTGTAAATACAGTAAAACATAGAAAAGTCTAAAAGTGCATAAACTGATCATGTGAAAAATCTGCAGAAAGGGATGCAGTTCAGTTATCACACTTCCAGAAAATACTTACTTTTCAAGAGCAATGGTATTCTTTCAGGATTTAAAAAAAAATTCCTTATGGCCTGGAGTAGAGAATTTTTTTTAAAGACCACATTTGTGAAAGCTAATCTGATTCCCCTAAGATGCTGCACCTAATATGCAGATTCTTTTTTGTCCCTGAATGTTCTACAATTTGCTGAGTCTTCAGTCAACAATTGTTTGTGTGATTCTGGGAGTTCAGAGTTTTTATTTTTCTAGAAGTCTTTTCATCTCAAATGTTATGTCAAAGTATATACAGAAATGATTTAAATGCACACTTGAAACAGAAATGACTTCCTTATGATGAGCTGAGTTTGTGCCCCATGGGAGAATTTGTCCAATGTTGAAGTCATTTTTCTTTAAAAAGGCACTTTTATGGAACTGAAGAAATGACCTGCACCGTTCTTGTAACTGTAATTCAGGCCTGCCAAATGCTCAAATTCTGATGGTTCCTCACAGCTAGCTCGACAAATGATCATGATGCTAGACCACAGGCAAGGCTTTTGGGAGGTTGAATTTTATGTGCTTCATCTCATGCTATTGAAAAGGAAAATCTGTTTTGGAGTAAGTTGTTTAATTCCAGCCCAGGACCTTTGTGAAAATATTCTTAGGTTTGAGAACTATTGCCCTTACCCTTCTGTTTTTATTTCCCTCGTATTACTGTTCCTTTTCTAATTAGGTCCTTTCCCAAACTAATTTTCAGTACTGGCGCTATCATAACCCTAACAAAGTGATCCAAATTCTGTTAATTTTTTTTCGGTCAAAGCCAATTTAGCATAATTACTATTGTGCCAACAAAAAGGTGTTTTTGCTCTTAGCCTCTGTTTTCTCTTGCCTGATAACAAAATTTATGCAGGCAGTCTTCAGCTTGCACAGGGTGTGTTTGTGGAAGATTAGTGCTAAGTTAGATGTTTGGAACTTGGAATCAATTTTCCTAAAGAATCAAAGCAATTGTGGTAGCTATTATCTACCAATCTCTAGGAGAGTTCCTTTTTTCCTCAGTGAATTCAGTGCTTGACTCACAATCTTTCTCTCCTCCCCAACTCCTGCCATCATACAAAGAAATTTCAGTATGTGTTCGATACTCCCTCAACCACCCTAACTTCACAGTTCCTCTACATACCCATTTCATACGACCTACTTCTCTACCCTCGCTTGTCCGTGTACAAACATGGTCACTGCCTTGATATTGTCATCACCTACAAATGCAATACTTCCATGTTCATGAACTCTGAAATTGCCTTTTCTGATTACAACCTATGGTCATTCTACCTCTCCTCCTGCCTTGCAATTTCCACCCCTCCCACTCCCTTCTTCCTCCCCCTTCCTCCATTCCCCTTCCTTAGCACTTCAAATCACTTTACTTAATTATCTTCCAGGTTCTTTCTCTTGCACTAGCTACACTTCCTTTTTACCATCTTGACCTCTTGCTGAACTGGTTCTTTTCTTTTGAATCCTTTGTTCTCTTATTCTATTGCCAGTTTTGCCTGGCAGAGTCTTAGCCTTGGATTACTACTACTATACTCTGTCTTTGCTCCTACTCATGTGCTGCTGAATGAAGATGGAGAAAATTGTGAAACTGCACTAACTGGGTCTACAAAAAATATGTCACATTACCTCAACTGGTCCTTCACTGCTGCAAGGTAATCCCTTTACGTCTCCTTAATTAACTCATTATCTCACTCATTACAGGAGCTCTTCCAAACCTTTTCATTTCTCCTCAAACCTCCCACTGCTCCCCCTTCTCCCTCTCTCTTAGTGGAGAACCTCACCTCATATTTTACTGAAAAAAAATGTGAGGACATTTGCTAAGACCTCCCACTTCTCCTCTCCTCCTCTCACAATACCCATATGCCATTTACTTGTATCTCCTCCTTTACCCTGGTCTCATATGAAGAGGTGGCCCTTCTCCTTCCCAAGGCCAACCCCTTTACCTGTACAAGTGATCCCATTCTGTCCCATCTTCTCCAACAGATTGTGTCCTCTATTGTCCCTGTTCTCTGACTTATCTTCAACCTTTCCTTATCTACTGACTCTTTTCTTACTGCCTAACAGACTTGCTCATATCTCTCTAATCCTGACAAAACATCACTTGATCTATCTCCCAAAGCTAATATCCCATATCTCTCCGGATTTTTGTGGCTAAACTCTTTGAGATGGCCATCTACAATAGGCACCTTTATTTTCTTTCCTTTCAATCTTCTTAACCTCTTATGATCTGACTTCTTACCTTATCATTCCACCAAAACTAGTCTCTCCAAAATTACCAATGATCTCTTAATTGTAAAGTATAATGGCCTTTTCTCAATTCTCATCCTTCTTGACCTCTCTTCAGCACTGACACCATCAACCACTCTCTTCTTCTTGATATTATCTTCTCTCTACATTGTTATGAACTGTTTTCTCCTGGTTCTTCTCCTACCTGTCTGCCCACTCCTTCTCAGTCTGCTTTGATGAATCTTCACCCAGGTAAGACCCATTAATCATAGATGCCCCTCAGGCCTCTGTCTTGGGTGCTCTTCTCTTCTCCCATTATCACCTCCATGCTAATGATTCTTAAATTTATTTATTCAGTTCTAACCTCTCTCCTGACCTCACATTTCCAATTACCTATCACACATCTTGAGTGAATTTCCCATAAATATCTTAAATTTAACATGTACAGAACTTAATTTATCTTTCCTCCCAAGCCCTTCTCTCTTTTAAACTTCCTTATTACTATTGAGTACCACCATACTCCCAGTCAACCAGGTTCACAATCTAGGTGTCATTCTCGATTTCTTACTCTCTCTCATCTCCTGTATTCATTCTGTTTCCAAAGCCCATTGATTTTATCTTTATAACATCTTTCTTCTTTCACTGTCATCATCCTAGTACAGACTTTCATCACCTGATGCCAGCAATAGCCTGCTGGTTGGTCTGCCTACCACATGTCTCACCCCACTTCAATTCATTCTCCAATCAGCTGTCAAATTGATTTTCTTAAAAGAAAGGCTTACTTGTCTAACCACCTCCCAAATCAAGAAATCTCAGTGACTCCTGTGACCTCCAGGATTAAATATGAAATCCTCTGTTTGGCATTCTGAGCCTTTCACAATCTGCTTCCTCTCCTCCCCCTCCAACATTTGAAGTCTTCTTTAATTCTATATGGCACGTTCTCACACACACATACACGGACATCCAGTGACATTGGCTTCTTTGCTATTCTTCCTACTAGATGCTTCGCTCAAGACTCTGGACATTTTCATTGCTTATCCCCCATGCATAGGATGCTCTCCTTCCTCATCCTCACCTCTTGCCTTCACTGGCTTTTTTCATGTTCCAGCTAAAATCCTTTCTCTAGCCCTCTTAATTCTAGTGCTTTTTACCTCTTGATGATTTCAAATTGATCTCACACTCACACACACATTTAGCTGGTTTGTACATAGTTATTTGTGTATTGTCTACCTGTTTTGTTGTGAGCTCCCTGAGAGCAGTGACTCCCTTTTACCTTGTGTTGTATTTCCAGAACTTGGCACAGTGTCTGACATATAGTAGTTTCCTAATGAATATTTACAGACTAGCTGACATTTATCTTTATTCATTTCTTCCTCATACTTTGATTATTATTATTTATGTTAAAATTGTATCCTGTTATAATCCCCCTGAATCCCTCCCCCATTAGTATAATAAGTAAGCTCATAGAGAGCCAGTATAAAGAGGCAATAGCAGGAATTAAGGCTGCAAAGAGGAACCTAAAAGTCACATACAAACTATCCCAAAGATCAAAGGAGCATGATTTACAAATTTTATCATATATTAGCTAAAAATACCATTCTGGTAATATGTGTGGAATCAGGGGAAAATATCTAGACGCTGCTGTCAAGGTTTTTGATCCTATGATATGTAAATTGTATGTAAAGCAAGTTCCAGACATCTGCAGCAAGAACAGCAGGATCACCAAAAGGTGCTGATAATTTTGAGATGATGGGGGACATATGAACTTTAAAGTTTTGATGACAACTTTGAGATAATTTGGATATGATAATGAAGTAACTCAAGGCAGCATAGATAAATCAGTCTGTTTTCCGCCTCCAAACCCCATAAATGAGACCCCCAAATTTTTGCTCTCTTTTCCTCCTGAGCACTCTTTCATCTCCATTGGGTCCATGCTGCCTAGTGCTTCCTACTCTAATCCATGGTTATATGAGTGATACTCTCTGTCAGTTACTCTCTGACTCTCCCCTTCCCCATCCTCTTCTTTATGCTTCCTGTCTTCTAGTCTTCTTTCACCATCCCATCCCTTCTGCCCACACTGTCTACCTCTGTACCCATTCCTTCAACACTAGTCTCTGTACTTTCTGGGCAGTGTGGCCACCCCCTCTGTGGTTATTAAAGTGTGATTACTCCTCGTTTCCTGCTACCATCATGGTCTTTCCCAATGAGTGCCTAAAGAACCAAGTGTGCCTGCCCCCCTTTTATAACTTTATAAATGATCAATTCATTATTATTAATAATAACTGACACACATAGTGCTTTAAAGTTATCAAAGCATTTTTCATTGCTTTATACATAAAATATTTATACACATACAACATTATACATGTTGGTTAGATTTCCAGGTCATAAAATCATTTAACCAATATTGTACATTTCATTTTCTTTTTTCAAATATTTTTTATTTTATTTATAATTTTTTATTAATGTCTTTTTATAAACAAAAATTTCCCCAGGGACCCTCCTTCCTTCAAGAAAGTCATTTCATATGACATGTAATATTTTTTTAAAGATTAAAAAAAGAAAAAAAGAAGAGAATAAAACCCCAAAAAACTGAGTAATACATTGAAAAAGTCTGCAAATTTGTGCAATAAGCCATATTCACGAATCTCTCCCATTCTGCAAATTAGTGGGGTATATTTGTAATAACAAAGTAAAAGAAAAAGAAGAAGAATCCAATTATATTGGGTAAGTAACTACTTTATTATAAAGTATTTCAGCAGAGAGAAGAAGGGAGAGAATCTGGAACTCAAAGTTTTAAAAATAAAAGTTAAAAATTATTTTTACATGCATCTGGGAAATAAGATATACAGGCAATAGGGTATAAAAATCCATCTTGCCCTACAAGAAAGTAAGGGGGGGGATGGGAGGGATATAAGAGAGGGCAGATCGGGGGAAAGGGTATTCAGTATGCTTGCCATCTTGGGATGGGGGTGGGGGAGAGATGGGGAGAAAATTTGTAACTCAAAATCTTGTGGTAATGAATGTTGAAAACTTAAAGATAAATAAATAAAATATTTCAGCATATCAAAACATTAAAAACCACACACATAGGCCAACAGTTTCAAGGAATGACCTGCCTGCCTTAACCCTTGACCCTTATGTGGAGTTTTTTCTTACCTCCTCTCTTTATCCCCTCTTTGTTCCCACAGCTGCTACTAGTCTCTTACTGAGGGTAACTAACAGGTCTCAAACCTGTTGGTAAGTTAGGGGGATGTCTATCCCAAGCATGTGAAGACTTTTCCTGGTAGAATGGACAGATGAGAACAATTTGTTCCAACATCCATACTAGTGACTGAAGCAGGTGCTGACCAAGCTTAGAGCTTGGTCAGATATCAAGGATCCCAAGGTCATCTACTGCATCCTGGGCCATCATCAATTGTCTTGACTTTTGTCTTGCCATTGGATTTTGATGACTCTGGAAGAGAGAATTAGGTTTATGACTTTTCACAACTCAGCCTCACTTAAATCTAATTCACAAGCAGTCAAGACATCATCCCATAATATCATAGGTCCTCTTAGAAAATGAAGAATGAACAACTAACCTTCTTCCTTCCCTTTCTTCCCCCTTCCTGAACATATTTGAGTATCTCTGCTGGTCCATAGGAATCTTGTACTCTGTTCCTGGGGCCAGGGCTCTGATAGATGAGATTTTGCCTCATCTTGTTTGGGAGGATACCTCAGTATTACTTTGTGACTACACTTCACAGTACTCTTAGTTATAACCAACTTCCTCCTCCCAGTTTTCTTTTATGTGTACCTTCCTCCATTAGAATATAAGCTCCTTGAGGAGAGGGAATCTCTCTTTTTCTTATTCACTTTCAGTGAGGATGACCCCAATTCCAGCCTAGCTACTTCTGCCCTCTCCATTCCTGGGATGAAAGAGGCAGCACCATGATTCTTTAGAGGGTAGTAGTAGTAGAGCTTAGACATCTGGTTCAAGACCACAAACCAATGTCCATTCTTTCTCCTCCCAATTTTTGAGTCTAGGGTCCTCCCAGTTTCCATCCTTATTCTCTTTCCACTGAAATTGGAAATGGCTTTTTTAGGTTTTCTGCTGCTTCTTTTGAAAACAGCAATTTCGTTGACGCTTGAAGTCCTTGAAATACCAACTCAGATTAGTGAGTTTGAATGTCTAAGGCCACCCAGTCATAGGTCAATTATAACCCTAATTACTATGGGATTCTGAGACTAATGAATCTCCTGAGAGTTTAGGAGTTCTGAGTTGTACTAGGATATACCAATTTGGTGTCCACACTGTTTGAGATAAGATGGTCCCCTGGAAAAGGGGGGCTACCAGGTCAACTTAAGGAGGGATAAACTGGCCCATATCAGAAAAAAGAGAGCAAAACTTTACTAGAGGGATCAGGCCCAGGAGCAGTAGTGCCTGATCTTCTAGCCTGGGTGAGATAGTCCTATAAAAAAAAGGTTAAAAAAGAAAGTTTAAGGTCATGTATATATAATGCTCTTGGGATGGGTTTTTTGGGGGAAAAGAAATAAAGTGGTATGTACAAGTGTGGTTAGTTGTACTAGCACACAAATGAATTTACCTAAGAAATTGTTTAACCAAAATAACCTGGCATGTAGGGTGGGTGATTCTTATTCTTGTCCCTGCATTTGTGATATTTGCTGTTTCCAAAAGACTTCTTGGAACTCCTTGAGAATAATCTCTTAATGGATGCCAAAAATCTGTATGAAAAGTAAAAAAAATCCCCCATACTTAAAGGTCTACTTTTTACAAGTTGAGAAGACTAGATTTGAGGAAATATCTTGATTTCCAAAAAGGGGAAAAGATACATTCTTAAAATGATAGTTCAGGAAACATAATGCCAAACATCAACATTCTTGAGGAGTTTATTATAGTCATAGGACAATAAAATCATGAATTGATTAAGTTGCTAATGATCTTAGAGATCAACTTGGCCAATCTTATTATTTTATCAGTGGGGAAAATCACATTCAAAGAAGTTAAATGACTTGCCTAAAGAATGAAAAGGTAGTCTCCAGTATGCTGGATATCCTCTTCCTAGAAGATCAAAGGGGAAACCATGGGCAAGAATTGCAAAGGATGAGAAATCATGGAGGGACATTCAATTACATCTGGTTTAATACTATGCACAATTAGGAAATTATGGATCTACCAAAGTACTAGGATATCACACAAATTATGTGTAAGCAAATAAAGGAGTGATTGCTATGAAGTAGTATGGATCCATTACAAATAAATTATGTTAAAATAATTATAGAATGGTGCAGTATAGTGGTGTTACACTCAATAGAAATGGGTCCCTACCAATTTCATGTTGACTTAGAAAACCACAAATTAACATTATTAATGTTGTATATGAGCATCTGTAGCTTAGTGACAGTGCAGTTATGTAGACTCATAGCTGGTTGAATAACCACATACAAGTAGTACTGATTAGCAGACTGACATTAACCTGGAGGAAGACCACTTGTGGCATGATTCAGGCCTCTGTCCTTGGTCCTTAAATACTTGACTGAAAGCATAAATGTCATGTCTATTTAACTTGTGTATTATGGGAAACTGAGAGAGATACATTGCAAAAAAGAAGAAGGCAAAGGTTTAGTTAGTGCGACTATGATGAAAGGTCTTCATGGGACCAGAAACAGGACTGAGTTGCTGTAGGGCTACCTGAATTATAACTCTATAAGAGATTCCCCCTTTTAAGGGTCAGATTGGTTCCAGAGACTAGGTTGCAGCTAAAACTTCAGTGTGAGTTAAGTGACTCAACTCTGGTGGCTGAAAATATATAGAGCAAGGAGGCAATTTTACCTTCATAATATTCCTTCCCTTAAGTATAGGGACATCTTTGGGTATCAGGATGACTGAAAATTGACCTTTCTAGGTAGAATAGTCAGTCATTTAATCAATCAAAAACCACTTATTAAGTGGTTATTGTGTTAGGTACTATTAGGTGTTGGATCCTGATATAAGTGCAAAGGGGATAAATACATTCCCTGCTTGAAAGGAGCTCACAGTCTAATGGAGAAAATAACATTCATAACTATGTACATACAAGATATGTACCATTTGAAATAAAAATGATCTCAAAGAAAAGTCCTGGTGCAGGGAAGGTTAAGCAAGGGAGAAAGTTTGGGACTGGGAAAGTCCTCTTGCAGAAGGTTGATTTTGAGCTAAGTCTTGAAAGAAGCTCAGGAAGTCAGGAGGCAGAGGTGAAGAGGGAGAGTCTTCCAGGAATGGGAATTAGAACAGTTGGAGGATCTTGTGTGCACAACAGCAAACAGGCTAATAGCTGTTCTTCTAACTCCAAATCTGGCTTTCTTTTCCACTGTACTATGTTGAGGGGTGAGAGATCATGAAGACAGTAAGTCAGTATGACTCCAAAGTTGTGAATCTAGAAGGATAGAAATGTTAGTGAGGCCTCAATAAAGAGAAGTTCATGGTTGTCCTTCATTCTTGAAGAGGACCAAAATGACACCACAATATTAGAGTCAAGTTGTAGTGTGTCTGTGTCTGATCAGATCAATGTGAACTTGGAATGCTCTATCATAGGTTGGGCACAAATAGTCCATAAGAACACTTGGGGTGGATTCTCTAAATTTGTGCATCTTGTGCTTCTTTCAAGCTACTTCAATTCTGCTTTGCAGAATTTGCAGTATTAGGGAGGCCTCCATAGAAAGAGAGAAGTTAGCACCTTTATTATAATTATGGGGATTAGTTCTATGCCTCAATGAAACTTGCTTGTTTTGCTTAGTGGAGACCGTTTTTGCTAACTCTAATAGAGAGACTACTATGTTAGGTCAATAGCCACATTGTTCTCTTTCTTAGATATACCATGTTATATTTTTCCTTGCTTTGTGTAAGTATCTAATACAGTGTCTTAAACATTATGTTTATTAAATTGAGTTGGATTTTGGTGATCATTGTTTCCGTTCTTATTGTAGTTTCTTTTTGTTTAAGGTGGGTGATATACTAAGGAGGAGTCCAAGTGTGCTAGGCTTTCATTCTATCACTGACTCTAGAGAATTGAGGAGGTGTGCCACAGTTCTCAATCAAAGATATATTTAGACTTTCCTTCTCCCATAAGACTTCAGGTCAAGCAGATAGGGTATATAACCTGCCCAAGTCTAGTTGGTAAGGAAGTCTACTGATTTCAGTTCTGTATAGATCTGGATGTGGGTGAAGGCACCAGGCAGCAATGTAAGAGTCCAGTACAATTATTTTCCTAAGCTACATAAGGGATGAAGTACTGGGGCCTCTGATTGGGTCACCTGGAAATATATTTGGAGACTCAGAAGTTCCTGTAGAGTCTAAGAATGTGAATAGCTGTTGGACCTTTTTATAAATAACACAGGAGAGTAAATAGAAATAATACTTCTATAAGTAGAAACAATAGTGTATTAAAACTAGAAAACTTGAATTTGAACTCTACCTCTGCCATTTATTGGATAAGTACCTTAAATGCTCTGCTTCTTCATCTGTCAAATGAGGTTAGATTTGATGGTTTCGAAGGTCCTTTCCATCTTTAAAATTCTGTGATAGTGAAGTGAATGGTAGAGCCTAATCAGGGAGGCTATGGAGGTATGGAAAATGGAAACTGACCAGCCTGATGTCTTGTAGAGATAAGGAGCTGCTTCCTGAGGAAATACTGATGAAATTCAAAGCTGTTGCAGTGGTTCTCAACCTTGCTAATGCCACGACCCTTTAATACTTGTATATGGGTGTATCTGCGTGTAGTTGGACCCACTTGGAGATGGATAGAGGAGTGGTGTCTTGGTTCCTAAAACCATTGGAAATATGTGTTTTCTGATGATCTTAGGCGACCCCGTTCAATCCCTAAAGGGGTCGCAACCCACAGGTTGAGAACCACTGTAGAGGGATGGCGTGGAATTTATGTGGGAACTGACTAGTCTGGTTTATTGGCTGGATACACCATGACAAAACCCTTAAACACATCCAGGGAGTTATAGGGAAAGGGTTTGAATCATAAGATCTTTGTATTGATAGCAAGAAGTAATCTTAGGGATCATCTAGTTCAACTCCTTCATTTTATATGTGAAGTATCTGACACCCAGAGAGGTGAGATGACTTGTCCAAAGTTACACAGGTAGTAAGTGTCAAAGCTGGGTTGCCAGCACTTCTAGACCAAGTTCAATGTTCATTCCATTGTGTTATGCTGTCTAATAGTGTCTCAAGTAGGGAGAGCACAGACTTCTTCCACCATTGTTTGCTGAATATTTCCCTCTGCAGAACAGTCAGAAGCTGATGGAAACAGGTCGTTGGAGTTCCTGCCTGGGTCTTGAGAAGGCTGTGGTCTGGAGTTAGACAAATCCATTAAGATAGTAGAGACAATCAAGACAGCAGGAAATAACACGAAATTTCAAATAGAATTAAACACATAGGCAAGGGTAAGCAGAGTGGCAGGAGAGATCTAAAAAAGAATGAGGTCACTTCTAGATGTCTTTAATATCTTCCCATCAGCAACATAATAAAGTAGGAGTTTGGCATTTATAGCTGTCCACCATGTGGCTCCAATTTGCCAATTCTGCTTTATTTCATACTAAATGCTAAATGGACTACTTTCCATTCGCTGTTCTTTCTATGCTCACTCTCCTTGCCTTTGCTAAGGCTATTCTCCATAACCCGAATGGACTCTTTACCATGTGAATGCTTTCTCTTCTCCATTTTTTTCCTTCAAGACCCAGAGCAGATGCCATGGAAAGGCTTCTACGAAGCCTTCTCTGATACCTTTAGGTCAGGGATTCCCAAACTATGGTATGGGTACAGCTAGGGGGTGGTGGTGTGAGAAGGTTGCCAAAGAGTATAGGGAATAACTGGTAATATATTGTCCCAGGGAAATAAATCCATTTATTTTTATTTCTTATGTACACATTCATGGGAAATTCTTAAATATATTTCCTTTCATAATGAACAGGGGGTACAGAGAGGTTAATTGAAAGCAAGGGATACAGGGACCAAAAAAAAATTGAGAATCCCTGTTCTTGGTGAAAATGTCCTAGTACCTTACCTGGATATCTTCATTTATCTCCTTCTCTTATTCGTATGTTTATCTTTGGTTTTGTCTTATCATAAGCTACTTGAAAATAGGGCTTATGTGGTATTTATTATTATATCCCTGGCACCTAACTGTGATGTTTTGTGATCTTATAGGCACTTATTAGATTGCGTTGAATTGATTAGGGAAGTGTCCATTGAGGAGGTGATGCCTGAACTGGGTCTTGAAGGAAGGTGTGGCTGTTAGCTGGTAGGGATGGGGAACACAACATAGAAGGTAGCTTGTGCAAACAGAGTCAGACAGGTGAGGGCAGAATGAAACTGAGGAATAATGAGAATTTCATTGACTGGGATGATGAGTTAGTGAAGAGGAGTGGTGTAAAATGAGTCAAGGATGATAGATTGGGGTTGGAAAGAAAAACCTTAATTGTCAGGATAAGAAATTTGTGTTGCACTTGGCAGACAATGTGTAGCCACATGATCAGACTTAAGCATAAGGAAGATTACATTAGCATTAGGATGAATAATGGATTAAAGAAGGGGAGGAATGGAAGAAAAGAAACCATTTGGGAGAGGGACTGAATTTAGGGTAGTGGCAATGGGAATAAAAAGGAAGTGACATATGCAAGAAATGTGATGGAGATAGAATTGATAAATTCCAGCAAATGATTACACACACACATATACAAACATAAATAAACACATACATATACATATATGTATATATAATATACATATATGTATATATAATATACATATATGTATACACACATATATATGAGAAAAGTTACGGAGATAGAATCAATAAAACCCAGCAAATGATTATATCTCTCTCGAAGGAGAAGGAAGAAAACTTTTCAAGTTTTGAGCCTGGATGATTAGTGTAATCAACAGAAATAGAGAATCTAAGGGAATCAGGATTTGAAGAGTTCATATTTAGACTTGTTGAATTTGAGGTTCCAATAAAAACAGATGGCAACATCTTGCAGGCACTTGAAAATGGCGGACTAGAGTTCAGAGGAAAGATAAGGGTTGAATATTTACATTCATGAGTCATACATATATAATGATAATTAAACTCATGGAGATAGATGAAATTACCAAGTGATAGGACATACATAGAAACTAAGAGGTCTATAGGCAAAACTTTGGGGATATTCAGTTTGAAAAACATTTATTAAGCACCTGCTGTGTAAAAGGCTCTCTGATAAGGGTTAAACACAGAGGCTACAAAAACAAAAAATGAAAAATAGTTACTGTCTTTAAGGAACTTACAGTCAATAGGAGGGTACAACATGTAAACAGACAAATATAATTTGGGAGGGAGATGGAATTAGTAACTATCAGGAAAGGAAAGACTACTTATAAGAGATGGTAACTGAGCTGAGCTTTGAAAAATTTTTAATGGTGGAAAGGAGAAGAATGGAAGACAAGCTATGAACGGGTATGGAGGCAGGGATAAGAAGTAGGACAGTGTGGCTGAAACATAGAATACTTAAAGGGAAGTAACACAAAAAAGTCTGGAAATGTAGGGAAGTGCCAGATTGCAAATGGCCTTAAATGCCAATTTGAGAATTTTGCATTTTATCTTGGAGATGATAGGGAGGTGCTGAAGATTCTTAAATAGGAGGGTAGCATGATTAGACCCGTATTTGAAGATTACTTTGGTAGCTATGTAGGGCCAGATTTAGGGTGAAAGGAAGATCAATGAGCAGAAGAGATGAAGGAGCAGTTTGAAGTAGGAGGAGGACCAGGAACAAATGCCAAGTCAAAGTTAAAGTTGAAGGAGGAAGACAACGGAGGAGAGCATTTCAAGAAATATGGGGTGGTCAGAAGTATCTAATACCAAAAGGAAGTTTGAGAAGGATGAAAATTTAGGAGAGGTAATTAGAAATCTTTGGGAGATCAGTTTCAGTAGAGTGGTAGGGAACAGCACCAGATAGACTAGAACATTACTAAGGAAAGGTCACTAGGATTATGAGATATAAAAAGTCGTGTAATATGAGGTATAGTTGAGGGAGCCTGGAAAACAAAAGATTCCCTTCTGTTCAAAGAGGAAGATGTATTCTATATTGCTCTAGAGGACAGAATGAAAACCAATGGGTCAAAGTTATCAGAGGTCAGATTTTGCCACAACATAAGGAAACATTGAGAGATAATGTGAATAACAGATAGAGAGCTTGCCTTGAAATCAGGAAGATCTAGGTTCTGATCCTGCCTCTCACACACCTGGTGATTGTGGTCTAATCACTTAACCCATCAGAACTTTAATGAACTCTCTAAGACTAAGTTTCAAAGAAGATGACTCCCTACATTGTTAGAGGGAGTTTCTTTACCTGAGAGTGCCCCATGTCACTGAAATCACAGATATAGTTGCTACCCCTATATGGAAACATTATTAATAAAAAGAAAAACAATGCCTTCAACAATGGAATGGATAGACTTGTGAAATAAACGAGGTCCCTGTTGCTATAAGTGCTCAAGCAGAAAATGGACAAGTCTATTGTAGAAAGTTTTCTGTTAATGGGAATAGGTTTAGACCAGTTGACTAATAAGATCTTTTGCTATTCAGATATCTGGTGACTTACAGTTAAGATAGCTAGATGATTCCCCCGCCCCCCATTTTTCATTGAATGGTTTGGTATTAAGCCAAAAAATGTTAAAAATGGGGCAATTTAAAAAAAAGGACCCCTCACACTCAGATTGATATAAATTTCTGGGAAGTTGGTTGAACGCGATGTTGTCACTTAAGCAGAGTGTAGCTTATTACAACTTCAGTGAAATAAAACAAACGTTAGAAGTTATACATGGATTTGAAATATCTTGTCATAATCATTTATTTAGGTGACGTCTCCTTTCCTACCACTTTATTTTCTTGTGTATCTAACAAAAAAAATGACTACAAAAGATAATCAAATTATTTACCCGCTTCTTTGCTAGAATCTAGGGGTGATTTTAATCTCCACTTTTTAAAGTCTATTTTTGCTGTATAAAAATATTGAAAGAATTTTATGTTGTGCTCAATGAGGAATCATTTATCACCACAAGAAAACATTGCCCCTACATCATATTGATTTACATTTACAATTAACATTTATTTACTAAGGTAATTGTGTATGTAATAATATTAGCAGATTTATCATTTATGTTGATTGCAAATATTTTAATGCCTTAATGTTATTGGCTTATTTCTCATTTAATGAACAACCTAAAAACAGTAGCCATTTTCTTGACTTAAGAAAAATTCTGATAAGAAACAGAAAAGGGTAAAATAAAGGAGAGTGACAATGTAGGATGGTGACAATGTTTGCAGATTCTTTTTTTTTGCAGTGCCTTTTCTATATTTTTTTTTTCTGGGAAGGAAGATTCTCTCAAACCCTGGTAGAATAACAGACACATCAGTCATTGTTTCCTTTGATTCAATTAACTTCTGATTTTCAAATCTGAGTTGTTCTGGCAAATAAAGATCCAGCAAAGAATTTTTGGAATTAGGTATAGAATTTCTCCATTGGCTTTCAGGTCTCTATGCTTATGAGTGGGTTGCAACAATTTATTTTAATCATGGGCAATAGATAAAGTTACCCTTTAACCCCCACTTCCATTTTATGTGGTAATAACCCCCCTTGCAAGACCATCTTTCTGTGCCATAAATATAACAGCTATTGACATAAATGGTGTGGAGCATGTAAGTCAGCACTCAGTGTTGATGATCTTATGATGTTTGTCACACCTCAGACTTCCTGACTACAGTGTTGCTGGATACAGTCAGGGGGGTTAGCATCTATGGTGCTAAAAAAAATAGAATATAAAAAAAATGGAAGGTATTCCCTCATGTATTTAGTTCTACCCCTGAGGTTATATTCTTTCATTTAGTGTTAGCAAATCCCAGACTCAAATATTTATATATGCCAGTAGGAGCAGTCCAGGAAAGCAACAATAACAACTATATGCTCTACCCAATCATTTTTCACTTTTTCTTAATACAGATGTGGGCAGATGCCATTTTGTGCTTGTTACAAAGCTTGGGAGCAGAGCTTTAAAAAAAAATCATCATAAGAATGAGCAACTTTGACTTTGACAGGTTTATCAATTGCTTATAATTGAGATTTTGAATAGATACAGAGTATTATACCAATTTCTCATGGTCTACCCTGGATCGAATTTAGAATCAAGATTGTTAAGATCTGGAAGGAACACATCAGGGTTGTACTGGTAAATGTTTTAATCACCAGCTTTAAAAAAAATGCACATACAATACACTTCTAAATTTAATCTCCGTTATAAACATCTCCTCCATTATTCTCTTCGGTCTGGACAATCACTAAAATAATAAATGGAGTCAGTTTCTGAGGTTTAAGTGTTTATGTTGAAAATTTAACAGTTAAGCATTTTGAGAGCCTGTTTGAGGTAGCTCTAGCATTTCTGAGCCAATTAGTCATTTTACTGATGAGGAAAAAAAAGTCAACACTGAAATAATGATCTGCCCAAGGTTACATAGGTAGGAAGTGAAAGAAAATTCAGGTCTTTTGACTCTGAATCAAAATTCCAATTGTTTTTTTTTATCTTTCTTTATATTCCTAGCTCTTATTAGCATAGTGCCAGGCACCTATAGTAGGTGCATAATAAATGCTTGTCGACTGACAGTAGTTTTTCCACTATATTGCTAATTTCTTTGATTTTGGAAGGCACTGAAGAGGATAGCTCTCCTATCACATCAGAGAAATTTCTGTCTTCTCATGAAGGCTTTTCCCCCTTTTTCTAACTGCTTAGTTGAATTTTGTAACTACCTTTTCTCCACAATTATAATTGTGTCCACTCCATTATGCATGCTGAAGAGCAGCATTTAAAACAATTGCCCCACAGAGTTTCTATGTGCTACAGAACCATCCTGTTTTTCGTGAAAACCATTGTGTCCAGCTGGCTCCTTGCTGCAACATGGCCCCCTAGAAACAAGTTTCAATGGCAGAAGTACAGGACTCTTTAAGCAGGGGAGGAGGAAAAGTTCTTCCTTTTTAGAAGAAAAAAAAAACCCCTAAATTGGTCAGCCAAAGAACAGCTTTTTGTGAATAAAAGATATTCCCATTTTAGCAATTGCAGGAGAATTTCTATTCCCTCCAGTCCAATGCAAAATGTTGTTGTTCCTTAAAATGCTCTGAGTGCTCTGTTCAAAATACATCACAGAGCCCAGTCCCCCTCGTCACTCAGAATGTTTACAGCCTAAAAATGAGAACAGTGAGAAGGTTGAAAGGCAGCTGGGACCAGGAACAGATAGGTACATATGCCCCCTCTCTTTAGCAGCTGCAGCCCTGTAGATGGCTTAACAGCTAATGTCGATTCCCCCCCCCCCCCAAGTTTGGTAAGTGACTCTGCCGTACACCGCCAAAAGACTTGAAATGTGAGGATGTTAAGTAATGTCTTTTTGCTGTGCCCTGCTGTTCAAATGTTCTCAGCTTTGACAAATCATCTCTCTGGAAAATGTCTTCAGAATGTCAGTCACTCCGGCTTCCATGCTTGCCATTTGCATGTTGTGCACCTGCTGGTGTCTTTGGTTGAAATGTATTGTTTTTATTTGTTATCTTCCCTCCATACCCACTCTTCATCAGTGCCCAGTAAAAGTGAGATTACAGGTTTTGTTTTTCATTTATGTATGGTTTGGAAATGTTTCATATGAATCTATAAATTTTTCCATGAGTTATCAATGTGCAATACCCAAAATTATAACAATATATAATTTGCTTAGTATTTAAAGCACAATACTGTACTACAGATGGGTAGATAATAGAAGGCTAATCAAAATATATTGATCCTTTTGTTTAATGAGTCTATATTTACTTTCTCTCTATTTTGTTTTTGCTTATGTGTGTTATTTTGAATTTAATTATCATATGTACAAGTTCTACAGAACAGGGAACAAAATGCTATTTTCAAGGCAAAGTAACAATGCTTTAAAATCCCATGATTGCTTAGTTAAGTCTCTTGGCTTTGAAAAAGGTAAGGAGTTATTGGGCTGAAAGGAAGCTATAATCTCTCTCCCTCTCAACAAAGAGGTATAACTAAAAACGATAATGCTTTTCCCCAAAGAATGATGACTGCACTGTGACTGGAAAGAATATAAAGCCTTGGGGTGCCTCCTCAAGGATTTAAGTTCCTTGACGTCAAGGACCATTTCTCTTTTTGTCTTTGTATCCCTACAACCAAACACAGTGCCTGAACATAGTTGGTTGTTGTCCTTTGTTCTCAAAGAGGACCAAGGACATTCCGATGTTAGAGTCAAGTTTCAATGTGTCTGACTGTGGCTGATCAGACCAATATGAGCTCAGAATGCTCTGACACAGGTTGGGCACAAATGTGAACATTTGGGGTGGATTCTCTAAGTTTCCACATCTTGCATTTCTTTTGAGCTACGTCAATTCTGCTTCACTCACAGAGAACAGCCCCTTCTCTGATGAGAGCACACCATGCTGGGTGGTCCTGGGCCAGTGTCTTACATGTCGTACAAAAACGTAGTAGGTGCTTAGTAAAGGTATTTGAATTTAATTGAGATCCTGATTTTATGTAATGCATTATGTTATCCTGTATGTATAATGTGAAGGTGAACAAAACATAATCCTTTCCTTCACAGTGAGATAAATGAAATGCCTGAGTTTCTGAGTAATTGATAATCAGCTTATTAATTAGGCCGGCAAATAATAAATTGATGGTCAGTTCGTTCTCTCTCTCTCTCTTTCTCTCTCTCTCCCTTTTCCACGAGTCTAAAACTCATCATTTGCATTCTAAAGTTCTTCTTGTGATGCTATCTGACTGCAAATAATGGGATAATATGCCCTCTGAACAAATTTAAAAAATGAATATGTAAAATTTAAATAAAGAAATGGTAGAATGCATTATCTATATCCATCCATCCATCTATCCATTCATCCATCATCTATCTATCTATCTATCTATCTATCTATCTATCTATCTATCTATCTATCTGTCTGTCTATCAAGGTTTTATTCATTAAAACTACCTATTTACAATGACTATATCTTTGTTTTCAAGGCAGTATTAAATTAAGGAAAATCTCCAGCTCTTTACCCAAGCCAAACTCATTCCTATTGTTTCCTTCTGCCTTCTGCTTCTCCTCATTTACCCTTTTTCCAAATGCACATTGCCCTAGTCTGCTGCTACCCTCAGTTTACTGCCCTCAACTATTCCCAGAACTTTATAACTTCTTCCATGCCATTTTACCTAATATTGCCCTCTCTGTCACAGACCTCAGTGGTGGCCACTCCCCCCAAACCCTGCCCACTTTTATGATCATCACTGTCTTCAGTGCTTAGAGCTAGATTACTGAGTAAGCACACAACACACGTGCCTGAGGACCCCCAAGGTACAGCTTTCAAACCATTTGTTGACATGCTGCCTCCAGCTTGTACATCGTCTAAGTCCTGTTATATATTTAATAACACTATAAATATTTCCTCATCTTTCATCTTTCTTGGAAAGTGAGTATGACTTTGTATGTAGTGAAAAAAAAAGCACTGAACTTGAATTCAGATTCAAATTCTAACCCCATTACTTATCAACTGTGTGAAACTGAGCAAATCACAACTTCTCTGGGCCTCAGTTTTCTCAATTATACAATTAGATGAATACCTTAAATGATCCCCAAAGTCTCTAAATCCTGTGATCTGCACTTTGATGTGCCCTTTAGCCCTGCAGAAATTGCAGATGCCCACAGATTGTTATTACAGGGTTTCTGCACATAGAATTTAATGCTGGACTCCCCAAAGAAGCATGAAACTGTAGGAAGGCTTCTTGGGGATCCACTTGTCTGTTGACCTACCATCAGTACAAAGGGCATTTCTTAATGATGCCTGGGCTGTGAAATGGGAGAGATCAATGATCAATGCCTCGAGGGATTTACTTTGCTTTGCTAATTGTTTTTTAGCTACATTCATTTTGATAGGATACGAAATACAGTCCTCTGTAGAAAACCTGTGTGTAAGCAAAGTATGCTGTACTTTCAGGGAAATTCCTCTCTTCATTGACCTAAGGAATGTAACCATAATCATTATAAAGTGTGTAATTCAATAATCTTTATATTAAAATGTAATGAGCTGCCCTGAGCTTATGATGTAAAAGGGCCCTTCTTGAGCCCAAATCCTACTTCAGCAAAAGGGCGCTGACCATTCACAATGTAATTAGCCTGTTGACACCATACATGAATCAAGACAACTATAAAAAAAGTGAATCTTGTATCTCAGGGTTTCAGACCATAGTGGGTGGACTGCAGACCACGACCTTTGTTTCTCCTAATAAAGGCTGGTGTCTTTTTTAGACAGAGTTCCCAGTTCTCTTTTATAGCTGACCATGGTTTTGTTTCTCAAACTTCCCTTGAAACATTAACTCTTCAAGTTATGGTTCGGGGCCTCATTTGGTGAAGGACTAGAATGTGTTGATCTTGAATCTGATTTAGTAAGGGCAGATTTGGGCCCTTACCCAGAAACAATTCTGATAATTGATAAGAGTCCAACAATCTTGTAGGGTAGGTAGTGAAATTATTATCATCCTCATTGAGCAGATGAGTAGGCTTAGGCTCTAAGAATTTAAACAACTTACTTATATTCTAGTTCTATAGCTAGGACTAAAACCCAGATGATTATTTTTTAAATTGAAATCATCTTTCCATTTCCATCTTGTCTCTTGCAAAAGTAAAAAGATAAGGAGATATTTATAGTGTTAAAAGTTCTTTTTTGTTTGAAATTTAAGCAGATAATATAAAGCAGTTTTTATAGGCATCTAAATTATGATTTTTCAGATTCTGACATATGTATAATTTGGTAGCAAATAAATTGGATAAAGTATGCTATAATTTTATAAAATATCGTATACTAGCAAAACCATTATTTTCCATCCAATTTATTTCCCCCCTTTATTTATTACTCCCCTTTTATTTTGTTATTATAGGTAATTTTGAAACTATTATTCTTGTGTTATTTGGGAAAAATGTATAATTTTTGCAGAGTGCTTTATTGCATTCAATGGCTGTTATCTCCCCCGTTGGATTATGAGCTCCTTTGGCCAAAGACTTTCTTCGGCATCTTTTTGTAACCCCAGTGCTTGGCACAGTGCCTAACATAGAATAAGTGCTTAACAAGTGTTCGTTGACTTGATGGTCCATTTTTCTCCAATTCCTTTTGTTTTCTTTTTATATTTGCTTTAGTTTCATTCCTTCGCAAGTCCTCATCCAATACTTTATCATGGCACCGAAGTGACATTGGTTTATAAACTCTGGCATGTTCTGCCCTGCAGGAAAGTCCCCAAAGCAGCTCTTGTCCTCTGCCACCAGGAGGGGGCAAGCTTACTCCTTGCTCCCAGCTGCCGTTTCCAGACCCTGTCTTGGCTACCACCATTTACCAACTTGTCCTTTGAAGTTTACTCCACCTATCTATAGTGCTCTCTCCACAAATTTGTCACTGCCATCTACCAGCCTCCATTCACTTTCTTTATTTCTCAAGGAATTCAGTAATTTGGTCTTCCTCTTAATTCCAACCTATTCCTTCATAATCAATCAATCAATCAGACAACCAGAAAGCATTTATTAAGGGCTTACAATGTTTCAGATACTGTTCTAGGTACAGATGGTACAAAAGACAAAAAAATGAAATCATACCTGTTCTCAAGGAACTTAGATTATATTAAACCATTTCTATATTCACATTGATGTTCCTGTAATCTAATCCAAGTTACATATTAAACACTTATTTTGTGTAAATCAGAGTTCTAGGAGGACAAAGATTAAAATGAAAATCAGTCAGCAAACTTATTTCACACTGAAGCTGTGGGGATGACAAATCAACAATTAGGGGAGTCAGGATAGTATTTCTGTACGGGAAGATCCATGAGTTTAGCTTTGAAGAAAGCTACAGATTCTCAGAGGTAGAGGTGAGGTGGGAGGACTTTCTAAGCATGAGGAATAGCTTATGAGAAAAGCATGGTGGTGAGAGATGGAGAGTTTCATTTAAGGAACAGCAAGGAAACACGTTTGGATGGAATTATAATGTAGATGCCTAGGAATCCTCCTTTCTGGTGCTTTCTGCCACTGCCTGGTAGAATTTGACCCATGCATTCCTCTTTTCCATTGTGCCTCATTTCTAGAGCAATACCAAATAAGATAGTAGTAGTAGTAGTAGTGGTGGTGGTGATTATAGTAGTGGTAGTAGTAGTGGTAGTAGTGGTTGTGGTGGTAGTGGTAGTAGTAGTGGTGGTGGTGGTAGTAGTAGTAGTAATGGTGGTGCTGGTGGTAATAGTAGTGGTAGTAGTAGTAGTGGTAGTGGTAGTAGTAGTGGTAGTAGTGGTAGTAGTAGTGATAGTAGTAGAAGTGGTAGTAGTAGTAGTGGTAGTGGTAGTAGTAGAAGTGGTAGTAGTAGTAGTGGTAGTAGTGGTGGTGGTGGTAGTAGTAGTAGTGGTAGTAGTAGCAGTGGTGGTGGTGGTAGTGGTAGTAGTAGTAGTAGTAGTAGTTGTACTAGTGATAGTAGTAGTAGCTGAGCCAACATTTACATAGCACTTATTATGTTCCAGGCACTGTGCTAAGTACTTTATAGTTACCTCATTTTATCCTCACAATCACTCTGGGAGGTAGGTGCTATTATTACTCCCATTTTACAGATGAGGAAATTGAGGTGAACAGATATTAAGTGACTTGTCCAAATTTGAACTCAGGTCTGCTTGACTCTAAGCTCTGAGCTCTATCTCCTTTGCCACTTTGGACTGCTTCATGGTGGGGTCCTTCCACTATCACATCCCTGAAGAAGCGACCTGCTACTGAACTTTATCCTCTCTTGTTGCCCTTTTTCTCCCGCTCTCCAACATTTGCCTTGAAATCTCCCTGTGACCATGATCTCCCACTTCTCCAGGTGTCAGTTGTCCCCAGAGACTCCAATTCCCTTGGACCCCTCCCAAGAGAAGTAGACTTTTCACTCACCAAACTCTCCCAGACCCTGTCTAGTTTAAGATTCTCTTCACCTCACCCATCTCTTTTCAGTTATAGGAACACTGGGCAGTGGAACCCCCTCCCACTTTCCTCCTCTTCCTCTCCCTATAGACTCTTCTCTTTGTGAGACCACTGAGGTTACCTTCTCCCTCATTGCTGGCTCTTGAGTTGACCCCAACACATCACTCACTTCTCTTTATTCTCTCTCCCCTTTTTGTATGCCCTCCCAGGTTGTGATGTAGTTCCACAAAAGAAGCATTCTCCTGTAGGCAGGGTATTGCCAGACTGTCCATAATACTCCGTCTCCCTCACCACTGTCGCTTCTACTAGATTTCCACCTTCACCCCTGTCTCCTTGTGTACATTTAGAAAGATAGCTGTTGTCTCTATTGTCATCCTGTTGCTGTTACCATCCTTACCTGCTGCATTTATTTACTCCTCCTGACAAGACAAATACTCTCTTCAGTTCTGGTTTTCTTTCTAAAAATGTTTTGAATTCTTCTTTCTAAATTGAATAACCTTTTTGGCCCATATGGCATAAAGCCAAGCATGAGCAGCTTTTCAGAAGAATGCTGCTGTGAACAGATTTTAAGGTTCTGATTACACAGTATAGTGAACACTCTATTTATTCCATAACAAATAAAAGCAAAACATTCCCAGTAAATCAAAGTACAGCATTCACAAAGTTACAACTTGTCACAGAAAATCAAAATATAGCATTTACAACAACTTATCACAGAAAATGGCCACATAGTTTTCACCACAGTGGTCACAAAGTTTTCAACAAAGAACAATCAATTATTCAATCATCCTTAAGGAGGTTTGCCTCCTCAAGGAACGCAAAGTACAATAGTCAAAATTTTCCACTCATGGGGCACACTAAGTTAACTCAATCAGTCATTTATTCAGTCATCAATCACTAAGTACAATCATTTAGTCAATTAATCATTCAATCAACTCAATCATTCAATCATCCTTCATCATTCACTATTCATTCAGAAAATACACAGACCCTCCACGCCTAGGTCACTAGTAAGTTTACAATTTCTCAGTCAGTACACAGTATCCAAGTAAAGTCTTCTTTCAGCTTGACTCAGGGTGGACTCTCAGATTCCCTGGATCCTCTTCCATGGTCCCAGATCCTACCTGGATTCACCAAACTGCCACCTGGGTTCAAAGGCAGACAGCTCCCAGGTCCTTGTCCAGCTCTCTGTGCAGTTCCTGCTCCACATTGGAGCTCACAGTATCCATTCCATCTCAAATCCTTCACAGTCTCTGTTCCTGGGAAGACAAGACTTAACAAAGCTACAAACAGGTTCATATAAAGTACCAGCACCACAGTCATGCTTCCTCAAGTCTTGGACAGCTCTGGCTGGCCCTCAGAAATCCTCAGCAACTCCTCAGCAGCTTTGGCTGGCTCTCAGAAATCCTCAGCAGCTCTGCATGGCCCTCGGACTCAGCAGAAGTTTCAGCTGGTTCCCAGAATCAAAATCACTCCATCCAGGTTCTCCAAATCAAAATCATTCTCTCCAGCCTGGGGGGTGGGGGGGCAGGGCTTTCTTCTTCAGCCTTCTCATCTCCTCTTCAGCCTCCCCAGCAGCAGCAGCTTCTGCCTCCACAGGGTTTGCTCCAAGAAGCTCTGACTCCCTTTCTGGGGCTTTTCCTTATATACAGTATTGCCCCTCCCTGTTCAGCCCCTTCTTGTTACATCAGCAACAGGGGGGTCATACCTTCCATTTCTTTAACAGAGGCTTAATTCATTAGTAAGTGATAAGTACCCGTTCCCTTTGCCAATACAAAGGGATCTTCAAATTCAGATTACATTATCATTATATATGGTTAAGCTCAGATTTGCAGCATGTGTCACCTGAGGTTGCAGCCTGAGCTCTGCAGCTCTTTGGAACACATTCCATTCCTTCCTCTTTTTTCTATGGGTGAGGAATACTTTTGCATTATTTGACTCACCTTTCCTTTGTATTTGAAAGTCTTTTTTCTGTTGGCTTGCAGAATTCATTTCTGATTGAATTGTTAAATTTAAGCACTATGTTTCTTAGTGTTTGCAGCATTGGATTTTTGTTATTTTTTTTTTCTGGAGGTGATCTTTCTTTTTTTTAAAAAAATTAATAATATTTTGTTTTTCCCAATTACATGTAAAGACAATTTTCAACATTCATTTATTTTGAAGATTTTGAGTTCCAAATTTTGAGTCCGTCCCTCCCTCCCCTTCCCCAAGATGGCAAATAATCTGATATGGGCTGTACATGTTTCATCATGTAAAATGTTTTTCCATATTAGTCATGTTGTAAAAGAAGAAATAGAAAAAAAAGAAGAATGAAAAAAACCAAAGGACACAAAGAAGTGAAAACGGCATGTTTTGACCCGCACTCAGACTCCGTAGCTCTTTCTCTGGATGCGGTTAGTATTTTCCGCTGCAAGTCTTCAGGAATTGCCGAGAACAGCTAAGTCTGCCCCAGTGGATGGCGGCACGACGTTGCCGTTACCGTGTACGGTGTTCTCCTGGCTCTGTTCACCTGAGAATTCTTTCAATTGGATTTCGCTTTCTGCATTTAGAAACTCTGGGTGTCTCTCTTGTCATTTCCCTCATTATAGTGTTAAGGTTTCTGGTCCTGTGTGTTCTGGGACAGCTGCGGTCCTCAGCTTGTCTCTGCAGATTCCGCCTCCAAGCTCAGCGCATTCGGTTTGCCCGATCGCTTCATTCTTTCTCAATGTTACCGTTTCTGCTTCGCTTTTTCCGAGCTGTCCTTCGTCTCCGAGTATTTGCTTTTCTGATCTATTGTTTTCTTTTCTTTGGTGAGGCTCGCCCTTGCAGATCCAAGTCCTAACGTGCTCATTATTTTTGCTGTGCAGGACATAAATTCTACTCTCATAATTCTCATCTCTTTTTTAAACCATGCAGGAGCACTCACGCTTCTGTGTTCTCAAATTCTGCAGGGTCCTCTATCTCATCAAGTATTGGATCATTTTCCTTTATTTTGCATTCTTTATTCATAGGGAAGTTAGGTGGTACAGTGGATAGAGTGCCAGGCCGGGAAGACTTATCTTCCTGGGTTCGAATATGGCCTTAGATACTTACTAGCTATATATGACCCTGGGCAAGTCACTTAACCTTGCTCTCTTCAGTTTTCTCACCTACAAAATGAGCTGGAGAAGGAAATGGTAAACCACTTGAGTATTTTTGCCAAAAAAACCTCAAATGGAGTCATAAAAAGTTGAGCATGACTGAAAATGCCTGAACAAAACCCAAATTGATTCATAGATGCCAGAACTCATATATTAGATGTAGAGGTCATATTTCCTTTTGGTGTTGAGACTTTTCCTGTTGGTTTATCTGTTTATGTTCAAGGACTCAGAGTTCTCTTCTTCCTGAAAATTATGGCACTTTCAGTCTTTTTTTAATCCCTTATTTTCTTGTCACTTACTTTCTGACTCCTTCCCCTCTGACTATGGTTTCCTTAAGGTTTGGTTCTCAAAATATCTCAGCTTTCTCCCATGATGGTCAACTCATGGTTCATTAACCTCAGTCTCTGCCTTAAATGACTTTTGGGTGGTCAGAACTAGTCTCACCTGGATGCTATGGCCATTCCCTTAGACTTGGTGGAGTATTTCATAGCTCACCACACTCACTGTGATTTGTCCCACTCCCATTGTTCCTTAGTTCTCTAGCCTTGCAACCACAGTCCAGAGCTTGCTTTCTCCAGCACTGGTGCTTCCAGGTTGCAGGCCCTGGTAGGCTTTTGCTCCTGAAGGACTATGGCCAAGCTGACTATTGAAGCCTGAGCAAACTTCCACAGTCTGGAACTGGAGTCACTACAGCACAGGAAATAGAAAAGGGGAAACAGGGTGCAGGTGTGGGTTTTGATGTAAGCCTGTTTCAGGTCCTTGGGTCTGCTAGTGCAACCTTGCTTCCCAGTAGTGTGAGAGGTGGGTGAGCAGTGCTGAGTAAAGCTCTGGATCAGTGTCAGTTGCTGGGTTTTGGGGAATTTTTTTGAAAACATCTTTTAGATTCTAGATGTTGTAGACCCCCTTTTCTCTCTCTCTGTCTCTGTGTCCCTGTCTGTCTGTCTCTTGTGTATGTCTGGTTGGAAGAAATATTCTGTCACTATGGAGAAAACTTTAGGTGTTGGGAAGTTTTAGAGTGATGGAAGTCTTTGCTCTCCTTGGGTGTACTCTTCACTGTCCTGTGAGAAAATGAATCAGGGCTGTGCATGATGGTTGCCATGTCACATATGGGATCCCTGTGCATCATGTCAGCTATGAGCTAGGATCGTATATGGAAAGGAAGTATTTTCCATGTCACGTTGAACTTGCGTGTACTCTAGGTCCTTCTGTTCCAGCACCCTGGCCTCCTCAGCCATAACTAACGCATTCTTTACACTGAGACAAGCTTTACTAAGTACTGGCCTGGGTAGAGAAGTGTTCCTGGAGTGAAGGCATTTGAAAGACATTTCCATACGGAGGCGCCATGCAGGGGACATTAATCTCTCTTGTGATTTCCTTTCATTGTAACAATGAAAAGACTTCTAATGTGCAAACCCCGTTAAATCAATCATCCTTGGGAATTTAGACGCACAGTACGATAAAGGCAACAACTCTCTGTACCTTGAGGCAATTTTCCATTTGCTTTGAATGTTGGGATTTTGGAAAATAAGCATTTTGATGGATTTGTGATAATGTTTAGAAAATGTAATGTCCAAGCTGGACTTTATTATACCAAAGAAATACACACCCAGTCCTACATTGTTAATGTTTTCAGCTTTAGTTGTAAGGAATATTTGTTTTCTTTGGTGTCTAGGTTCTATTCTTTTTCCTCTTTCAACCTGTTATTTCTGGAGTTTTTTGCTCTGGAGGGTGCTTGACTTCTCCGTAAGGGAAGTAGGTTCCCAGTGTTTTAATTCCACTTCTCACCTCAGTTTCTTAAGCAACAATTTATTTTTGGTTCTAGTCTAAAGGACCATGAAAAAGTGTACCCAGAGTACAAATATGAACCAGGTATTGAACAGATAGTACTACACAACTGAGTCTAGAGTCATGAAGACCTTACTTCAAATCCAGCCTTGGTCGCTTACATCAGCCATGTGACCCTGGGCAAGTCACTTAACGTGTTAGCCTTAATCTCCTCAAATGTAAAATAAAAGATAAGGTGATGAGGTAGATGGAGTGCTAGGTGGAGTCAGAAAGACTTGAGTTCAAATCTGGCCTCAGACACCTACTAGCTGTGTGACCCTGGGCAAGTCATTTAACCCTGTTTCAGTTTTCTCATCTGTAAAATGAGCTGGAGAAGGAATTGGCAAACCACTCTAGTATCTTTGCCAAAAAACCCCCAAATGGGGTCACAAAGAATTAGATACTACTGAACATCAACAACATAGCACCTACATACCTCCCTAAATTGTCATGAGGATAAAATGAGATCGTATTTCTAAAAGTACTCTGCAAACTTTAAGGAGCTTTATAAATGCTAGCTATGATTGTTATTCCCACACAGAAAGCAGGATTGCTGTATAATAAAGAATCACAGAATGATTATAATTATTTGGGAAGTTGGCATTCAAGCCTCACTGAGATATTAGCAAAGGGAGTACTCGTTAGCTATTTTACATTTTACCTCTTCTGAGTACATACAGATCCATCAGTGCCAAGGGAGCGCTTTCATTCCCTATTGTCAGCCAGTTTGCCTTTCCAACTGTTTCTGTTGCAACTGCTATGGTAGCTGATCACCTACCCCTGCTCAGGTGCCTAGGAAAGGAGGAAGACCCCAGATCTCCTTGTGAGATCTCACATGGCCCTCTACCAAAGGAAAGTGCCAAGGAACAGGAGCAGCCCAGTCTCAGACACAGTTTTGCCTTAGAGACCATGAGCTTGTGGCTGCAAGCCCGTCGGGGACGTACCCTTCTCTCTCAAATGACTTTTGGGACCTCAGGTCCAGGTCTGTGGAAGGAAGGGATATGAAGGTTGTCCTTTTAGTATAATCACAGATTTCTGACTCAGTAGCCAATTAAGAGTCCTTACAGCCCACGGGAAGTCAGAGATAGATATATTTGCTCTGAAGCATAGGTCCCCTTCTCCCATCCAACAAGAATCCCCAAGGGGTTGCTACATATGTATTGTTGAGAGGCAGAATGGAGTAGTAGAGAGGGGGCCAGCCTCATTGTCAGTATGATTTGGGTTCAAATTCTACTTCTGACACTGATTGGCTCCGTGACCTTGAGAAATTCCTTTAGCTTCCCAGTGCCCCAGGCAATTCTCTCAAGAATATGAATTGCAGAACTGGTCATGACCTACATTTATAGTGGGAATTTCCCTACCAGGAGATCCCCACACAGATAAAAATCACAGGTCCAGCTTCCAGATTCTGCCTTTTCCCCAGTTTCATAGCTCACTCTCCTCTCCTCCCCCAAATCTGTTGCTACCTTTGAAGGAAATGGTCGTTCAGGGAAGACTGGAAATGGCAAGCAAAGTCCTATGTGGAGCTAGTCTCTGAAGGCAGTGCTTGGTACACTTGGAAAGCTCTTAATAAAAGCTTTTCTTCCAAGATAAAATGTCCTCTGGGATTCATTCAGTCAGATTCTGTCCATACATAACTTCTCTCTAGTTTTAAGTAAGGTACTTTGGGAAGCTATAATAAGTCCAAGATTCTGTTGAATTACCTCTTATGTCCACATGGGCCATGTCTACAACAGTTGAAACATAATTTTGGGAAGGAATAAACGAGAGTGTATATAGTTGTGAGTTCTGGAGTTTTAATGTTAGAATCAGATTGACCAGAGAAAACGTTTAATCCAAACATTTGTAGTCAATTGCTTCATTTTGCTCCTTTGAGGAAAGGAATTCATCCAACATATTTTTCTGTTGCTAGGCTTTCTGTAGGGTAATAACACACACTCAATGTGTGTGTGTTACTGCTCTGTGCCACACTGTGGTCATTTTTACACACAACATACACCAGTGTGCTAGGCCATGTGGGACATCCATGAACAAAATGAAGAGTCCCTTGCCATGTTTTTCACAACCTTATTTCTATTTCAGGTCATGTTGGTTGAGTCAGAGACCAAGCACAGGGATGAAGAATCATCAGTGTATACTTCCCCTACTCAGCAAGAAGAAATACTAGAATGCCTGCACTGGAGGTCAAGATGGAGTGAGGACCCTGACCTTCATCCTGACTCCAGGTATCCCATGAGTAATGCCACCTGGTGAACTAGCTTTTCCTAATATATAAACTTCTCCTTGATTACAAACTTGGCATCCAGGGCAGCTAGATTAACTCTTTCAGGATAGAAATGTAAATTTACGTCATCCTTTGTGGGGTCAGAACATTTCCTATCATGTAGGACGTTATCTCTCTCTGCTTTGTTTTAAATCTCTCTCACGTGACACCGAGTTTTTAAAGGCAGAGCCAAAATGTGCGGAAAGTGTGTTCTTAAAAAATAGTGTGTGTTTAATTTTATGAAACTTAAAAAAATCAAGTATCTCATGTGTAAAGAGACACCATTTTATGAGATATTTATGGAATGAAAACATTTTGCAGAACGGAGATTACATTCTTCCACACTGAGAAAATAGGAAGGAGCAGCCATTTTAAAGAAGTCAATGATTGTGGCGTTTTGCATCACAAAGAGACGGCTGACTCAGTCATCCCACTAGCATTTGTCAAACACAGACTCCCTCGGGAGAATGTTTTTACTAAGCACCACAGCCTTGAAAGAGAAGTAGGACATTTGATGTATTTACACATGGATAACAGCCTTACATGACATCTTAGTAAACTTACACTATCTGTTAATTGACAGTTCAGATCTCCCTGGCTCAGGGGAAAGCAAGGACTGTGTGAAAGAGGTAAACCATTCATTTACTGAGTTCTAGCCATTGAGGTGAATGATTCAACTAGTCACTTAACATATATATTATGTACATACATATGTATGTGTCTATATATGGTACCTTTTTACTCTTTTTTTATTCTGTAAGGAAGGTTATAGGTAGCTAGTATCATACTTTTCTCATCATCTTCTTGATGATGAGGATGTATTCTTTTATGCAATGTGTTTGGCAAACCCTAAAATACTACATAAGTACCTATCTGATTATTTATTGATATTTTATTTTGAAAATTAAAATAATTATTGAAATAGAATTATGTATTATTAGAATATTATTCTAATTAGAATGAGAATAATTAACACAGTAATTATAAAATTCATCTATTATATGAAAATTTTTTTATATATTATGTATAATAACACCAATGATCATAATAGGCTTGTGTGGTGCTTTGTTAAGCATTGCAGACTGAGTTAAACAGATCTGATTCCTGTTTCAGGAATGTATAACTCCAGTTCATCTAGTAGCCCTTCTTAGTTGACTCTAGTTGGCATTAATTCTGAAGCATTTCAGACAGAGGAGATTTCAATCTGTCCTTAAAGATGTTTAAAGAAGGTGTTAACAGGGCTTCCCTTAGTAACCAAATTCTTCTTTTTATCTAAATAAAATTGATCGTGCTGCACTGCTGGGCCATTTCCTCTTGACCTGCCCTCTGGGGAGATGGAGGAAGAGTAGGTTGCTGTCCTCTGAGTAACAGCCCTCTGTATAATTTTAGATTTCAAACCTCACATTGGCTGGTAGGGTGAACTGTGGCATCGAGCTGATGCTTAGCTGGTCACATGCAAGGACCGTTCTGCAGAATCTTTTTCTATTGAGCTTAGAAGGTTTATATGTCAAATGCTTAGTGTGACCTTACTTTTACCTTCTACTAATTGCTCTGTATCTGACTCCTTTCCAATCCTGCTAGCTGTAGAAGCAGCCCCAAGATCAGCAGGAGCAGCAACCATGGAGAAAGAAGGGGCAATTATGTAACTGTCTTGGAAGGAAGGAAGGGAGGAAGGAAGGAAGGAAGGGAGCTCAGTAGGTAAAGATCCTCTTTAGGAATCTGAAGATCTGGATTCTAGGGCACTCTATGCCATTTACCACCTGTATGACTCTGGGCAAATCACTTAACTTTTCTTTGTCCTCATTGCCCCTTCTGTAAAATATGAAGCCTATAGAATTTAAGAGATTTAGACTGGAAAAGAGATAATTTAGTCCAATCTCCTTTTATTCCAATTGGAAAACTGCGGTGTTAGGTGAGTGGTCCCATTAGTGGCAAAGGCTAAAGCCTGATCAAAAGTGTACATATTTATGGCTCACTTTAAATAGGTCCCAAGGCCTTTTCTCTTAATGGAATAGACATGTCCTTACACCACATTATATGTGAATATGGTAGAACCTTAGTACAACATTCTTCATTGTGCAGTGGCTTCAGAGAGGAGGCATGCCCTTCAGACTCGGGGACCAAATGAATCCTCTGAATTTCTCTGTTTTCCTGCTCTGTCTGTGACTCCCAGGACTATTCTGCCTCTTCACCAGCAGCCTGACATCCTCTCCCCAACCCACCGGCGCCCTTTTATGGATTGTCTCTCTCACTACAATATAGACTCCTTAAGGGCAGGGACGGTCTCTTTGCCTTCTATTGATGTTCTTACAATTAGCACAGCATTTGGCCACCTGCTGGGTGAGGCAGGTGGGCCTGGAGTCAGGACAACTTGACTCCAAAAGGGTCGTCAGACACTTGCTCATTGTGTGATCCTGGGCTGGTCATTTAACTTCTGTCAGCCTTAGTCACCTCAACTGTAGAATGGAGATGATAATAGTGCCTTCCTACCAGGCTGTTGTGATCATCAATTGATATAATATTTGTAAAGCAGTTAGCACAGTGCTTGGCACATAATTGACACTAAATAAATCCTTCCTTCCTTCCTTCCTTCCTTCCCTCCTTCTTTCCCCCTTCCTTCCCCCTTCCTTCCTTCCCTTCTTTCCCCTTCCTTCTCCCCTTCCTTCCCTCCTTCTCTCCCTCCTTCCCTCCTTTCCTCTGCTTCTCCCCTTCCCTCCCTCCTTCCTTCCTTCCTTCCTTCCTTCTTCCTTTCCTTCCTTCCTTCCTTCCTCCCTCCTCCCTCCCTCCCTTCTTTCTTTCCTTCCTCTCTTCCTGCCTTCCTCCTTCCCATCCTTTCTTCCTTACATGTAGTAAATGCTTAATGAATGCTCTATCTATCTATCTATCCTTGGTTTAAAAGCTAGGTAGGATTGCTTAAGAATTCCAGGAGCAGAGGGCAACACAGAGGTCACCAGAAAATCCTCCCTAGAAATCTGAAGTATGGTCTGGCAAGGAAGTCCCTGTGACCTCCAGGACATTTTGACCTTAATAATACCTGTCCTTTTGACTGCAAAGGATTGTGAGGGTTGAAGGATATACAGAATATTTATAAACTGCTAATCTTGCTACAAATAATAAGGTGCCATTGTCATTTGAAAACATTTGCAGGAGGGCAGCAAGGTCATGTTTTAGCAAGGAATATGCATGCCCTATTCATATAATTCTGGGTTAAAATAAACAAAATCCAGAACAAATTGTGTGAGAGAATCTGTGGACATCCCTGAGAATGGAATTCTTAAAGCTTGACTTTTTTTTTTCTACAGGAGAACACAGACTGTTAGTCATGTGGCCCCATTTCCTCTTTTCCACTCCTTCTGGCTGAATGATTCTATTTGCAAGGGCAAAGTCCTTGAACTTGGCTCTGCTTCTCGCCCCATTCATCCTACCTTTGTCATCCCAGGGCCCTTTTGGATGTCTCTTGCACATGTATATATTCCTCCATATAAGGAAAGGAATCTGGTAGTTACTAATTATCATTTATTTGCCATCTCATCCATAGTGTCTTTATTCTTCTTTCTTTGGCTGCCCTGTTCAGATGATCTATACCTGGTGACTGACTTATTTGACCTCTCCACCCTTTCTGTGGTCCATCCCTCTGCTAACACAGATAACGATATGCTCATTTTTGTACTCACATATTTCTTTGGTTGCTTCCCCATGTCTGAATTTCATACCTTAACCTGGACCAAATAATTTCTACTGGGGTTTTAAGCCTAGGTGAAAAGGAGCCTAAGTAGAGCCAGAAACCTCTTTTGGGCCAAAATCTGTTTAATTCATTCTCTCTACTTTTGCTCTACTGTTTATGAGATTATAGGTTCAACCTGTGTTCACAGATTGTATACTGGCAGCCCCTGATTTATGATTTGGTGATATTAGCAAAGTTTGTTATCTCTTTGGGACTAGGAACATTTTTCCATAGAAATAAAATCACTAATAGATGATATTTTTATTATATGTCATGGAGGGAAGGGGAAGGGAAGAAAAAAGGGAAAAAATCACATGATAACTTTAATACATATTTAGTAGGAATAGCAAGTTATACATAATAGATCAGCAGTTTCATGTGAAATCATCTTCTTCCTATTCTACTATGTTGTGGAAATACTTGGTTTATTTCTTAAGTTCAGAATAAAATAAATTTTATAAAAACCAATCACTATACACACATACACACAAAAATTACAGATTACTTTCTTTATACCCATCTTTGGGAAGGGGGTGGAGATGTAGGATATGGATTTCCCCCATTTTACAGGTGATAAATCTGAGGCTCACAAGGGTTAAACCATTTCCTTTATAACTATAGTTAGAGGCAGAGTTGGGACTTGAACTCAGGGTCTTATGATTGTAAGTCACTCTTCAGCTGGTCTGTAAGCAGCATAGATAGATAGGGCGAAACTGAATCTCGGGGCTGGTATTAGTTTGGACAGTCATACTGCAGAAGAGAGAGACAGAGTCAAATGAGACTTGACTGGGTGAGATGCAATGTAATTCTTGGGAGTCTGGTTACTTGGGAGTGGGGGTGGGACTCCCCTCTCTTGGCCTTTGTATTTTCATACACTGTATGCCACTCTAGGGGAAAAGTCTTGTGCTGTAAACAGTTTAAAAATTTAGGCACTGAATTCCTCAAAGATCTGGTTAGTCATGACTGCCTAGTCTGTCCAAGTCCGCCATTGATAGCTGCATCCTGGATAGTACCTTCTATAACTAGCCTGTTCTGTTGGAGACCAAGAGTCCCTGATGCTCGAGAATATTTGACCCTCCTTCAAAGGTCATCTAATGATAGGGTTACCATTCATATCTTTGTGTCTGAGGACTGATTTGATTGCTCCACCCAGACTATCTGGGACTCTAACCCTGTTGGGAAAGTATTGATCATTCTTCTAGTGGAATTGATGAAAAAGAAACCAATCTGGGCCCTCTCTTGGGAAGTGAATGAATAAAAAAGGCAGACAACTTTCTTCTTCTTAGAGAGTGTGGGGAGGTAGAAGGAAATGGGATCATTTGGAATATTCTTGGCAGGGAGCCCTTCCATTATCATCATCATCACCATCATCACCATCATCACCATCATCATCATCATGACCATCACCACTAT
This sequence comes from Pseudochirops cupreus, assembly GCA_028627135.1. NCBI lineage: Eukaryota > Metazoa > Chordata > Mammalia > Diprotodontia > Pseudocheiridae > Pseudochirops > Pseudochirops cupreus. The sequence goes on along the minus strand of CM053580.1, from coordinate 235,459,835 downwards.
CATCATCATGATCACCATCATCATCATCATCACCACCACCATCACCACCACCATCATCATCATCATCATCACCACCACCATCATCACCCTCGTCATCGTCATCATCATCATCATCATCATCATCACCATCATCATCATCACCACCACCACCATCATCACCATCATCATCATCATCATCGTCATCATCACCATCATCATCACCATCATCACCATCACCGTCATCATCATCATCACCATCATCATCATCACCACCACCGCCATCATCATCATCATCATCATCATCACCACCACCACCATCATCATCATCACCACCACCATCATCATCACCCTCATCATCAACATCATCATCACCATCATCACCATTACCATCATCATCACCATCATCACCATCACCATCATCATCACCATCACCATCATCATCATCATCACCATCATCACCATCATCACCATCACCGTCATCATCACCATCACCATCATCATCATCACCACCACCACCATCATCATCACCGTCATCATCACCATCATCATCATCACCACCACCACCATCATCATCACCCTCATCATCACCATCATCATCATCACCACCAGCACCATCATCATCACCCTCATCATCACCATCATCATCATCACCACCACCACCATCATCATCACCCTTATCATCACCATCATCATCATCACCATCATCACCATCATCACCACCACCATCATCATCACCCTCATCATCACCATCATCATCATCACCACCACCACCAACATCATCATCATCATCATCATCATCATCATCACCATCATCACCATCATCACCATGATATTTGTAAAATGCTTGGAACGGTGCCTGGCACATAGTAAGTCAATGCTTATATCCTTCCCTTGTCTCCCCTTCCCACAAAGGACAGCTAACACTTGAATAGCATTTTAAGGCTTAAAAAGTTCTCAGAGCAACCTGGTGAGATAGGGGCTCTTATTATTCTCCTTTTTACAGATGAGGAAACTGGGTCTGAGAGAGATTAAGTGAATCACTCAGGGTGATACAGTAAGTACCCAAAGCAGGATTTGAAATCAGATCTTCCTGACTCCAAATATAGTACTATTTCCCCCTGAACCACCCAGCTGTCTCAGGTTTAGACTTTGTTCTCTCTCTATTTACTACCATTTACTAATGGCCCTGGTGAACCACTGGTTAGAGTCCTCGTAGAGTGCCTTAAAGATAGTAGTCTAAGGCCCTCAGTAAATGTTTGCTGAATGAAATGTAGCAGTAGGGACCCCGCATCTTTAGTGAAGCTGCATGTGTAGAGAGGCCACTCTGTGTTGTGAGGGGCCTATCCTCTCTCTCATTGTTCAAAGAGAGGCAGAATAGACATCTTTAGCTTCTTATCTACCCACCTTTCTCCAGGGGAGACTTTTATTCCTGCCAGGAAGGGAAGAAGGAAGTTGGGACTAGAGGTCAATACTCTGTTCCTTCAGAGAAAGGGGGTACTGGGCTCAAAGTATATCTATCTACTTCCCTAATATTGCTCATCTAGGGCAGTGGTTTTCAACTTTCCTAATGCCGTGACCCTTTAATACTTATATGTGGGCATATCTGCATGTGGGCGGACCCGCCTGGAGACAAATAAGAGAAGCGGTGTCTCAGTTCCTAAGACCATTGGAAATATATGTTTTCTGATGGTCTTAGGCAACCCTGTTTGACCCCCCCAAAGGGGTTGCGACCCACAGGTTGAGAATCACTGCTTTAGGGACTCCCAAGATGCCTCCAACGTACACAGCAAATAGCAAAGCTCACTGCCTGTCTGTTCAATGGCAACTGTGAAGTCACAAAACTTTAAAAAATGGCTATAAGGAAGTTTTAAATTCCATTCCACAGGCATTTACATTTTACTGTTATAAATCCAGTGATTCAGGCCAGCTAACTTTAAATTCATGTGTACATGCTTAAAAAAATGAATTAGGTACTGATAGAGAAACAGAGGAGGAAGAGAGGTAATGTAGGAGCTGAAAGTGTCCAGACTACTGTATGTCCTATTTAGAGCAAGGAGAACAGAGCAAGAGAAGCTTTCTTTGGTCAGAGCCTGGATGCTGGAAAAGTTTGAATCTAGTATTGTTTGTGAAAATACTGTGAGAGTTTTTCAGATTAAGAAAACCTCCACACAAATTCAATTTATGTGCATTCACTGTTCTTTTGTGTGCTTTCAGAGTGAGAGCTTTTAGTGTAAACTTTGTTGTATACACTGCAATTGTAGTACGAATGTGATGTTTCCTTTGTGTATCTGGAGACTCCATAGATAATGATCTTTTACCAGGCTGTACTGTGACTGAAGGGTGATTCTCTGGCACATTTGGAATTCAGTGTGTGTGTGTGTGTGTGTGTGTGTGTGTGTGTGTGTGTGTGTGTGTGTGTGTGTGAAATTCCTGTAATTCAACCCCAGGTTTCTCGTAGGATTTCATCATAGGTAGTTACATACAACTTGTATTTTCCAATTCTTTTTCTAGAACAGTAGAAACCATTCTAGACTGCTAGAGGGGACTTACATGAATAGATGGATAGATAAAACATGTATTAAAAGGCTTACCATGTGCCAGCCATTGAAAGGAAATCTTCCTCACCACTTTGGGTATGATTGGAAATATTCTGAGATTGGGAATGCCATGGTGTGAAAGAACTGCCCAGGGGAGAGATTAGTAAGGGCCATTAAAAGGCCTTAGTGCAAGTGGGAGTAGCCTGAATTTATTGATAGGTGAACAAGGACAAAGTATGATTGAGCCACTTGATTGAGTGAAGTCTTAAATCAACAGTGCTGAGCTTCACTTATCCACTGTGATATCAACTGGTTCCATTTGAATTTCATTAGAAAAATCTTCTGGCATCTAATAGTTTATTGTGTAACATGTTTGTCTTTAGAGAAATGATGCTGTATTTATTTAGCTTCTTTGGCTTGATGTGATTAGATGGTTCTGACACTGAGACAGGTTCCATTTTCTCTTGTTTAACAGGGCTTCGGTCAAACACTAGCATTCTTTTAGTTAGCTGTCAAATATGACACAGTTTCATTTCTAACAATTTTTTTTCCTGAAAAATTAAGTGCTTTGGATGACATAGTACTGAATATAGCAGCCAAGAAATACATTTCTCTACTCTCCCAAATGCAATAGATTTTAACAGAAAAGTTCTAGGAGAATACAAAGTCATGGATGGTGTCAAGGAGAAAGTTGGGGAGAAGAAGAAAGGGGTCAAGAAAGAGTGTGGTCATTGTTGTTCTCTTTTCTGGAGTCACTAGAGCAGCAGTTCTCAACCTGTGGGTTGTGACCCCTTTGGGGGTCAAACGACTCTTTCACAGGGGTTACAGGGGTCTCCTTAGACCATTGGAAAACACATATTTCCCATGATCTTGGTAACCGAGACACCGCTCCTCTATCTGTCTCCAGGCGGGTCCACCCACATGCAGATATGCCCACATGTGAGTATTAAAGGGTCCCATCATTAGGAAGGTTGAGAACCACTGCACTAGAGGATAGGCTATGTGTCAGTGTGTGTGTGTGTGTGTGTGTGTGTGTGTGTGTGTGTGTGGTATGCAGGGACACCCTCCCCCCAACTCGTGGAGTGGGTCTTCTGACAGGGTGCTTTACCAGCATATGCTAGATATACTTTTCATGACCCACGTTCAGACAAAAAATGCAGCCACATTATTTCTGTCTCCATTTTTAATGACTCTATTGAGTGTACTTGGAGGCGAACTCAACCAACAAATATTTCTCATGGTCTCTGATATATTCAGCCTATGCTAGAGGGGTGGTATTTAAAGAAGTATAAGAATCTTATTGGAGAGACAGCAATAGCACACTCAAAATGACAGTAAGCAAGACTTGTTATCTATTTAATTTAGGGCTAATTAAGTGCTGGGCTGAATGGAAGAGTCCATAGTGTGCTGCAGTCATTCAAGGAGATGAGAATAAACAAAGTCAGGAGAGTACAGGAGAGGTTTCATCAACAGGATTGGACTTGAGTTAAGTCTTGAAATAGGGAAAATATTTGGTTAAGTGGAAGAGAGGGAATTTTAGACGGACAAAACAATATGAAGGCACATGAATTGGTTTGGTGTATTCATGAGTCAGCAAGGAATGAATGAAAACAAATGAAAAAGGATTTATTAAATACTTACTACATGCCAAAGTACAGGGCTAAGTGCCAGGGGTACAAGTAGAGAAATCAAGACACTTCCTGACCTTAGGAATAGTCAAACAAGTCTGCAGGATGCATCTTGAGTCAATGTGATTTGTTGACTTCTTTGTATGCCCAGTACTTAACACAGTGCCTGGCACATAGGAGGGACTTAATTAAATCTAGCTAATTGACTGATTTTATCAATGTGGAAACTCCCTCTACTGATTCAGATCATATATAGTCTTATAGAGTTGCCTAAGACTCTGGGCAGTTAAGGGATTTATCTATGATCATAGAATTAATAAGTGTCAGGGGAAAGATTTGACCTGAGCTCTTCCTGCTCCAGGTATAGAATTCTATCTATTATTTCGTATTGCCTTTCCCTGGGAGTTAGTGGACAATAAGATTGTATTAATCAGGTCAGGACTAGATTATGCAAGACCTTGAAAGCCAGGAAAAAGAGCTTAAATTTTATGCAGTAGGAAATTAGGGGCCATGGAAGGTTTTTGAATGAGGAACTAGTAACATGATGGAAGAGATAATTTTGGAAGATTCTTCTGGCAGGCCTTTGCAACATCAAATGGGGGAGGACAGAGTGTGCAGTTTAGAGGGTAGACAACTAGCTCAGAGACTGGCATGAGGTGGTGGAAATGGGAATGAAGAAGAAAATAAAATGGCATTTCAAGAAGAAAATCTGTAGAATTTGGTGGTTATCTATGGGACATGAAGAAGAAGAAGGATGGATAAAAAATGATAATCTTGGGGTGGCTAGGTGGCACAGTGAATAGAGCACTGGCTCTGAAGTCAGGAGGACCTGAGTTCAAATGTGGCCTCAGACAATTAACACAAAACTAGCCATGTGACCTTGGGCAAGTCACTTAATCTCAATTGCCCCTCCAAAAAATAAAAAAGCAAAAAAATGATAATCTCTAAGTTTCAAGACTTTGTGTGGGAAGGAAGGAACTAATATGATTTCTTTCATTTCTTTGGCCATTTAAATTATATAGTCTCTGTTGATGTAATTAAATAAACTTTTCAGAGAATGTAAATTATTCTCTGATATGATGGGAATGTATTTGTTCTCAAATATTAAAAAAGAAACCTCTTTTGTCTTTCTCTTCCTTTTTTCCTTTATTGCCTTCCATGATTCTTTTGTCTTTACAATACACTATAGTATTGAAAAATGTAAGGGCACTGTTCATGTGGTAATTGAATCTCATTCTTCTTGAAATAGTTATGGAGTTGAATAGTCATGTTACATGCATGTGTGACCATAGCAGACCTAATTAGACCGGTAAAATATAATAATAATAATAATAAACTACCATTTGTGTAGTACTCTGAGGTTGGTAGAGTATCCTTATGTATATGTTCTTATTTGATCCTCATAACAACACTGTGAAATAGGTGCTATATTTATCGTCACTATTTTACAGATGGGGAAACTGAGGCTGAGACCACTGATGTTGATTGTACAGCTGAAAACTAAGTAGCTAGGAACAAAGACTTCTGGATTCCTGACCATCATGTGGGAAGAGGGGCCACAGTGAATTATATTTTGTACTCATGGCTTAATTCACATGTACAGTACTGGCTTACTTCTATAATACAGTAATTATCAATTTTGTTTGCTTCATTTTTAGAATTTGATTCAAATGATACAATATGCATAAAATATACATAAATGTGTAATATTCATCTTCTTGAAGTGTCCAAGTAATTATTATCTATTCTCAAAGTATAGGTTGGTTTTCCCCCTAGAAGTGGTAAAGGGGATTGGAGAATGCCCTAAAGTTATCAGGGAGAATGAAATATTCCCTAAAAATGTGCCCTTTCAGCCCAAAACAACAGCAACAACAAAACAAATGTAGTGAGGTCTGTCCCCTACATGTAGCATGGGGGCAGGGTGGGGGGTGTGTCATTGTGTGGCTCAAAGGCAGGTAGGATAAACATCTCCAGCCTCTTCTCCCCAATCCTTCTCCAAGAGATTTTAATTCCTACCAGGAGGGGTAGTAGGAGGTTGGGGCTGGAGGTCACTCTGTTCTCCTCAGAGAAATAATGATACTGGGCTAGAATGATATCCATCTGCTCTCTTAAATATTGTTAATCCAGGGGGATATGATGGGTTTCCATCTAATTTCTGATTGTTGTTACATTAATGGAGGTGAGGGGATGCAGGATCCCAAGTGCTATATCTAAGGCTAGGCTCCTTTCCCACAAAATAGTTCCAAAATTAACAATTATAAGAGCAATTATCAAATGATAACAATCATCAAAGAAATTTATGTAATCTGATAGCAAATGAAAATCAGAGAAAGTGTACCTAGGAGAATATATGCCAGCCAATACAGGCACACCTCAGAGTGTTTGGTTCCAGACCACTGTAGTAAAGTGAATATTGCAATAAAGTGAGTCACATGGATTTTTTTGGTTTCCTAGTACATATAAAAGTTATGTTTACACTATACTGTAGTCTATTAAGTGTGCAATAGTGTATATCTAAAAATAACAATATACATACCTTAATTAAAAAGTACTTTATTGCTAAAATGTTATCTTCACCAAGCTGTAATCATTTTGCTAGTGGAGGGTCTTGCCTTGACACTGATGGCTACTGAGAGATCAGGGTGGTGGTTGCTGAAGGTTGGGGTGCCTGTGACAATTTCTTTAAATAAGTCCACAATTAAATTTGTCACATTGATTGATCCTTCCTTTCACTTAAACAGTTAGAGGCAATTGTAGGGTTATTAATTGGTCTAATTTCAGTATTGTTGTGTCTCAGGGAATATGGAGGCCTGAGTCTCTACTCAGGAGAGATACTGGGGACAGCTGGTCAGTGCAGCATTTGGAACACACACAACATTTATCAATTAAGTTCACGTCTTATGTGAGTGTGACGTGTGGCGCCTCCAAACAATTATAATAGTAATATCAAAGATCACTGATCACAGATTACCATAACAGATATAATAATAATGAAAAAGTTAGAAATATTGTGAGAATTACCAGAATATACGGCAGAGACAATGTGAGCACAGGCTATTAGAAAATGGTGCTGATACACTTGCTTGATGCAGGGTTGCCACAAACATTCGATTTGGAAAAAAAAAAAGCAGTATCTGTAAAGAGTGATAAAGTAAAGCACAATAAAATGAGGGGTGCCTGTATAGAACCTGTATAGAATGAAGGAGCGAGATAACTCAACCAAGAGAGAGGTCTAGCTCTCACCCAAGGGGAAGTTCCTTGGAGGCTCTAGTGTAGGAGATTAGGAATAGAGACATGATGGAGACTTCCAGTTCCTCTCATGTTGGCTTCTTCCTAGAGTTGGCAACCCAAAGTAGAGCTGGCCTGTTTTGTCTTCTCGTTGGAAGCTAGAAGCCAGAAGCCCTGGAAGCCCAAAGAGATGGAAGACACCTGAAGAGACTCTTGAGCATCAGGAGAACTGATCAAAACGGAAGACCTCTCTTCTCTCCCACTCATCAATTCTTCCCCCTTCCCTCACAGGCCTGGGGGTACTGATCTCCACAAATAATGAGTTCCCTAGCCATGGGCTTTAGGACTGGTGTTACACAAATGTAAATCATAAGAATTTCAATATTAAACCAAAGAAGAAAAAGGATATGGAGCAGAGGGAACTCTGAGCTGTATTATAGGATTGAAAGGTGAAAGAATATAACATAGAAGAGAAAAGGAAGGGGAAACCTTGAAAACTCAGACTTAAGGGGTAGATATGAAGGCTTTCCCACAGAGAAGGGAGCTGAATCTGCTGAGAAATGAAGACGTGGAGTCTAACATTTGTCGGGTGAACAATTAATTTCTAAGGGTCAGAGGCAGAAGGGGTGGTTAACTGGTTATAGTAGATAAAGTATTGGACTTAGATTGAGGAAGACCTGGCTTCAAATATCAGTTTTACCAGTTTTTACTTGTGGAGATCAATGCGAGTCCAAAAGCACCTGTGGTGCTGAGGGTCACAGCACAGTTGCTAAGCTCACAAGGAAGTCTCTTATAAGACTGCTTGCTTGATGAGCAGCAGCTGAAATGACTGGTTTGGCTCTCCTCCACTGGTCCGTACCCCATGCACGAGGAGATCATGCTCTAATCATGTTGCCCATAAGGTATAAAAGGATGCTACAATGAAGTAATGGACAGCTGCTGTAAGCTTCTCTCACCTCTGGTCTCTTCAGTCCCTCCTGAGAAAACAGCCTAAGGCTGGTCCTTGGGCTACTGAGTTAAGTGGCTGTTACAATTACTTGTATAATATGAGGGAAGTCATTGCCCCTCTGTCCTATCTGTAAAATGAGAGAGTTGTATTGAGTGCCCTATAAGGTCCATCCCTTCCAGCTGTAGGTCTTTGATCTTACTGTATCACAAGTGGTGGTGGCTGATGACTCCTTGTTAAGATGTACTAACCAGCCATTGTCAAACTGACAACACCAAGAAGGTCAGCTGTCTCCTTGTGGTATAGGATCCAGGATGTGGCAGAGAAGATTTGTCAAAATGGTTGATTACTACCTCCTTCTGGTAATTTATATGAGTATAAATGATAGAATAAATCTAGAAAGAATTACTCAGGATTATGAAAATTTAGGTAAGAAACTGAAGACTCTAGGAATGCAGGTGGCAATATGGGGAAGAGGAGGTAGGTCAGTTTGAAGGAAACACAATGCATGAAGGGAAGCAATGCGAAAATAAGTCTGGAGATGAAAATTAAAGACAGACTGTTAAGTACTTTAAATACCATGTTGAGGAGTTTATATGTAACTTAAATCCCAAAACCTATTAGGATGGGACTCTTTCCTCACTGATGGAGATAAATATCCTATGTCTGTTTAAGGGACAGGGTGGAATTGTCAAGAGAGGGGAGCTCTTCAGTCTCTTCACATCTTTGGACTTGCTTTGTATCTCTCCAGTCTTCTTTGACTTGTCTTTGAGTCGTTGAGTCTCTTTGGACTTTGGGCATTTCTGGCTTCCAAAAGGAAGATGGAAGATGACTTCACCTTTGGTTGTTGAAGGAAAAGACTCTGGGAAGACATGAGAAAAGGTGGCAATCTCCATCATGTCCCTAACTTTAGAGAACTTCCCCTTGGGTGAGAGGTGTTTCTCTCTCTCTCTCTCTCTCTCTCTCTCTCTCTCTCTCTCTCTCTCTCCCTCTCCCTCTCCCTCTCCCTCTCCCTCTCCCTCTCTCTCCCTCTAGTCCTCACCCCCCCCCCCCAGCTGGTGCCTCACTTCCAATGGGAGAGTTCCTTCTCTGTGTATTGGATGGCATATATTCTTAAATGTATACTTTCTCTGATCTTTATTTTGCTATTTATTTGGATAAATGGGTCTCTTGGCTAAGTGTTATGTATGTTCACTGTGGAACTGGTATTTGGTGGGAAAAAAGTCAAGCCTTGATTATAAAGTTTAGGTCCTGCTTTCCCCCAATAATAGCCATCAGAAGCTAGCTTGAACTTGAAACTCACAAGAATAACCTAGACTCACAAAACCCTAGATTAACAATATTTAAGAGCACAGATAAATATAATTCTAGCCTCCCCCTGTTCCCACAGAGAGCAGAATAGCCAAGTCTCTGCCTTCCTGCTTCTGCTCCTGGCAGGAATTAAATTTTCTCTTGGAGAAGGGTGGGGAGAGCAGAAGCTAGAGCTGCCATTCTGCCTCCCTTTGAGTCAAATAGTGATTGGGGACAGACCTTGCAACAGGTGGGGCTTCACTACATATATTTTATCTAAGAGACAATAGGGAGTCATTAAGGATTTTCCAATTAAAAAATAAACAATTATTAAGTGCCAATTCTGCACAAAGCACTGGGTTAGTTGCTATACTTAACACAAATGTAAAAGTTATGTTATGAAAGTGAGAGTCTCTGTCCTCAATAAGCTTATACTCTCCTGGGGGTATTATAGCATGTTCTTAGGCAGGTACATATGACATACACACAGAGAGAAGAAATAAACAGAGATTTGTGATGGGTAGGGACTTGAATGTGGTGGAATCTGGAAGTGTTTCTTGAAGGAGGTGGTACTAGAGGGGACCTTGAAGGAAACTAGAGCTTTCAAGAGGTAGAGGTGATGAAAGAACCTTCTCAGTACAGAGAACAGCCTGTATAAAGGTGTGAATGTGAAGATGGAACATTACATAGAAGGAAAAGCATTCAGGTTAGCTTGGCTAGCGCACAGAGTGCACAAGAAGCAGCCAGGAAAGTTAGGTTGGAATCATCTTGAAAAGGCTTTAAATCTTCCGTATAATCAAAGCTGTCCATTTTATCCATTGGTTTAGTCATAAACTCTTCCCCTATTCATAGATGCAAAAGGTAATTTCTTCTTTATCCTTTTAATTTGTTTATGATGTGGCCTTTTATAGCTAGGTGGAATATCTGGTCACTGGATCTGATAGCTCTGGGGGAGAAAGTGAGGCTGGTGATTTTACACAGCCCTCCCTCACTCAAATCAGAGTCAACTGCAAGGCATGTCATCATTTCCCTGATGCAGTGGTCCTCTTCGAAAACAAAGGAGAAACACTACCTGTGAGTAGATCAAGCTGCCTCAATGGGGACCCAGCTAGTTGGGCAACTCACCTCATCCTCTCTCTCTCCTTCTCCTTCTCCTTTTCCTCTCCAAAGGGAGGTAAATTTTGATGGCCAGAAGCTGCCCACTTAACTTGGGGTTTACAGGCTAAATTAATTCCTTCCTTTATTCCTTCCTTTCTTCTTTCCTTCCTTCCTCCCTTCCTCCCTTTCTTCCTTCCTTCCTTCCTTCCTTCCTTCCTTCCTTCCTTCCTTCCTTCCTCCTCTCTCTTTCCAAAATCTTCCACTAGGTTCACTTTGAAGCTCATAGATTGGAACACAATAGATCCCTGACAAAGCTCCACTTAATGACTGTATTTTGGGGCCTCTTGGCTTAGAGTGAATGTCAATGGTACCTGTTTCTCTTTGGAACAGCAACCCTGAGGGTCTTCCCCTCCCAGCTTGATTTTTTTCTTTTTTGCTAATTAAAGGAGACATCCCTTGACTCACTTCTTAAAGAAGCCCATTCACTTAATGGGCATTACCTTACTCTGAGTACCTGAAAAGGCCTTAGCTTAAAAGGGCCAGGGTCTCTCATTACTTCCTGGGTCTTTTCCAGTCATCCTGATGAATATCTGATCACTGGACCCAGATGGCTATGGAGGAGAAAGTGAGGCTGGTGACCTTGCACAGCCCTCCCTTACTTAAATCAGAGTTAACTGCAAGTCATATCATCATTTCTGTGATGCCATGGTCCTCTTCTAAAATGAAGAACAAACCCAACAATAAGTAGGTCATGTATCTGTTTAGAAATTATCTTGGTAAATGGTCTGAAGCATTAGTAATTAGGTAAATCTTATTTTTGCCAGACTGTTGTCTAATTTTCCCAACAGCTTTGTCACATACTGAATCTTTCCCCACCAGTAACTGGAGGTATTTAGACTTATCAGACTCTATACTATATTTGTTTGTTTGTTGCTGTATGATGTAGACCTAATCTGTTCCATTGATTCCCCTCTTCTTTTTAAACTAGTACCAAATAATTTTTATATACTTATTTTTATTTTGTTAAATGTTTCCCAATTACATGTAAATTTTTGAACATTAATTAAAAAAAATTTTGAATTCCAAATTCTCTTACCCTCACCCCTCAAGCAGGCAAGCAATATGATATTGACTATAATCATGCAGAATATCGTTCCATATTAGCCATGTTGTGAAAGAAAACACACAGACAGAATTCAAGAAAAATCGTGGTTGTTGTGTTTGTCCTTTATTCTTGAAGAGAATTGTGTCATCAGGGAATGATGACATGCCTTGCAGTTGACTTGGATTTGAGTGAGGGAGGGCTGTGCAAGGTCACCATCCTCACCTTCTCCTCTAGAGTCATCTGGGTCCAGTGGCCAGATATCGATCAGGATGACTGGAGGTGGCCTAGGATGCAGTGCGAGACACTGGTCCTTGTAGGCTAAGGCCCAGAAAAATAAAGAAAGTAAAAGAAGTATGCTTCAGTCCAGACTCAGTTCTCTTTCTGGGGTTTCTGGGGTGGACAGCGTTTTCCCTCATGAGTCTTTTGGAATTGTCTAGGATCTCTGTCTCGATCAGAGCAGTGTAAGCTTTCAGCTGATCATCCTTACAGTACTGCTGTAACGGTGTGCAATGCTTTCTCCCATACCAAATCATTTTTAATGACTACTTTGTGGTGCAGTTTGAGATCTTTATTAATACCCATCCTTCCAACTTTTCTATTATTACTTTTGATATTTTTGGCCTTTTGTGCCTTCATATGACTTTGTTATTTTCCCCAAATCTATAAACGATTTTTTGAAAGTTTGGTACAGAAATGAATAAGTAAATGAATTTAGATTGTACTCTGATTTTTTATTATATAAACTCAACCTAACTGTAAGCAATCAATATTTTCCATTTATTTAGGTCTCTCCCAGTCCTATTCATTACTCTCTGGATTTGGAACCCATGGTCCTTAGACAACTTACTCAACCTTTCCTCAGAGGTTGGAGCCTCCTTGCCCTGGAGCAGCCTACCACCTCCATAGCCTATTCATCCTGGTAGATCCCTACATGAGGCCTGCTTCCTTTCTCCCCTTGGTTAGTTCCTCCTGGAGTCTCCTTTTGGTGGAAAGTCCAGTCTGCCTTTATTCCCTTCTTGTCCCCTTTCCTGACTTTCTCGGGACTATAAAACCATGTCGCTGTGCTGGACCATTCATTCTCCCCCACTTCCTCAGCAAATCCCAGCTTCTCAGCTCCCTTTTGTAGATTATCATTCTGCCTTAGAAAGTAAGCTTCTTGAGGTTTAGGAACTGTTTTTTTGTTTGTTTATACTTGAATCCCCAATGCTTAGCACAGTGCCTAGAACACTAACAAAATATATATTTCCTTTCTTCCTTGTCTTCATACAGAGTGTTTTTTAGTTAGACCCATATAACCCCTGGGAGAATTTTGGTAGATTCCTTCCCAAGTATTTTGTAGTTTCTATAGTTATTTTGGATGGAATTTCTCTTTCTAGCTCTTATTGCTGGGCTTTGTTGGTTATATATTGAAATGCTGATGATTTATATGGCTTTAGCTTGTATCAGGCAACTTTTCTGGTTATTATTTCAATTATTTTTTAGCTGACTCTCTAGAGTTCTCTAAGTAAACCATCATATCAGAGATAATTTTTTTTCTTTGCTTAGGCTTACTCTTTCAATTACTTTTTCTTGTCTTAATGCTATAGCTAGCAATCTGCTCAACAGAGGAGATTTTATTTATTCTGGAAGAAATAGGGAGCTGCTAAATCTTTGCCAACATATGGAATATTGTGTTAAGTTCTAGGTGCTCCATAATAGGGAAGATATTGTTAAGTTGGAAGATCTCCAGGGGAGGGCAACCATGATGGCAAAAAGGAGGATCATTTGGATGAAGGGGAGATATTTGACTGGAGAAGAGAAAGCATGGGGGAAATGACGGATGTCTTTAATTATGTGAAGGTCTATGAAGAAGAAGATGGATTAGACTTATTTGACTGGGACCCAGAGGACAGAAGAAAGCACAAAGAGGTAAAAATTGTAAAGAGAAAAATTGGATTTTAATACAATATAAAAACTTTTTAAAAAAAATGATTAGAGTTTTCCAAAAGTGGGATAGGCTTCTTGGGGGAGATGATGGCTTCTCCCTACTGGAGGTCATTAAGCAAAGGTGGAATGGCTACCTGTCAGGTTTGTTGTAGAAGGAAGCCTTATGATGTGTGGGTTGGACTCATCTGAAGTCCCTTCTGACTCTGAGTTTCTACAGTTCATCAGGCATTTATTAATCAGATACTATGTAAAGCAGGGCCAGTGGGGAATTGTCCATAAAGCCAGGAATACTTGGGTTTATATCACACTTTCGATACTTACTATGGGGCCTTGGACACTTACTTAATCATTTGACTGTGGCAACACACCAGGATTTGTTTACTAAATCATAGATGAGTTGTAGTCTTCAATGGTGAATGGAATTTCTGCATTGGAAAGGGGAGGAAGGGAAAGGAATAAGCACTTATTTTATGCCAGGCACTGGACTAAGCACTTTACAAATATTATATCATTTAATCCTTACAACCACCCTGTGATTTAGGTGAGTATTATCCCCATTTTACAGCTGACAAAACTGAGGCAAACAGGTAAGTGACTTGCCCAGGGTCACAAAGCTAGTCTAAGCATCTGAAGTTGAATCTGAATTTAGATCTTTCTGAGGCCAGGCACAGCATTTGTACCACCTAGATGCTGCTCCTAGGAATAGGATGAAATAATATATTCTTTGCATATTTGTTTATATGCTTGTTGGCAAAAGAAAAATACAAAGATAATTAAGGCAGTATATCTGCTTTTAAGGTGTTTAACATCCAATGAGGGAAGATGAGGTACATATGTAGTCAGATGTAATGCACACACAAAGGAGGGAAGGAATAGAAATTCAATGCTGCTATGAGTTCAGGGGTTTTCTAGATTCTGTAACCCTGTCCCAATTCCCTGAGAATTTAATATACCTCACTGGGTCTTCAAGCTTGCTCTGAATAGAGTCAAATGAGACAACTGGAATGCTAGCATCCCTGAACATTCAGATGCTGTTAGTCTGTTTTCAGTCAGTACCCCTGGAAAGTATTCCGAAGCAGGTGTCCTGGGGCTGCTGCTTGAATTGCTGTTCACCCTAGGCACTTGCTTCCTGTGTCAGCTGGATCTAATTCTTGGATCTAAGTGGGAAATTAGCCATCTTCCTCAAAATGTAGAATTTCAGAGTTGAAAGCAATTTTGGAAGTCATCCAGCCCAGTTTGTGCCTATATAAAAACCCCTCTAGAACATCCTCAATAAATGCTCATCTAGCCTTTGCTTGAAGACTCCCATTTAGGGGTGAAGGTCTACTTCACCATTTATACTTTTGGAGAGATCAAATTGTTAGAAAATTTTCCCTTACATTGAGCAATTTTCAGTTGAGATGCTACTGGACTTCTGTATGGAAGCAGAATGGAAGCGCAGAAACCTCCCCCATCCTCAATTATATCCTATGACTAAATTCTAGTTGGTCAAATGTTATGCCTGTTGCTGAGTAAAATACAGTGATGCACTCTCCCGAATTTTGTGGCTGCTTTGCCTAAAACTTCTGACATCTTTCACTTTATGCCAAGGAAAATCAGCCCCTATTGTGTCCAAGTGCAATATTTAGGTTAAGGTCATAAAACCAAAAAGCAACCTTGTTTGGCACAGATATTCATAATAGAGCTCTGATTGCAAAGTGGATGTACTGTTTTCATAGAATCATTGAATTGAAGAGCCTGAAGGGACTTTAGAGATCATCTAGGCTAATCCTTTCATTTTACAGATGAGTGAGGTGAGGAGCAAAGGGGTTAAGAGAGTTACCTAATGTCACACAGTTAATTATTTGCTGAACTGAAACTAGATCCCAGGTTCCCCAATCCTTAGCTCTCTTGATGTTAAAAAAGAGTCTCAGTAAACTGGGCATACCACACTTTATGGCTTTGCAGTTTTGAATGACATCAGACTCCAGAGCATTTCCCTCCTTCCCTCATCTTTATCAGTGTTTGTGATAGTTGTCACTGGCATCACTGCCTTTTCTCTGTAGTGGCTTATTGTATATGGCATCTGTGAGCTCTTGAAACCATCACATAGAAGGACAAGATCATTGTTCGCAAAGGCTTAGTGCATAGACAGTCTGCCAGAGTCGAAGCCAAGGCCATCAAGAACACCTCTGGGACGTGTGTGTGTGTGAACACACCTGGCATGAACAGTACCTAGCCTACCCCAGAAGTTAGCATATAGTGAGCATTTGAAAGCAGAGAGGTGGAGAGGAAAGAAATGCTTTAATAACAGCCTCAGGCAGTATAGAATAATATCTACCCAAATGTTTGTACTTAGTAGGTGCTTAATAAATTCCTGTTGACATGAATTAAGTTCAACTGTGGAGGACAGAAAACCAAACTAAGCCACAGACACAGATGAGAGGCATTGTGATGTAATGGACAGAATGGTGGACCTGGGTTAAGAATTTGAGTTAAGGAACTGAGAAGATCTGTGTTCAAATCCTACCCAAGATGTCTATTGACTGGTTAACCACTCTAAGCCTCAGTTTCCTCATCTGTAAAATTAGGGGGAGTAGCCCCGATGACCTCTAATTCTAATTCTGTGATCCCATCACTAGCCTATTTACTAACTTTAACCTCTCAGCCTCAATTTTCTGTAAAACGAAGCTAATAATAGCCTCTACTTCAAAGGGTTGTTGCAAGAGTAAAATGAGGTAATATATACAGAACACTTAAAGCAGTGGTTCTCAACTTGTGGGTCACGACCCTTTTGGGGGTCGAAGGACCCTTTCACAGGGGTCACAGGAGTCACCTAAGACCATTGGAAAACACATATTCCTGATGGTCTTAGGAACAGAGACACTGCTCCTCTACCCGTCTCCAGGAGGGTTCGTCCACATGCAGATTCACCCACATATGAGTGTTAAAGGGTGGCATTAGGAAGGTTGAGAACGACTTACTTAAAGGGTTACATAAATATTAAAATGAGGCCTATAGCTTTTTTTTTTTTAAAAGCAAGCTTGTAGACCAAATTAAAGTCTACCAGTCAGGGTTGTAAATGGCTGTGGAGTTTTTTTGATATTGCCTATAGATTTCAGTTGAAGGACAAACATGCATGCATAGCATGGAAATGACCTTTGGTCCTGAGTTGGTCTTCTCAGCCACACGGGAGAGCTCTATGTACTTTATGCAATATGTAAAGGGCTTCTCTTCCGGAGCATCATCTTCAAAATTGAAGGACAACAGTACCTGTCTCTAGCTCATCTCTGATACATACATACATACACACACATATATGCAAATGCATACACATCGGTACACATATATGCTATGTACCCACTAGAAAGCTGCTCACTCAGATTTAGGCAAGCCTAACAGCAGACTGATGTCCAAATAGTTCTGTGCCTGTCAAAACGTCAAAACACTTAGCGAGCTATGGAGAATACAAGAGTCCTTAACTTTGATTTGAATTAAAGCAGAATAAAATCACAAGTGCTTGTGAGGCTTTGGGAATGTTGTTGATACTGAATGATGAAGAACAGCAGCCGAGCTAATTCCTGTTGAGACAGGAGTTTGTTTATTCTGTTTAGTTTGGCAAGTCTCTAATGGTTTTGACTATTTGCCCCTAAATTAATCTCCCAGCTTGTGCATGACCCAGATGGTCATCTGTGTACTCACGAATATGAAAATTTCTGCATATTGATGTGTAGAGAACTCTATTCAATTCTGGGATTTTATGACTATGCATGCATGTGTGTATACATATATAATATTAGTAACAGCTAATATTTATATAACCCTGTAAGTGTTCTGCATATATTACCTCATTTGATTCTTGCAACAATCCTTTGAGGTAGAGGCTATTATTAGCTTCATTTTACAGGAAATTGAGGCTGAGAGGTTAAATAGCTAATTTAAGGGTCACATAGCTAATGAATGCCAGAGGCAGAATTCAAACTCAGGTCTTCCTGACTCATCTAGTGTGCCCTATTATGCCTGTGCATTTGTGCAAATGTGTGTGTGTATCATTGTGAAAAAGGGTGGATAGGAATATTTTCACAGGTTAGAGAATAAATCTATTTCAGTCTCAGTCAGTCTGTCACCCATGTTCCTCCCAACACATTCTCCTACATTTTTGATGCATTTAGGCAGTGTCTGCCAGTGCCTCTGTTTTACCCCAGGGCAGGGGTTCTTAATGTGGGGTCAATAAGCTTGTTTGTTTTTTTAAATGCATAATTATATTTCAGTGTAATGATTTATGATCCTATGTATTTTATTTTATGCATTTAAAACCTTTATTCTGAGAAGAAATTTATAGGCTTCACCAGATTTCTATGAGGCAAATAGGGTTAAGAAACCTTTCTCTAGAGGACAGTGTACATAGCTAGCCTGGTTTGGGTAAAGTAACTATCCCTAGTCTTCACTTACTTTCTTGCTCTTCACAGAGTACCTTGAATACTCTGAATCTCTATAGGTAGATTTTGCATTACATATACATATATTAAAACATGTGCCTATTTACATATATGTATATGTTATACTTAAGCTAATAAACTGACTAAAAATACAGCTTTGACTATTTATAGCCCCTGAAACCAGAATAGAGATTAGCAAGTTCACTAATTTTGCCCATTTTACACAGAGACACATTTAGTATCACACAATTATAAATGGAATTCCACTCCTCACCTAACTAGCTCATTTCTATTTATTAACAGTCCCACATTTTTTGCCTGATGCAGATATACGGTAGTTCCCTCCAAGACTCCTGCTCTTTGTGCTTTCTACAGACTTTCATCCCCAGTGGCCACCTGGTTTATCTTCCTTTTGTTCAGGCTCCAGTTCCCGTCTCACTTGGTTATGAATGGTTTTGCACAGATCAGCATATTCTATTTCTTGCTGAATGCTCCCCTTTTTCTGAGTTACATTTTGTTGTTTTTGTGATCTCATTTATCTTTTTTCTTTCCTCTCTTCCAATTAACTCCATTGCCTCCTTCATTATGCTTGCCATGAGGTCACTGAGGTGTCCCATCACTGCCTACTTCTTGTCCCTTTGTGATTGCTGCTGGTCTCTCAGGACACTTGAAGATTCTTTCTAGTAAAGTTTACTTGTACTCTGCTTTAAAAAAATTCAAGGATGGCACTTTCTTTATGAAGAATGTTAAGTTCTTGCCGATTTGAGACCAAAGGAGAATACATACATACGGCAGTGCTTCATTTGTAAGATAGGACAAATATCAATTTTTCCAGAATGGAAAAAGAATCTTAGCAGAGCACCTATAGGGATATAACTATGTAACTATGCTATGAAAGAGAATGAAGTGTATGAGGACATAGTAAAGAGAAAAGTGAGGAATTCCAGGTAGGAAGACATGCTCATTCATTATTGGATTTGAAGATCATGTGCTCTTAGTTTTAAGCAAATGTTTTCCAGTGTGTCATCTTTACTATGGGGTTTTGTTTGTATGTTGTCCAAGATATCCCATGGTAGGAGGAGGAAGCGAGTGAAGCCTGGGTAGTTGGTTTACTTGAACCAGAGCTGCAGGAATCCAGACTGTCTTTTGAACTAAGCCAGAGGGAAACAGAGTCCCTAACAGAAATTATCTTCTGACTGCCCTTAAGATAGTCATCTGGGTAGCCATGGCTCTTTTCAAGATAAACACTTGTACCAAACTAGAAGCAGATCACCGTTTTATCCTAAAAGCCTGCTGGCTGACTTAATTCTCCTAGTGAACCCAGTTCAGGGAGAGGAAAAAGTACAAGAAATTGGATGTCCCTAACATGAAGTAGCTAGTTCTTCTCCTTGGCTAGGTAGCCAAAGGTGGGGGCTATTCACTAACAATCACCTCATAGATTTATATGTAGTGACAGACCCCAAGTATAGAGAGGAGTGCCTGTGTGACTTGAAGAGAGGCAGAATCCACATCTTTAGCCTCTTCTACACCTTTCTCAAGGGAGATTTCATTCCTGCCAGGAGGGGAAGCATGAGTTTGGGGCTGGAGGTCATTCTGTTATTCCTAGAGAGATGGGTTATTGGATCTGAAGTGTATCTATTGCTCACTTCAATATTGGTAGTCTGGGAGATATGATCAGGTTCCATCTAATTTCTGATTGCTTTGTAAAATTTTGAGGGAAGAGGGCCTCCAAGCTCTCCATCCAAGACTTGATCCCTTTCCCACCAAATAGCAGTTACACAATTAACAAACAAAATAAACAGTAAAGATATCAGCAGCCGTTTATCATAGCAACATGGAAATCAGAGAAGTCATACATAGGAGACTATACAGAATGAAGGGGCTCTTCCATTGGGAGTGAGGTAACTCAGCCTGACCAAGAGAGACTGTCCTTGACCTTACCCAAGGGGAATGTCCTTAAAGTTTCTAGAATAGCAATTTGGGAATAGGGACATGAAGGAGACTGCCAGTTCCTCTCATGTCTTTTTGGAGTCATTCTCTTTAGCGACCTGAATAGGATTGGCTTCTTCCATTTTCTTTCTAAAAGCTGGAATTTGAAAGTGCCTGAAGTGAGTATGCTTAAGGAGGTGTGAGGACTTAAAGTCTGATGAGTACCCAAAGGGGACTGAAGAAGACTACAGCTCACTCCCCACTTGCTAACTCTGCTCTACTCACGCAGGGCATGGCATTTATCTCTACCAATCAGGACAGTCCCATAACAATGGGCTTTGGGGCAGGGATTAGATTCATAACACTTGAAGGTTGGTAAACATTTTCTGTACATCAACATATACATGTAGAGGGTAGTGTAAATATTATTATTCTCATTTGATCAGATGAGGAAATGGAAGCTTAGAGATTAGGCAACTCACACAGGATCATATATAGTGATAAGATGTTGGAGCTAGCATGTGAATTATAGTGTCTTGATTCTGAAACCAACACTACTTCCATTATTCTATAGTGATTTTTATGACAGTTCCTTTGATCACTTGCTTTCAATACTTCCCTTCTTAATCTATACTCTAAATAGCTGCCAAACACAAGTTTGGCTTCAGTTACTCCTCTGCTGAAAAACCTTCAGTGGCTCCCTATTGCCCACATTACACAATACATATTTCCCAGTCTGGCGTTTCCCACCGTCTAGTTCTAAGCTACCTTTTCAGTCTTAATTCATCTTACTTCCCTTTATGCATTTTATGCTCCAGGTGTACATACTGGATTACAAATTTGTTCTCCATGGTTGATGTGCCACTTCCCACTCCTTCCTATCTCCATAGTTGGAACATATTTCCTTTTCACCTTCATCTTTCAAAATTATTCTATTCTGTCAAGTCTTAGCTCAGGCATTGCCCCCACTGTGAAGTCTTCCCTGATCCCTTTACCTGAAAATGGGCATTCTTTTTTCAATTTTTCCTTGAACAAGTTGTCTGAATTTCTCCTTTTCTACTATCTCACTCTGGCTTGTATTATTATTAACTTTATATAAACCATGAGAAATGTGCTTGATTTACAATCAGGATGACTTTGATTCAAATTTTGTCTGATATCAGCTTTGTGACAAGGGACAAATCTCTTAACCTCTCTGAGTTTCAGTTTCCTTATCTATAAAATGACTAGATGGCCTCTGAGGTCGCTCCCATCTCTAAATCTAATGAGCCAATGATTCTATCCTCCCTTAGAGTGTAATATCTTTGAGATCAGGGTCTGCATTCAGACTCCATCAGTTCTTTCTCTGGAGATAGATAACATTTTTCTTCATAAATCCTTTGGAATTGTCTTAGATCACTGTGTTGCTGAGGATAACTAAGTTATTCACAGTTAATCATGATACAGTATTGCTACTTCTGTGTATGCTGTTCTCCTAGTTCTGCTCACTTTACTTCCTGTCAGTTCATGTAAGTCTTTCCAGGTTTTTCTGAAGTCATATTGCCCATAATTTCTTATAACACAATAATATTCAATTACAATCATATACCACAATTTTTTCAGTCGGTTTCCAATTGATGGACATCTCAATTTCTAATTGTTTGATACCACAAAAAGACCTTCTAGAGATATTTTGTACAAATAGGCCCTTTCCCCTTTAAAAAAAAAAATTCTTTGGGATACAGACCTAGAGAGATATTGCTGAAGCAAATAGTATGCACGGTTTGGCTACCCTTTGGGCGTTGCTCTCCCAAATCGTTGGACCAGTTTAGTGAAAGACTCTTGATTCCTCCATCTAATTCATAAGCGATGTCAGCCAAGCTATAGATTGAGACTTCTTCTGGGGAGGTCAGCCTTTAACTGAACATTCTTTATTTGGCTATTTTGTTTCAATATATTCTGAGGGTAAAGGGACTAATCTTGTCATGGTGGATGAATCCAATGAATACAGAAGACACATAGTGATATTACTTTACCCAGAACTTTTAAAAATTTTATTAAAGAATTACCTGAATTTTCAATCTTGGGATTCACAGTCCTTTTCTTTGAGATTCTTCTCTTTAAGACCCGACTGTAATGTTAAAATTCCTCTATAGTTGTGAATTTGGAAAGCATAATGACCAACAGAGTTATAAAGCTAAATCAAAGCTCCATTTATTAGGTAACAAAATACTTTCTAGGTTTTAGAAATGAATTATAGGTACTTGCCACCCCTCTGACCCCAGTACCTACATAATTATTCATTATTACTATCCTTGAACTTCCTGGTTTGTTGCTAGAAAACAAGACAGGAATTATGAAGAGGTAAGATATAATGGATATAAAGACACTCAAATATACAAAGATCTGTGATTTCATCAATGTAAACATCCTCTGCAATAGTATAGATTTCAGTTGATCCATACTTTCCCATCTTGTGCGACTGTCCTCCTCCCACAAATCCACCATAAGGTATCCATTCAGTATGCTGGGAGTCTTCCTTGAGTTCCTCTGACATTATAATGGAGAACACCAGTGGACCATGTGGGCTGTCTGTAATTTATTTCCCACCCCTGTTATGTGATAGACACATCTTTTTGATCATTCATTTTTCGGTGTCTCTTGCTTAATTCCTTGTTTGTAATATGTTTCAACCTGTTCATACCTACCACATACTTCTCCATTACTCTTTGGGTGATCTCCAACTTCAGGTTTTTTTTAAAAGACAGTAGCATTCCAGGATTCACATTCATAAAATATCACCAGGAGAATATTTTCATTAAAAATATGTTTCAGGGAGCTCAGGGCCATGAAAAAACTTTGCTATTTTCCCAAAATAATCTAGACTACTTTCTTCTTCCTGTTTGATTATGGGACTGGGATGTTTTCTATTTATAGTCCATCCAAGGTAATATGAGTGTATGTATGCATGTAGGTATGCTATATATATGTTCTTTATAGATTGTTACTTTAATTGTGTATTGTAATCTGGACAACAACCATTCTTTATGTCTTTAATTTTCACTGTATAGATAGTCCAAATTCTTTTGTATGGCTGTAGTCCTCATTTAGGAGGCTCTTGCTATGTTCTAGGGCTTGATCTAATTAGCTCAATGTAACTTATGAATAGAAGCATCTTGAAAGCCTCTCTAGGAAAAGGAATCCCTTTTCAACTTACTTGCCATGTCACACCTCCTCCATGACAAAAGACTTCCTCCACAACAAGGAATGAGACACGGCTGACTTGGGTACCCTTCTTAAGTGGAGGTTATTAGAGGACCCATCCAATCAGGGGGATTCTTCTTTGATGGCAGTTTCCCTGGAGGATGAGCCTTAAATCTGTCATAGTGTCCTCCCATCCTGGGCAATTCACATTTCACAGTCCCAAGGGACTTGTAGGGGAATAGAAGTGACCTCAGCTATTTGCCAATCTCTTTTTGCTTCATGCCTAATGGACACACACACACACACACACACACACTCACACACACATACACATACACACACACACACATGCGCACATGCTGCACGATCCTCTGTTCCTTAGTTTTCTGGCTGAATAACCATTTGGCTTTTGGTTCTCTTCTTATGGGGCCAGGGGACAGGCATATTTAAATTCTGCTACAAGGCAATGGATCAATTTGTAGAGCCCTAACAAAGCATGGTGGCTGATAGGGGAGTGGAGAAGGTGCTAAGTGAACTTGTCAGGGATTAGTCTTCTCTGTTGTTAGATTGTCAAGTTATTACCTTGTTAGGAATCTTGGTGAAGAGATAGTTGAAATTGCTTGTGTAATTTTCATTTTGGAGAAGTTTGAGAGGTTATGGGCATCAGAGAAAATGTCTAGTCCTTCATCAGGATTTTCCATACTAATGGGGGAATGAAGGGAGCTGAAAAATGTTCTAGGGGTGCTGGTGGAGGGAGAGCTGTCCACGTACTTGTGAAATCCCAAGAGTCAGAAGTAGAGCTGTGAGGGAAATAAAGCATGATCATCTTGGCCTGTGCCCAAAATGGAGGGAGGCCCTGGGAGCAACTCATCAATGGGAAGCAAAAATAATGCTCACTTGTCTACACCATGTTGGTTTTTTTCAAGATTTCATCAATTAATATTATTGTGGAAGCGTTTCATTTGTTTGCCACAATTTCTTTTTTTGTCTATGGAATGAAAAAAGCGTCCATCTTCTTCCACTGTCAAGGTCTACATGTTTCCCCTTTCGTTGTTGTTTTTCTTCTTCTCGTCTGTTCCTTATGCCTTCACCTTCCAAAATGTTGCTTTAAATGGAAATAAGAAGGTTTAAAGATAGTTCATATGAGTAAATCTTTAAAAATTTTGTTCTGGTCCTCTTTGTCCAAGATGCTCCAATGTGTAGATGTTACATGTGACCTCTTTAGACCTTGGTTTCTGGGTCAAAATCCCTAATGTTTGTGCTAAAGTAAAAGTACAATTTTCTTGTAGTTTAGCTTGGTCAAACAAATCAATAAACAGATGAATGAATAAATTAACAAATGAATGAATGTATGAATAAATAAATGAAGAATGAATGAACAAATAAAGAAATGATTTAACGAATCAGTAAATGCCATTTTTGTTTTTACCCATTGAGAGAAGCTTCTGGGGTCTGTTAATTGGATCATTTCTTAGAGTCTTTTGGTGACTTGTTGAACAAAGAAGAAAACCTGAAAAATGGTTGTTAAGCCTGAGAGCCCATTCATTTAATTCTAAGTTGATCGAATGTATTTATTTTAGGGGCGGCTAGGTGGCATAGTGAGTAGAGCACCGGCACTGGAGTCAGGAGGACCTGAGCTCAAATGTGACCTCAGACATTTGACACACTAACTAGCCGTGTGACTTTGGGCAAGTCACTTAACCCCAATTGCCCTCCAAAAAGCAAAAAAAAAAAAAAGTATTTATTTTTTTTAATAAGCCTTGGTTTTATGAGTAGGGGACATAGGTGGCTACTGAAATTGAACAATTTTGGGGGTCCTTGTATAGGATTTCCTGACCTTAAATTTCTTGCCAATTAATTTGTTGACTTAAATTCTGGGTTTAGGAATTCATTCCTTTTAATCTTGTTTATTCAGTACCTTCCCCATACAATCAAGTCTTTCCATCAACACTATCACAACATAATAGTTGCTATATGTCTGTATCTATGTGTCTGAGTCCTTTAAGGGTAGTATATGTCTATTCTGATTTTATTAATGACATTTATCATCGAAATATAGCTCTTAGCATATATGCTTCATGGAGAACTATCCAGTTAATACTCATTCATTCAACAAACATTTCTTGAGTGTCTGTGATATGTAAGATACTGTCCTAGGTGATAAATGTCACTTAGATTTTAACTTCTTGTAGAAACCTCTTTCCAGTCTACGTTACAAAAAACAACAGAGCTGTAAAACTTTATCCCCTGCTGGTTGGCATTTGTTTCCAAGGAAAGGACTTTCAAATGCATGTATGTGTTTGTACTTAAAAAAAAAGCTTTCAAAAATCACACTTTCATTTCAGCATGAATTGTGTGCTTTGAAACAAAGCTTTAGGGGAGTATAAACACGAAATAAAAATGTTTTCTTGGATATTGGTTTGTATTGAAGAAAAAGATGGAGAACAAAATCTTCATTTACTTTTCTTTTTCTGTCAGTTTGCAAAAAGATCTGATATTATGGTCAGGTGAGTAGGTGTCTTCTTAAATTTAACAATTTTGGGAGTCCCTGCATAGGATTCCTTATCCTTACTGGGACTGTCCCAGTCATCTTGACCTTTGTCTTGTCACTGGACTCCAAGCTGCAGGAGAGAGTGGGACTGATGACTTTTCACAGCTCTGCCTCACTTAAATCCAATTCACTCGCAAGTTAAGACATCACCCTCCTGATGTCAAACAATCTACCCTTAAATTCTTATCAACTAATTTGTCCCAGTGATCTAAATTATGGATTTAGGGGTTCATCCCTTTTATTCTTGTTGACTCAATATCTTTCACATACAATCAATTCTTTCTACAACACTGTCACAATCTTAGTTCAGGCCCTTATTACCTCTCATTTAGCCTTCTCTCTCTTCCCCAATTTGCCTTTCATATATATGCCAAATTAATCTTCCCAAAGAATTCTGCTTATTTCATTTCTCTGCTCAAAGATTTTTATTCATTGCCCATTGTCTAAATGAAATGCAAACTGCCTAGTTTCCAATCTATCTTTCTAACTCTACTTCACAATGCTCACTTCATGCACTCTGCATTCCAGGCAACCTGAGTTTCCTCTAATTCCTGGATATCATTTTGCCTTTGAGCATCTATACAGATCACCACCTATGTCTAGAATAGAGTCCTCAATCCCATCTCCACCTATCCAAAGCCTCTTCCTTCAAGGTCCATATCAAAGTTCACTTCCTCCAGAAGCCTTCTCTGATCTACAGAATCATGGGATGTCAGAGTTGTCCTCAGAATCAAAAAGTACAATCTAAAACTGATAAGAATCCTCTTAATCTTCAATCTTTTCTTTTTAAATCTTTTTCTATCTTTTGGACTGCTACCTTCTAGTGTTCTTGTGTTAAACCCAGTCCTTTCAGAAGATGCATCTGCCTCCAGTACAAGTTGGCACTATTCTTATGTCCTCTGACACAACGTGCCAGAAAGAGATTTTGGCATATTCCTTGGTCCCCACTGCCATTTCCAATCAGCAATTTCTTTTCCCCTGCACTTATTTCATTCATCTACACATCTTTGTTACTTCACTGGCCTCCAGTTTCATCACCCACTTTTACCAAATGGTTCAATATCTGCCTTATAGTCTTTGTGTTCAACCAAAGTCCTTCCTTCATGGTTGTGAACTTCCGTCTACAGGCCAATATCCTCTCAAATGCCCTGGTGTCTCAGTTCACCAAACTACCCAACTCCCCCAATTGACAGCTTCTTTCTACTTCAGCCATGTATTCAACAGCCACCTATAACTATCTGTAATTTTGAACTCTGAAATTCCCCTCTCTGATCATAATCTCTTCATCTAGTTCTCCCTCTGCTTTATTCCTCCTAAAATTATTCTTAATCTCACCACAACCTTCACTTACTCTTTCTTTCCCCTGTTCTCATTGTCTATTAATCTTGATCTGGCCACACTTCCCTCTCTTTACTGATTTGACCATACAGACGACCACTTTAATTACCATTTACTCTACACTTGACCTACTTCTTCTCCTGGTCCCACTGTTGTTCATACCCTGCCAAACCTCACCCTAAGCCACCCCCACCATCTCCCTTCTTTGTTCATCCTGAGTAGTCAAATGCCTTTGGAAGAAGCTATGCCACTGTGCTCAGGGCCACCAGAAATTCGGGTGATTGGGCCTTCATTGCCAGATCTTTCATTGTTCTTCAGTTGTCTGTTTTGTTTTGCTTAGCAGCTGTTCCAAGCCTTCTCTTTCCTCCTCAAGTACCTCTCTCCTCCTCCACCCATGTCTCTCTCAGGAAATGTTATCTGCTGCTTTACTATGGATGAAAATAGACACCATCTGCCACGAGTTCCTTCTTCCTTCTTCTGTATCTCATAGCTTTCCTACCTCTTCTCTTATTCTCTTCCCCTCTACTCTTGTCTCTGAGGAAACAGTAGCTTTTATTGCCAAGGGCAACCACTTTCCCTGTACATTATGTCTTTATTTCTTTCATATCTTCCACGGGCTTGCTCCATCAATCATATCCATTCTCTCTCATTTTTTCCCTTTTATCTCTATTTATCAATTTTCTCTTTATTTATTGCTGATAAATAAACTCAGGCCTACTTCAGCCTTACAAAACCTTCATTTGACACTTCCATCCTTTCAAGCGATCATGAATGAATGAAAAGTCATTTATTAAGTGCTACCTTCTGTCAAGTATTGTGGTAAGTACTGGATAACAGTAGAAAAATCAAGGAGCTCACATTTTAATTGGGAGATACAGAACATAAAAGAGATTTCAGCTATAGGCCAGATGGAAAGGGCTGGAAGCCTTAAGGGTAGTATAGCAGGGTGGAAGGCAAGGTATTATCTTAGACCTTTTTCCTCTCCACAGAGTCCTAGAAAGTCATGTAAATTTTTGGCTTCCATTTCCTTACTTCACACTGACTTTTCAATCCCTTGAAATCTGTCTACTGACCTCACCACTCCATTGAAATTACTCACCAAAGCTATGTAATGGCAAGCAAAGTAGTACCTTGTTGCTTGTTTCAGCTTTTCATGTGTCTTTGAGCCTTGCCTTTGATTGTGGAAAGTTTTTACTGGAAACAGTATACATTTGTGTTGCTCTTAATAGGCCCAAGGGACTTTGGAGACCTTCCCTGCCCTAAATAGGCCTAACATCATCACATGGAGCCCATGGTGGGAGGAGCTTATCAAAAGAGCAGAAGAGGAAGGATGGAATGGGAAGGTGCAGAGCAGATAAAAACTTGAACATGAGTTGGGACCCAGCAGAGCTAAGAGAGAGAATGTTTGTGATATTGGCACTCTGTCTGTGCTGGTGTTATTTTGTCAGACAGAAACACTCTGTCTGTTGAATTGTGATTATTTCTCATACAGAAAGTGAATTGATATGACAGTACCAGCAATGTGTGTAAATATTGTTGTAGCTCTGTTGAGCTTTGTTTTCCTAGAAACAGAAACTGTGAAGAGCTTGAAGTGGAGCAGTCCCCTTGAGCTGTGATATGGAATAGGAGCAGAGAGCTGCTTACCTATGAATCCAGTCAAGAGTTGGGAATGAATGAGAGTGAATCCAAGCAAGAGCTGACAGGGTCAGCCCATGGAAGAGGAACCATAGGGTTTGGAAGTCAGCCTTGAGTCAATATGAAAGAGAATTTTACTTGGTTATTCACTCAGTAGTGACTAATGATGTTGTAACTTACTGTGACCTAGGGGTGGATGGTCTTTGTACTTCCCACCACCCCTTCAGGATAATTGGAAGTCAGCCTGGAGTCAAGATGAAAGAAGACTTGACTTGGGTACTCTATAATGATTGAGGAAATTGTGACTTACTGAATGATATGTTTGGTCTAAGACAATGTGAACACCTTAGTAATAAATTGTTATGTTATATTGTTGTGAATGTTGTGCTTTAGTTTCTTGAATGTTTTGCTTTAGTTTATTGCTGAATAAATAGAGAGTTCACTATACTACAGGATTAGATCCTTATAGTGATTCACAGCAGGAGTCTTCAGGAGAGCTGCTCGTGATTGGCTCCACAAATTAACCATAATCTCAAGTACTAAATCCCATAGCTTTTCCTGGCAGAAGCAGTGGTGACATGGTGAATTGGGACATCCCTAGTCTGAGAACTGAAAAGATGTGAATTTTATTTCACGTTCTATCCTGTACTAGCTCTATGGCCTTTAACAAGAAAGTAGAGGTGCTTCTTATAATTGTCACAGAGGCTTCGTGAAGGAGAATGGAAACTAAATTTGGGTTTAGGAGTTGAATTTGAATTCTTGCTGTCAA
The DNA here is from genome assembly GCA_028627135.1 of Pseudochirops cupreus. Taxonomy (NCBI): domain Eukaryota; kingdom Metazoa; phylum Chordata; class Mammalia; order Diprotodontia; family Pseudocheiridae; genus Pseudochirops; species Pseudochirops cupreus. The sequence goes on along the minus strand of CM053580.1, from coordinate 235,430,275 downwards.
CCATATGTTCTTGGGTAAGTCATCTAAGCTCCTTGGGCTTCATTGTAAAATGAGATGGTTGGAATAAATGACTTCAAAGGTCTGTCTGCTTAATCCCTTGCAATCTGGCTTCTCACTTCACCATTCAACGGAAACTGTTCTCTCCAGAGTTATCAATGAACTCTTACTTGACAACTTCAATGGCCTTTTCTTAATCCTCAATCACATTGACCCTCCTTAAACTATAGCATTTGTCAACTACTCTCCCCTTCTGGATATTCTTTCTTCTCTCTTTGCTTCTTAAACTGTGGGTCATGACCCCATATGGGGTCAAAAAAACTTTGGCAACAGTAAAAGGTTTCTGAATGCACAATGACCAAAAATTAATAAAAAATCTAATGCATGCAATAAATATTTTTGTACATATGGGTCTTCCTCCCTCTTCTATGATCTCTTTGGGATACAACCTTAGAAGTGGTATTACTGGGTAAAAGGGTGTGCAATTATTTATAGCCCTTTGGACATAGTTCCAGATT
>CM053580.1:235418625-235429660 GCA_028627135.1 Pseudochirops cupreus | reverse complement strand
AACCATTTGTTGAATCAGTTCACAACTCCACCAACAATGTATTAGTGTTCCAATTTTTCCACATCCTCTCCAGTATTTATCATTTTCCTGTTTTGTCATCTTAGCCAATCTGACTGGCGAGATGTAGTACCTCAAAGTTGTTTTGATTTGCATTTCTCGAATCAATAGTGATTTAGAGCATTTTTTCATATACTTATAGATATCTTTAATTTCTACCTCTGAAAATTGCCTGTTCATATAAAATTGGAAATTAAGGGGGTGTCCATCAATTGGGGGATGGCTAAATAAGTTGTGGTATATGAATGTAATGGAATACTATTGTGCTATAAGAAATGAGGAGCAGATGGACTCTGTATTTACTTGGAGAGGCTTATAGAAACTGATGCTAAGTGAGAAGAGCAGAACCAGGAGAAATTTGTACACAATGACAGACACAACTTATGTATGACAACCAACTTTGATAAACTGGACTCTTCTCAGCAATGCAAGGTTATAAGACAACTCTAAAAGATTCAGGATGGAAGGAGATGTCTGCATTCAGAGAAAGATCTAAAGAGAACAGAGTTTAAATGGAGACTGAAGCAAACTACATGCTCTCTTTCTTTTCTATGTTTGGTTTTGTTTTCTCGTTCCCATTGTTTATTCCATTGATTACAACCCTTCTATACAACCAGACTAATGTCCAATGTGAAAGTATTTGCAGATCCTATACTTGATTGCATGCAGCCATGGGGGGTGGGGAGAAGGAGGGGAGAAAATTTGAAACTCAAGGCATTGTGCAACTGAATCTTGTAAATTAAAAGTAAATAAACAAATCAATTAAAAAAAAATCTAATGCATGATGGATCCATGGCAGCACTTGCCTGTGTTACATCTTGTGACTTCATTGCAGCCTTGGTTCTGAACACAAAGCATGTACACTTTGTACTGTGCATGTCCTCAGGCCACACAGTGCCAATGAACTCATAAAGAGGTTGTGAGTGGAAAAAGTTTAAGAATCCCTGCCTAGATATTCTGGTTCATCTCATACCTGTCAGATCAGTCATTAGTCCCTTGCACTGATTGATTACCCATGTCATTGGCACTTACTGTGGATATATCCGAAGTCTCACTCCATGTTCTCTGTTCTCTCTGTCTCTGTCTCTCCCTCTCCCTTTCTCTCTCCCTCCTTCTCCTCCTCCTCCTCCTCTTTAGCTACATTGGATTCAGTTACCACCCTTATGCATATGTCTTCCAGATCTTTATATAATCCTAGTCTCTTTCCTTTTCCCAAGTCCTGCTTTACAAGCTGCCTATAGACATTTTGAACTGGATGACACATAGGCATATCTGACCGAACATGCCCAAAGCAACATTTTCTTTTCTGCAAAACCTGCTTCTTTTCTGAACTTCCCTGTTTTGGTTGAGGACACTACTGTTCCTTCAGTCACCCAAGCTCTCAACATCATTCATGCTACACATCTAGTCAGGAAGGCAACGAGCATTTTAAACATGCTTCTTATGTTCCAGGCAAAATTGTGCTAATCCTTAGACACAAATACAAGTAGAAAGAAAAATATTTCCTTCACTAAAGGAGTTTATATCCCAATGGGGAAAGATAACACATAAAAGGGACTTGAAAAGCTGGGGGGAAGGGTGTGTGTCTGTGTGTGTGTATGTGAAGACACCTGTGAGAGAGAGCATTGTGTCAAAATCTAGAAAGAAATAAACAGAGCTGAGAGGGGGGTGGAGGTGGGTTGACTTGAGTCCTCCCCAAAATGGGGAGCCTGGGGTCTCTTATCAATAGGAGGACGAGGCTGGCATAGTAGATGTTCCAGGACGAGAAGGACAAATGGATATTCCAGGGTGAGAAGGCCCTGAGGTGAGTTTCAGGGTGAGAAGATGAAGCATAGTGTTAGAGTTCAGAAAGTCAGAAGCCAAGCCAAGATGCTTTGCCAGATAGTTATTTTGATCTCTATAATGTCTTTTAACTCCCATTGCCACTATCCAAATGTAGGCCCTAATCACCTCTCACCTGAACTATTACAATCATCTGTTTTCTGATATTCTTGCCTTAATCCCCTCCACACTCCAACTATATTCCCCTCTGTTGCTGGGGAGATTTGCCTAAACCCCATTTCTGATCATGTCACCCCCTTCCTTCCTTGCTCAGTAAATTTTGGGCTTTCCCTGTTATCTTTAGAATCAAATATAAATTCTTCTGGCATTTAAATTTCTTTACAACCTGGCCCCTTTATACCTTTCTAGTTTCGTTAAATACTACTCCATTTTTCTTTTTTCATATTGCAATCCAGCCAGACTGTTTCTTATACACAACACTCCATCTCCTATCTGGATGATTCACACTTATTTCCTATGTCTAGAATGCACTCTCTCCTCATCTCTACCTTTGATAATCTCAGGTTTTCTTTAAGGCACCACCATCTTCCTAGTCATCCAGATTTATAACCTCTATAGGCACCCTTGACTCTTTTTCTCCCTTTATATCACATATCCAAAGAGTTGGAAAGGCTTGTCAATATTACTTCCATAGCATCTCTCTTATTCATTCTTTTGTTTCCTCTCTACTCAGTCAGGCACCCTACCTACCCCAATTCAAGTTCTCATTCTCTCTCTCCTCTTAGTTGGTTTCCCTATTTCCAGTCTTTCTCCATTCAAACAACTTCCTACTCAGCTACCAGAATAATCCTTCTAAAGAACAGACTAGGCAGTTATATACTCTTTTTTCAAAAACCTTCAATGATTCACTGTTTTCTACTATATAAGCTGCTAATGCTTTCACCTAGTTTATAAGACCCTCCAAAATCTATCACCTTCCTTTCCAGTTGTATTCATTCACTACATTTAAACCAGATTTGACCACCAGCTATTTCTTGAATTCTATACTCTGTCTTGCATCTTTTTACATTTATACAAGCCAACCCTCATGCCTAGAATATTCATACTTTTCTCATTTCCATTTCCTAGATATCATATACAGTAATAGCAATATTATTTTAGGAACAACTTTGAATGACTAAGTCATTTTGACTATCATAAATACGTAAATTAACTAAAAAGGACATATTAAGGATGGCACTATCTGCATCCAGAGAAAGAAGTGATAAATAGATGTGTAGAACGATTATATACATGTATTATGAATAAATATGTGTAATGTATATATTACATATGTATATATTACACACATATTTGTATCCAATGCTAGACATCTTTAGGGCAAGGGGAGGAAGGAAGAATAACAGGAAAAAAAGAGAAAATTACATAACTTTATAATATATTTAAAAGGAGTAGTAGATTTTACATAATAGATTTGCAATTTCAAGTTCAATCATCTTTTTATTTTGCTATGTAATGGAAATATTTGTTTTATTCCATAAATTAAAAAATAAATAAATAAAATAAAGTCATAGATATGATGCCCTGTAGCGGCATCCACACTGGCATACCCAGGTGGCTGCTAGCACAGGTTCTTAGATCTGCTTTATTAGGAAAGAGAGCTGTTTAAGGGGTCAGCAATCTTTTTAATTACATTCCCTGGTTCAGGTGAAAAGTCAGCACCTTGAACGTCAGAGAAAATACGAGTAGAGAAATAAAGACCAACAGGGCTCTGATTGCCTGAATCAACTATACACTTTACATACATCCCTGGATTGAGAGAGCCTTTACATCTGAGCAGTTGGGGAGCTCCAAACATACAGCCATTCAGAATCTTGACTGGGAATCACAAGATCCTTCTTATAAGTGAGCCCCCAAAGCAAAATACCAACTCAGAGTATACATACACTTCTCAGATGTAGAAGGCATCTTGACCCTTGAGACTCAGTGCCTAATTAGAAATTAGCAAAAGGTGTGAAAGCCTTCCTACAAGAAAGTCCCCCTAAGCAAGCTTCCCTTAATGGGTGCCACGTGAGATCTATTAAAGGGTGGGGGAAGATCTTAAATCCCATTAACATTATATGCCATCAAAAAAAGATAAAAAGAATTCTATTTGGCACAACCCACTAGGAAGGGCAAACATAAGTGAACTCTAAGGACTGAGCCACCATTGACCATTTCCTTCATTATATTTTATCTTCCTTTGAAGGTTACCTTTGTTGCCCCATTATCCAAAATGCATTCACTGCTCTCCTGTAATTGTTACTAATTTCTTTCTTTTAAATACAGAATACCTATGCCCATGTAAGAGAGGTGGTCTTCATGGATTCTCTAAATACATAGAGATGCTCACAAGTGACATGGCTAGGTATCTTTGGATTCTGGCCCACTGTCTCCAAGGGAGACTGCAATTTCTACCCTGAGGGACACAAGACAAGAGCCATGTTTGGGCACTTGCTACTTCTTCAGCTATCTCCGAGAGTGCCATTGGGCTAGAATGATATCTATCTTCCCCCTCAAATATTTGTGTTCAAGGCTACGGCTACAAATGTGGTTCAGAAAGAAAGCTACTTCCCTGGTTCCTCTTAAGGAAAATGATAGCCATTAGCTTACCCTCACCAGTTTAGCGCCTTTTCACCAGCGACTGCCTACAAAAAAAGACCATGACAAATAGCACCTAGCTAATAAATCACTTTATCCAATCAAACAGCAAAGACATCATAGAGAATATAACATGCCAAAGTATATACAGGAGTGAATGAGCTCTTGAATTAGGAGTGAGATAAGATCCTACCTCAAGCTAAGGGAAACAGCCCAACCTTTCTCAGATCTAAGAAAGTCCATTTTGTAGTTTCCAGCAAGGCAAATTGGAAATCAGAGACATGTAGAGGAGCTGGCTTCCCCTACATGGCTTCAGCCTCTCTCTACACGCCAGAAGGATTTGTGGAACCACATGTGTTTCTCTACTAGGAGTTCTTGCACCAACCTCTGCTTGAAAACTTTTAGGGAGGCTCGGCTCTCTGCCACCTGAGGCAACCCATTTTTACTTTTGGGTAACTCTAATTGTTAGAAAATTTTTCCTTATATTAATCCTAAATCTGCTTCTTTGCAATTTCTCCTCATGACTGCAAATCATATTCAAGGTGGACAAGCCAAATACCCCTTCCATCTGATAAGACCTTCAAATACATGAAAATAGGTTTCATGTTTCTCCTCAGTCTTCTCTTCTTCAGGTTATTTCCCCAGTTTCTTCAACTGGTCCTTATACGGAAGACAAGTCTAATTTCTCTCTCCTCAATATTTCTTATGCTTCTTTGAAATGTCAGCAAGCCTGAGAACCAGATTCATAGTGGAATGGATTCTATTTGGGCTCTGTTCTGTTTTATTTTGTTTGGGCAACTAAGAGAATGACAAAAGAATACGAAATATTTGAATTTGAGTAAAGCCATCAGGTCACTTTTTATTTGAATTAGATCTTCAATCTTTTTATAATCTTAGGTGAAAAATAAGCACAAGATAGTTATCAGAAGAGTCTTCTTTATTGCTCTTGGCTTAATAGTCCTATGCTTTGTCTCAAAGGCAATTGGTAGGGGAGAAGGTAGGTGTCCATGTGGTTGCAAAAAATGTCTGAGACTTCCAAATACAATTGCCTCCCCAAGCACATACAATCAACATATATCATGCCCTTCCTCCTTAATATAACTGAGGCAAGGTCTCTTCTCTGCCCCTCCCTCCCCCTTTTAACCTGTCATGGTCCTCTTTGAGAATGAAGGGAAGGACAAACAACAAGAAGCCTGTCCGTGGTACATAGTTTAACCTGATTTCATTAGTATAAAAATGATTCAGAGCATTGTGGTGTAGTGGACTAAGAGCCAGGTTCAAAGTCATGAAGAACTTGTTCAAGACCCACTTCTGACACATACTGGCCAATCTTTCAGTGCTCTAGGGCCAGGAACTGGACCAGTGATTTCGTTGGAAACACCCTCTTATCAATGCAGCTTAGCAACTTCTCTGCAATTTATACTCTTTGCCCTAAAAGCATTACTGTTATACAGTAGATACATATGGCATACAGTGTGATTTGTCAGGGACCAAGAACCCAGCTGTAGGGTTAATGGAATATAAGATCTTCCCCATCCATTAATAGGCCTGTGGCCACACATGTCCCCTTTTCCCTTGGAATAGGAGCCGTGTTCCCAGGTCTAAAGGTACACAGGTATTTCAATCACAGATGTCTTGCTGCTTTGAGCTCTGGCCCAGTTCACAGCTGTGACACATCCTGAGCCACATAGAGCCCATACAGAGATTTATATTGCCTTGGGGGAGGAGCTTGCTTAGAGGGAAACTTGCTTACAGGAGGCTTGCTTGTAGGAAGGCTTTCATATCTTTTGGTACTTAGCCAATTAGGCACTGAGCCACGTGGGCTGTGATGCCTTCTGGTCCTGAGCCTGTTAGTTGAAAACTATATATGCTGGGATGTTGGTATTTTACTCTAGGGCTCACTCATGGGAGGAATGCTTCTTTGTGAGCTGATCAGATGAGATTCTGCGGTGGCTGTTGTGAAGGAGCACCCTCCCTTTCCTTTCCTTTGAGAACCCAGATGTTGGCACTTCCTGGTCTGCTGATTGTGTATCTGTTACTTTGTTTAGACAGTTGGAACCCTGTCTATTGGATCTCTGCTAATTTCTCTATTATTTCTCTGCTTGTATTTTCTCCACCTTCAGGATGCTGGCCTTTCCCCTGAACTAGTGAATGACTCCTATAAGTTTAATTAAAGTAATATCATCAACCCCTTTGAAGCTGTCTTTTCTTTTAGAAAAACAGATCAAAGAACCTGTGTTAGGCCATTCTGGGTGTGCTAGAGTGTTTGCTAATACACCAGGTTGGAGTGATTCTGGGTTGCACATTAGCCTTCGTTACCAGAATTCACAATTTCCCAAATTAAGATAATCACCAATACCAATGTTTTGTTTATTCCCCTAAATACTTGGTGTACAATGCTCTGTGATGGGCCTTGGGGATATAAATATGAAAAACCATCTGTGTTTTCAAGGGGTTACATTCTAAGGAGGTTGTAAAGAGAGAAGTGAAAACAAGATAGTGGGAGCAGGCCCTGGGAAGCCCTAATGGGAGGATCTGGAAGGGCTTCCCATCGAAGGTTATACCTGAATAAAGCCTTGAAAAGACTCCAAATGATTCTGAGAGGGGGAGGGCATTCAAGGCATGGAGAAAGCTCATCAGATATGCATCCAATAGCATAATATTTTCTCTTTGTAGTGAGTGCTAGAAAATAGGCCTGTTTTTTGCCTTTTTGATATCAAATTGCAAATGTAATAATATTAACTCACATTTACATAGCGCTCTTAAGGTTTAACTGCACACAATCAAATTTAAAAAAAACCCGTCATTTAGCCTTGATTTTTCTTTCTCTTGCTATGAATGGCATTTTCATATTTATAGAAACAATTTCTCTATTTTCTCTGAAATAGTTTATTTGCTGGAAATAAACCCTTCTCTACCTCCCGCCTCCCCTTTTTGAAACAATGGAGTTGCATGACTGGAAATAAAGTAGATACGAGTCTTGTGTTTTTATGTTTTAGTGAGAGCATTCTTGAAGTTTACAAAGAAGATTGACTAGATTCAAAATTAGGACTAATGTTATTTGCTCTTTTTTTGGTGGAAGGCTATAAACTAAATGGACTCTTGACTTGAGAGAATTCAGTTAAGGAAGGAGCCCAAGGTAGTTATCAAGTTACTTAAGGCTTGTGATGATAAGATTTTAAAGTATAGGTCTAACTACAGACTTCACATCAGTGTCTTAAAATCTTTCCCACCAGATTCATGATAGTAACCAAAAGAAAGATTATATACATATGTAAAGTTTCTTAGCTCATTTTTCAGCTGTCGTTGGAATTGCTTAACTTTTCTATATTATAGAATCTAGATAGATTTAGAGTCAAAAACACCTGGGCTTAAGTCCTGCCTTGGACACATACTGTGTCTGTGTGTTCTTGAGCAAGTTATAACCTCTCAGTGCCTCAAGAAACTTTCTAAGACTATAAATTTCCTCCTTGCCATTAAATTAGTAGAGTTTCCTGACCCATGAAATCACAGATCATGTGCCAAACTCCAGCAAGAATGAAAATAAAATTCAGGACTGCACAGAACTTTATAATATTGCTCCCTCTGATAAAATCCTGCCCTGTGTAAGTTTGACTCTGGATTCTTGGCTGTGCCATTGGCAATATGGTTTGAAAGGTTATACTAAAAGACAAAGGCTTTTAGTACAATCTCAGTGATGGACTGTGTCTCTTGTCCAGCGTTCAGTCTACTTAAGTTCAGAGGAGCTCATCGGGAGAAGACTGGTCACCAAGAGGTGAATTTTTTGGCTCTTACAACCGAGAAGACCATCTGCTAGGATGGAGAAGGGTTTCCATTTGCATCAGTAGAGAGAGGATCGGATAAAGTCACAGATCCCTGAAATAGGGACTTCAGTTGCAAAATGCTCACACTAGCCAGGGCTAATACGCTATAATTCCCACAATAAGAACACTTGTAGAATAGCTAGCTGGCACCATGGGTAGGAAGTGCCAGTTCAGCTTCTGAAACTTACAGTGTTAGTGGCAAGTCACTTAACTTTTTTTGCTTGTAAAAATGAAGATAGTAATAGTAACTACCTCACAGGGTTTTTGTGAGGATCAAAAGAGATAACATGTATAATGTTTTGCAAACCATAAAGTACTATGTGAATACTGCTTCTTTATTATTCTGATTGTTTATCTGAGATGATAGATCTTTATTCTGTTTACTATCAGAAGTGCTTTAATATTTTGTTCTTTCCATTATTATGAAATTTATTTTAGAGAACAAAATTACTTCTCATTCATTTTCCCCAGTGTTGCATTTTTATTGATTAAAGAAGACAATTACAATTTTACTGTATTAAATTTCAAATGTTTTCAGGAGTGTAAAATTCAGGAGAATCTACAGACAACATAAGAAGGTCAATAACATAGAAAACATAATTAATAAGGTGATTAGATCTAATGAAAACAAAGCATCCGACCTTGTGAGAGAGGCCATGGCTGGGAAGGCTTTGCAGAGAAAGAGAAATATGCACTAAGAAAGAGGAAAATGTTTCACAGAGATTTTAGGCCACGCTGTCGGATGGTTTGTTCTGATTGTGGCAGATACTCAAGGTAGACAGATTATTCCTGATGTTCAAATGAAGAGGATTTCCTGGTTATACTTAATTAGCAGTGGTTCAGAGTTCCCATTGGTTCTCATCTTTGTCTTGTTCAGACCCTAAGGCAGGAACAATGCAGTTAGAATCTCAAGGCTGGCTCCTAGGACTTTGGTTTTCAGAGAAGGAAAGGGGGTGGTTAGCAAAGGAAACCATCCTGGTGGGATCAGGTTTGGTTTCTCCTCTGACTGGGAGAGAAATAAAAATAGCAAGATCCATGGAACAACCACAGAAGCCAAACATCTGTTTTCCTTTTTTTTTTTTTCCTAAAGGAATCGCAGCTAACTGACCCATTTGTTAAATATCCAAAGTGTCTAAGTTTGACTTCTGGGGAGCTGTATTTAACCCTATATGGACATGCTAGTGTACGTGTATGTAGGTGTGTGTGTGTGCATACAGCACATAAAAGGGTTTTATACAACATTGTTCATAAAGACGTCCACTATAGCCATTATAAAATTTCAGGCAAAGGAATGTATTTTCAAGCATCTAGGAGCATACACATTACGAACACCATGAAGTAAAAATACTCTCTTCACACTTTCCCACTGGCTGTTTGTCAACTTGTTCCCTTCCCACATTCGTACATGAAGTGTCCCTTCATAGCCAGAAATCCTGTGGTGTTTTTGGCTCTTTTTTGGACAGTAATTTGCTTATTTTCATAGCTAACAGCGCAAGCAAAGAAAAATGTAGTTCACTATCATGTTACGTTATGTAAAGAAAACAAGATTGCTAAATGCTGTTGCCCAGTTTAGTAGCCAAGCATTTGTTGAAGCTTTCTCCTTTCAAATCAAACACTCTATCAAGTTACATAGAATATTAGAGTTGAAAAAATTAAAGATGTGTTGTGTGTTTGGGGGGTGTCTGACCCTTTTGTTTTTCTCTTTCTCTAAAGCCTAGTCTTTTAAGCAAGCTAAGCTCCAAGAAAGCATCTATAAACCATAATAACAACTGCAAATATTGACTACTGACTTTCCCATTTCCAATTTTCCCCAAGTGGAGAGGGGGACGTTGTGAAATTTCCTTCTACCCATTGTGGGATGTATGTGTATGAATTGTAGGCATATGGGTATGAACCACAATGACAATGAAAGACTGAATCGCTGAGTAAAATGTGTTGTTGCATTCAAAGCTGTATGTGATCCAGAAGTTTAGCATGCCATACAGCAGGTGCAAGTCTTATATTTGGTTAGTAAGGCAAGATCAACAGGAGCCACTGTGAAGGAAAGGAGATGATCTCAGAATGCTGGCTTTGATTTGTGGCAAAGCTCAGCTGAGGGCAATGGATCGCCACCAATGACCTGTTTTCTGTGGATGTCCTTTATGGTGGTATCTCAGGATTGTAGGTACACTCAACAGACTCAGGCTACACACAAGGTACACTGCTGGTTATCCTTTCTTCCTAGCAACAAGCTACAAAGATGAGTACAAAAGACGAACCACCTATGGTCCCAGACTCTTTACTACTATTTAATGGTGCTGAATAGATTGCTCTGCTCCTTTCGTTTCTTTCCTTGTACTTGCTTGCTCTAATGCTTTAGACTAGAGTAAGCTTTAGGATTAGGTAGTAAAGTAATGCTTTAGGACTAGGGAGGCTGATTCAGAAATCAAACACTTGTACTGCCCATTTTCCCCACTGGCTTAATCACTCGCCACTAAAATTATGCTTCCCAACACAGTGTTCATAACTGCTTCCTCTCACACCTGAACTCTGGATGTTTTGCCTTCTTTGTGCTAACAGAAATGTTGGTGCTTTATTTTGATTAATACCTGTTGCTGCCAGGTTCTCTGGTAGACTTCAGAAAGGTGGATTAGCTTTAGAAATCATTCTGATTCCTACTCCAGCAGTGAATCATGTGTTAGGCCAAGTAGGGAGTAGAATTTATTGATGATTTTCAGGTCAGTCTTCTTCTT
>CM053580.1:235344547-235418525 GCA_028627135.1 Pseudochirops cupreus | reverse complement strand
TTTGCCACTTGCTGTGTGATGTTGGGCAAGTCATTTCATCTTTAGGTCTCACTTTCCTTATGCAAGGTTCCTCACCGCTCTAAAATTCTCATACCACACTTAAACTTATGCAGGACAGTTGTTTCTTTTTTCCTTAAACACTTCCCTCAATGGAATTCTTCCATTCGCTCCCGTACTGCGTTTGTGATTCAGTGGAAGCTCCTTTGGGACGGGGGCTCTATCTCCCCGTTCCGTGTGTTCCTGCTCCGTCCATAGCACATTTGCCGGGGCCTAGTAGGTACTTAAATATTTCTTGATCAAATGTTCGTTAATCCTCAATGTTGAGAAGTATTTCCATGTGTTTAGCAAACCTCAAAGGAATTGAAATCCATTTCCCTTAGCTTTGTTTTTAGACTAAAAGGGAAGAAACTTTAAAAAATTCCTTTTTAAAGAAATAAATGTAAATATGTAACAATAAATATATATTTATTATAAATATGTAAATATAAAACAACATGACCTGTCCATGGATTGCTGGGAAGCAATCACTTGTGGGCAGATTGACTTTGCTTGCAGGAACCAGAATGGGATGGCTTTTTGGGGGAACAAAATTGAAGAGGCAGAGGCTTTTTATCAATGCCAAGTTTGTAAACAATGACAGCAGTCACAAATTTTCATAAACCATAATGCAGTCTTTGAATGTAAGGAATGTACAGTGGATTGGGCATTATGTCCTGATCTCTTCCACCTCTCCACACTAGCTACCTTCAGGAGTGGTTTTTTTTCTTAACCCAAGAGACAAGATTATAGGACTATTTACGGAAAAGCAATATTGCATAACAGCAAGCAAGAATGCTGGGTATGGAATAGAGGAAACCTGGGTTCTGATCCCAGTTCTGTTCCTAATTAGTTGCATCTGTCATTGGGCAAATCTTTTCACTTTTCTGTACATTAGTTTCCTCATCTACAAATCAAGTTGGTTAGACTAGTCATCTCTAAGATCCTTTATGGCTCTACAGGCTATCTTGGTTAATTCAGTTCTATTCACCAAACATTACTAATTACCATTTGCAAGTCATTATATTGGTTCTTGCAGGGATTTGTGTTTTAAAAAAAATGTTTCAATACTTATATTTTGATGTAATTGGTTTCCTTTTTAATCCTATGCGTTTTATTTTATACATTTAAAAACATTCTGTGAAAGGTTTCACCAGATTGTCAGAGGGTTCCATGACACAAAATGGATTGATCTAGGAATATAAAAATGAAAACTCTGTGTCTTCCTCTGTCTCTCTGTGTGTCTGTCTTTCTCTCTGTCTCTCTCTCTGTCTCTCTGTCTCTCTCTGTGTCTCTGTGTGTCTCTCTGTCTTTCTGTCTCTCTGTCTCTCTCTGTGTCTCTCTTTTTCTGTCTCTCTCTCTGTCTCTCTCTTTGTGTCTCTGTCTCTCTCTCTGTCTCTCTCTGTGTGTGTCTCTTTCTCTGTATCTCTTTCTCTCTCTGTCTCTCTTCTACCTGCAAGGAATTTATAGTTTTGTGTGCATGTGCATGTGTGTGTGCGTGCATGCGTGTGTGTGTATGTGTGTGTGTGTGTGTGTGTGTGTGTGTGTGTGTGTGGGAGAGAGAGAGAGAGAGGGAGAGAGAGAGAGAGAAATGGGGAGAAGATAAGTATACACACAAATAGCTTCAATGAATTAAAATGGGATAAACGCACAGGAGAGGTCAAACAGAATGGTCTGGGAGATTCAAGGGGAGAGAGATCATGTCACATGGAGGGGCTTAGGAAAGACTTCATAGAGTGAGTTCCGCCTGGATTGAGCCTTTAAGGAAGAGAAGGATTTTAACGGATGGTGATACTTGTTTGAAGGGAGATGTAGCTAGCTGTTCTAGGTGCAGAGAATAATGTATGAAAATGCATGGAAGTGGAAATAGGCATGCTATGATGGAAGTTAATGGGAAAAAGCAGAAGCTACTCCTTAAATACTTGATTGATTGGAAAATATCAAGTACATTTGTTTTGCTGAAGACTAACCTTCCTGATTATGTTTGCTTAGGCTAGGGGAAGGGAACCTGTGACCTCGAATCCACATGTGGTCTTCTAGGTCCCTGGGTGCTGCCCTTTGGCTGAGTCCAAGTTTTACAGAACAAATCTTTTTATGAAGGGGCTCTGTTCTTTGAAATTTGGATTCAGTCAAAGGGCTACACTTGAGGACTTAGAGTATGGCTTCAAGGCCACAGGTTCCCCACCCCTGGTTTAGGATATGTTAACATTTTCTTTTCCTGCCCCAACAACTGAAAAAAAAAGGTGGGAGAATTGGCCCAGAAAAGTATTGAATGGGATGGATAGAGTAAGTAACTTGCCTAAGAGTAAAATTTTCCCATTGGATTAATAACACATGGATTATATAGAGTTGACTATCTATCCATTATCTAAAAAGTTAGAATATGATTAAGGGCATAGGAAAAACCAGAGTAGCTAGAGAGATTTCACGCAATTTAGGGAAATTTTTGGATTGGATAGTATTCTATTAACATATTAACAAAACTATGGATGGAATCTTCCATTTAGGGATACAATTCTGGCAACCTTTCCCTTCCTTCCTTCCTTCCTTCCTTCCTTTCTTCCTTCCTTTCCTCCTTCCTTCCCTCCTTCCTTCCTTCCTTCCTTCCTTCCTTCCTTCCTTCCTTCCTTCCTTCCTTCCTTCCTTCATTCCTTCTTTCTTTCCTTCCTTTCCTCCTTCCTTCCCTCTTTCCTTCCCTCCTTCCTTCTTCCATCAGGGTTAAATGACTTCCCCAGATCACACAGCCAGCTAGTAAATGTCAAACATCTGAAGTCACATTTGAATTCAGGTCCTTCTGACTCCAGGGACCATTCTCTATCTGCTGCACCACCTAGCTGTGCCTCTGGTAACCTTTCCTAAAACATTAATTAGAATCTATATTGCTGATTGAAGCTGAGTTCATTTGGAGATTGACTCCCTATCTGAACCAGACTTTGCCCAAGGTTTCCTTATTTTTGGTGTGGTTGATATCATTAAGTGACATTAAATCATGTCACCCAATCTCTCTGGGTCGGTTTACTCATCTATACAATGAGGGAGATGGACTAGATGACCACTAAGATCTTTCAGTTTTAAATCTATGATTCTCAGGCCCTGTTGCTTTGTTCAAGACATATTTACTAAAATGAGTATCAGGATCCACCTGTATGAGCACTCCTAGGCTTGGGTGACATGATACAGACTAACCATTCAACAAAGCACCCATTACGTGCCTGGCCTCGCTGAACATGGAGTGACGCACTGCTTTGTAGGATCTGCATAAATAATTATCTGGTGAGTTTAATTATGTAAAAATGATTTTATTTTATTTTTTACTTAAAAGCCTGATTTAAATGATTTCTTTCCATTTTCCATTCTTAAAATCTTGACCTTATTGGCAAAGGGAAGTACCCAATTTTCTGCAAGTCTGATTTACACCAAATCAGAAGTGTCAACTATCACAAGCTGTGATATTAATTTAGCCACATCATAATATCAGCAGGCAATTACTTCTTCCTTTGGAAAAAAATACAATTAAAAATCCTATCACTACAACATTTTCATGAAAAAACAAAAGGCCACCCTTTTTATTTTCTATACTTAAATAATTTAACACTGAATTATTCATACCAATTTTGAAATGCCAACATAATATCCCTAAACTAATTGACCTTGCTGGTGAAGAGCAGCCCCATATCCATTGTAAATAACTCACCGCTGGAAACACAAACATGTTCTTCATTGGAAGGATATCATCATCAAGGCAGACTTGCTAGCTTCCCTACCCCTCCCCTTTAGCTCTTCTTAGCTGTCTAGGGTTTGCTTGGGTGGTAATTAATGCTCTGGCTCACAAGTCTGATAAGGTTGCCACCTCCCCTTCTAGCTATATTCTCTGGGCCATTGTTTTTACTTATAGGTGGTAATCCTCTTGTAAGACTTAAGCACTAATCTAGTATTCCCTTTATGCAACCCCCAGTCCATTTTTGGTTGACTTTTCCCCCCATAATTCTTTAGTTCTGCCACAGTAAACTATAACCTGTGTCTTGCTGAAAAGCTGCTAAAAACCAAGAAACAGGAAGAAATGACTGCTAGTTGGCAATGACACATTCTTGTCCTTTAAATTTCCATGAGTTAGGCTTTTCAGCAGGCTTAGGGAGCACATTGCCATCTGTGTTGGAGGAAGCACCCACACCCCAAAATCACAGATGCCTTGAAGTACAAAACTATTAATATGTGAATCCCTCAGGTCAGTGCTTCTACACCTGGTTTAATATCAGGAATGTTCATTCGATGTTTCCCAGAGAAACACATTTGGTCTTTGAGAAAATGATAAATAAGTCATCTTAAATACGAAGAAGAGAGGGGAACTCATAAACATTTCACTTTGTAATTGAATGGAAATTATTATTATTATTTTTTGTAATTTAAGGTTATTTGATTTGAATGAATTAAATGTCGTCAAATACTATGTCATTCAGGGTGAACTATGACTGACCGCTTATTCTTAATTGTAAAGTCAGGTTCTAAATAAATATTTCTATCTATGGCTTTACTCTTAAGCATTTTGGTATTAGTAAGTTGTCTGAATTTATTTTCCACATTTTTTTTTCCTGTAGTCAACAGTCTGACCACCTGAAGAGCACTGCATGATGGAAGAAATTTCAGAATTTCCTTTCTTGGAGTCCAACTGAACATTTTAAAATAAAGAGAACAATCTCATTCTGTTCCCCCCCCCCAAAAAAAAAACCAGAGCAAAAACTTGCATATCTTTAAATTTAAAATAGAGAGAAATTGCCTGTTCTAAATTGGTCTCACACTTCTTGTGGTAATTTTGGCATAGTGCCCATCCTAACTTATAATTTGACAGTACATTCACACTGTACTTTTTAGAATCAGAAGTGGACAGTGGGCCCAGTTGGAGGTTTGGATTAGTTGATAGGTATAGTGTGTTGTCCAGACCATCTATTACTGCATTTGCCTTTGACACAGGGTCATTAATGCGATCGAGACAATTTTTTCTTAAAAAAAAAATACAAACAATAAGAATCACCCTTCCTCTTTGCCTTTTCTACTGTTCTCCTCCCACCAAAAAAAAAATCCTAAAATACAGACAGACTAACCTACCAACCATGTATCTGTAATATGGGAGCACGTGCATTACTAAATCTTCCCCAGGGAGGCTCATTAGTAAGCTTCCAAATATAAGATCTTACTATAAATGTCAGCTAGAAACTTGTACTCTATTCTCAAAATATGCACTAGACTGATTTCTAATCAAAATCAGATTTACAGATTAGGTCACAAAGTAGATTATGCTTGCCTATACAATCCCGTGTGTAGACAGAGCACATAGAACTGTATAGACAATGTTCATGTCAAATGTTAAGGTAGATTCCTCCATAAGACAATGCTTCTCTTTTTATTATCCCCTTTCTATTTCTAGAATCTGTGTAAGATAACTGTCTAAAAAAATCAGAGAGAAGATGTTAGAAACAGGTTAAAACGGCTAGGCTTAATATACCAAAAAGACTGGCTGGTGTTTTTCCCCCTTCAGTGATAAAAATAGAATATGCGCATATATTTTGCAATGAAGAGATATAAATGCAAGCAAAGGGAGGGTAACCTGAATTAATAAGGACTAGTATTGATCTTAGTTAAATTTATCTGCTGTAAATTTATTGTTCACAAGAGCCATACACTCAAATATACTTTTTGCCCTCAAACTGTCCAAATGCTAAGGAACTGTGGGTCCTTCATGATGGGGCACACGCTTATTTGAAAGAAACACTATAAATCTATGGACCTTTGGAAAAAGCAGGCAGACAAAAGGGCAGGAGACCCGAGATGTACTTCTATTGCATTTGTTTTTGCAAAATTCCCAAACTGTTCTTCTTTTCTTCTTATGCATAATGTTTTGGGAAGCATAACTGAAATGCTAAAACAGTTTAGGCAAAACACACAAAACTGTAATTGGTGTCTGGGTTTTTCAAGACCAGGATGCTGGAAGATGCAGGGCGTTTTCTGTCTGAATCTGAGGAAAAGTTGGAAGAAAGAGGCAAAAACCTAAGATGGAGGAAATGTGAGGCTTCTCTCAAAATTTTGATATTTCATGGAAAGCTTAATAAAAATAGGCCTGAGCTCTACAGGAAGAAAAGCGACTGATCTGCGTGGCATCCTAAACAAGAGTTCACTTTCTTTATCTCCAAAATAAGGAGGGTAATGTCAAATTCACAAATGTGCTCATCGAAATTTGTTTTGGATAAACTAGGTCTTTCTGTAAGGCTCTTTTTCTGCAGAACTTTTGGTAATATCCTCAAAGTAGATGTTAGTGCAGTAACTTACTGAAGTTGTAAAGAACAATGGAAACCAGAGTATAACATAATTGCAATGATAAATTTTGTGTATGGTAAAAATGCTGTTTTTAATGGAATTTCTTGGCATCAAGGTCATTCTGTAGAAATGGATTTTTCTTTGGACAAAGGAAACTTGACAATTCACTCTAAGTATTTGATTGAAAAATGTTATTTTATTTGAACAATGGGAGAGAAATCATACCAACATACTTTGTTTTCCTATCTATCAATGAATTAGGTCCCCCCAAAGAAAACAAAACAACCCAGGAACAATTGCATCTAAGACTTATAAGTAGAATGTA
The DNA here is from genome assembly GCA_028627135.1 of Pseudochirops cupreus. Taxonomy (NCBI): domain Eukaryota; kingdom Metazoa; phylum Chordata; class Mammalia; order Diprotodontia; family Pseudocheiridae; genus Pseudochirops; species Pseudochirops cupreus. Next base: position 235,411,855 of record CM053580.1, on the reverse strand, counting down.
GCCTTTTTAAAAGTAGTAGTCATTCAGTTTTATTTTGTACTTTTAGTATTTTGTTTAATTTAAAAAATAAAATTTATTGCATTTTTATAAGGTTTGATTATGCCAGTCTGAAATGCTCAGAAACAACATAACATTTTAACAGAAGAATAAGGAAGAGACTTTTCATTATTACTAAAGTAGTGACCTAATTTTAGGAAGGCACTGACAAGATGGAGCACGTCTCCAGAAGAGTCACCAGGAGGATGGGGGACTGGATTGGAAATGATGCTAAGCAAGGATCTGTTGAAGGAACTGGGTCTGTTCAGCCTGGAGAATAAGAAAACTTGATAGTGTTAGGGTGGGTAGGGTGGGGATGGGTGGGTGGAGAAGGGACCATAATAACTGTTTTCAAGCATTTGAGAGGATATTATGTTAAAGAGGGAGTAGGCTTGGGTTTTTTTGGCCCCAGAAGGAACAATGGGTGGAAGTTGCAGAGAAGCAAATTTTGGCTTAATATAAAGAAAGACTCTCTAAAAATTATAGCTATCCTAAAGGGGAATGAACTGCCAGAGGAGGTATTGAGTTCCTCATCACAGCAGGGGCTGGGTAAACACTTGTCAGGGATGTTATGGAGGGGCTTCCTGTTTAGGCATGGCTTGGCTGTGATGACTCTGAGGTCTCTTTCGACTCTGAAATTCTATGATTCCAAGTTTTGTATGACTGGTTGGAGACCTGTGTAGTTCTTAAACCTTTTTAAAAAAGTTCTGCTATGTAGTCAATCTGACCCTCCATGCACTTGGGTAATTTTACTACCTAAATTCCCAAAATAAAAAGTCTATTTCTGATTCTTAAGGTCTGAACATGAGATTCTATCTTTACTCAAATTATGGAGAGCCAGGCGTAGTGATGTACTACTGTAATTCTTGGTTCTGGAGAGCCGGAGGCTAGCGGATTTCTTGAGCTCAGGAATTTTGAAGCACAGCAGGACTAAATTGATCAGGTATTTTTACTAAGTCAGGCACCAATATACTGAACCCTCAGACAGATGGGCAACTATCTGCCTAAGAAAGATCAGGTCAGAAACTGAGCAGTTCAAAACTCGTGGATCAATTAATTGTGGAATTGAATGGCTGCTATAATTCTAGCCTAAGCAAGATAAGGAAACCCAGTTTCAAATAAAACAACAGCAAAACATGAATATCATGTGGAGAATAAATTGTGTTTTGATTCTTCAGTGATTTCCGTCCTATTTTATTTAGGGCATTTACTTGGAACTAATATCTTGTGTGGATCTGAGTGTCATTGCTAGTCAGTACAGCACTAACTAGAAGTGTCCTATGTTAGAGCTGAAAATCTAAATCTCCAGCATGGTATTGTCTTCAGGTAGAACCAGGTGTATGCTGGAGCCAGCTCTAACCTCCTTGAGAGCCCATTGTGAAGATGTCAGTGTGAGCATTTACATCTCAGAAATCATGTATGTAGTTTTGTTACAAAATGGGTCTTGATGGATTGGTTTGTTGATTGTCTAGACTTAAGAAATTGCTAAAGGGCACAGTGGATAGAGTGCTAGGCCTGGAGTCAGAAAGATCAGAGTTCAAATCCAGCCTCAGACACTACCAGTGTGACCCTGGGCAAGTCACTTTTTAACCTCAGTTTCCTCATTTGTAAAATGAACCGGAGAAAGAAATGGCAAACCATTCCAATATCTTTGTCAAGAAAGCCCCAAATGGAATTGTGAAGAGTAGGACATTAAACAATTGAACGACAACAAAGAAATTGCTAACAATGAAGATTAAGCTTAAGTGTACATGCTACTTCCCCCTCAAAAAATCTCCCCCCAAACCAAAAAACAAGTTGTTAAACTTTTACCAGCCCAGTCCTGTATTGTCCTTTAAATACTGCTTAAACTTAGCAAGAGGCAGTAGAAGGCTCCAGGAATGAAGTCATCCCTAGATGTGAGGCTAATAATAGTATTAATTTGCATTTATACTCTGTTTTAAGGTTTGCAAAGTGTTTCATATCCATTAAATCATTTGACCCTCACAACACCTCTGGCTGAAATGCCAGCATATTGAGGGTGGCGAAGGCCACAGAAATAAGGCAAAGTTGAAGGGAATTGGGAAGTAGAAGAGGGCTCTTTCTTATGCCCTCCTTGTTTATCACATTAGACAGAATCTTCACTTACAAAAGGGGGTAGAGACAGTGCATTGTAATTAGCATAGACAGTAGCAGGGTTCTGCTCCAGAGTTCTCCCCTCCCGCCTTCTTAGGATGTTGGCAAGGTGCGGGCCCTGCATGGCATGGTGAAAGAGGCTTTTCAGAATGACAAGACTTGGGGTTTGATCCTGACTCTGCTTCTTATTCCCAATGTGACTTTGGGCAATTTACTTTAGTTCTTTGGGTCTCTGTTTTCTCGTCTATAAAATAAGAGAGTCAAAAGAGAAGATCTCTAAGGTACCTTCCAGCACAAAGCAGGGAGAGGTGAATCAGTGAATTTTTAGGATTACAAGACAGAATAATAACAATTTAATCATGGAAAACTGTGTAAACAACCTTGTTTCTTAATGAAAGCAAAACTGAAAACGTAGGGAAACCTGGGTTTTAATCCTGTCACTAACTAGCTGTTTGGTCTTGGGCAATTCTCCTAAGTTCTGTACAAATTAGGAAAGTGAAATCCAAAGTGAGAGAGTGTATCCAATGAGAAAACATATATAAAGTGTTTTGTAAACTTTAAAATGCTATAGAAATGTGAATAACACCATTGTCAACAACAACAATTGGAATAGATGGCATCCGTCCATGCATCCCTCCATTCTCAGAATTTAGTGTGTTTGTGATTTTAATTACTTGGGAAAAAGGAAGGCATTAAGGACAAGCATGATGTGGAATTCTATGAGCAACGATGTCTTTTCTTGGCTTAGGCTACGTGTATATCTTTACTTCACTTAGGGCACCTCGGGTATTGTATTGTATTACTCATTCCCCTGTCTCATTAGCTTCATGCCTCTCTCTTGGAAGCTGCTGTCAATAAAGTGTGGCTGTGAAGTGATTCCAGACCAACTCCAATATGAACAGAAGATCTCACTGGTGACATTCGTCCCTGCCCATTAAAAGTGGCACCAGACTTGAAATCCTGCCATAGAATACATTGCAAAGCTTAATTCCTCTAAGCCAATGGACTTTCCTAGGCGTCTAATATTTTGGGTCGGGAAACACAGTGAAATACTAAAAGCTAACAGAGTTGACATACTTTCAAATGACCTCATTGGTAGAAAGTAAGCCCCTAGAGGGCAGTGACTGTTTCATTTCTATAGCATCTAACAATGCTCCTGGTTAGAAGAGGAATTCCATACCTGCTTGTTGATTGACTGGATCCGAGGCATGCATGACACAGGCCATGCTATGGGGTCACTGAAAAAATGCTATAGATTTCTTGGATTTCTTTATGATATTTTTCTGTGAGTGTATGCTTGGGCCCCTGGGATATGTCCAACAATCATAATTTATATCTGCATACTGCTTTATGGCTACAACATACTTTGTATACACATACTATATAAAATATAATATAGATAGATATAATATAGACATACTTGTAAATTTAATATATGATATAATAATAAACAAGGTGCTGGGGGAATCAGAGTATGTGTATATGCATATATGTATATATATGTATTTGCTCTATAAATACATATATATATGCATATATGTATATACAGAAGTAAAAATCTCTCTGACTTACATGTATAATTTATAAATTCAGTTTGGCTTACCACCATCTTCTGATACATCATGATCTGGTGGAAAGAGTCCTTGCTGTACTTGTTAGTTGTGGGATCTTGGTATGTATTTGTGTGTTTTTGCATGAATAATTTTATATATTTCCACACACACATATGTACACATGTATATGTACACAGATACATATATGTGTATATACAGGTATATGTTTGTATGTATATATGTAAATATATGTTATACATCTATACATTCTCCTTATATGTGTGGAATATATGGGGCACATAGGAACACTAGCTCCTCTGGTGTGAGGGCTTGCTGAGCCCTCTTCAGGGCTGCTCATTGCCCTTTGCTGTCCATCTGTCACCCAAGTCTCACCTATGGTTCCAAGAAACTGTAGCATGTGCAGTGGTCACACTGGCTCAACAGATAGGCTAAACCAGGTTAAGAGTAACCTGTGGGTGAATTAGGAGGCTGTCTGCTCCAGGCACATAGTGACTTTCCCCGGCAGAATGGGCAGATAAGAACAATCTGTTTTAACAGCTACGAAGGCGGCTGAAGCAGGTGCTGTGGAGTGCTTAGAACTTGGTCAGACATCAAAGAGGCCGAGGTCATCCACTGTATCCCAGACCAGCACCAGTCATTCTGACTTTTGTCCCACCACTGAGCTTCAGTGACTCTGGAAGAGAGAGTGAAGCTGATGACTTTGTGCAGCTCTGCCCCACTTAAATCCAATTCACACATGAGTCAAGACATCACCCCCTGATGTCACTGGTCCTTTTTGAAAAAAAGGACAAAGCAATAGCTTTGTGTATGTATATATGTGTACGTATATATATATATATATATATATGTATATATATAGAGAGAGAGAGAGAGGGAAAGAGAGAGAGAGAGAGTGCACACACACACACACACACACACACACACACACACACACACACACACACTTTGATTCCCCCAGCACCCTGCTTATCATCTCCCCCTTTGAACAGATGTGTAAACTGAGGTCACAGAAGTTAAGTAATTTGCCTGAGATCTCACAGCTAACAAGTACAGCCAAGACTCAAATATTGTTTTTTAGACTCTTTCTGCCAGAACATGATGTATCAGAGGATGGTGGTAAACCAAACTAAATATATAAATTACACATGTAATTCTGAGAGATTTTGACGCTGTATATAGTGAAAAGCATGTGCTGGCACATTAACCTTTTTGCCTATTTAAACGCTGCAGTGGGGTGAATTTCTTTCTTCTTTTAATAGTACTGCTCTGAGTCATTTGCAGTATATATATATATGACCCACCGAATTTTTTAAAGAAAATTCAGGGATAATCCTGAATTAGCTGGACGTTGACAGTTCATGTTGAAAAAGCAAACAAATGAGGAGACACATCTTAACGGGTGCACGTATTTGCCAAAGGTTTGGTCAGAAGAGCTTGACCGGCCTCTCTTGTTCGATGTGTACAAATAAGTTGTAAATGATATATGTTTGTTGGCTTCCAAAGAGGGCCGGATCTGTGTGCCTACATTTTCTTTATTCTTGAAACAATAGAGTGCCAATAATAATCCAAGCACCATATATTTAAATTGCAGTATGTAACCTATAAGCTTGATTACAGTACCATGGAAGAGAATTATGGCCTGAGTTATATTCGATATGTAAAATTCAATAATTTTTTGAGTCTATTCTTGGTATATATAAATACAGCAATTACTTAAAACAAGATGCTTATAATTGGGGTCTTTTAGATCCTTCACCCAGAGTTAGGGAAGACATTCCTCATTTGGGGGTTCATAGGAAGCCACCAATCAGCCTCATTTATAATGAATGATCCCAGATTCTTTTATTTCAGCTCTAGGTGAAAACAGAATATCTTTGATTCAAAATCCATGGCTAAGAACATAAAACAGAAAGTAAATGGCCTGATTTTCTTCTAAATTAAAGTGGGAATAGGAAAAAAAAACCGTCCAGAAGGGGGAACTCTCAGCCTGCATGCCGTAGGGCCCAGCAGACAGTCTAGTATCTTATCTGCTGCTTGGAAATTGTCTGACAGGAAAATATCAACACAAACCATGCGATTTGCTACTGGAGCACGCTGGACCTCATCTGCTTAAAAAGATGCACAGATATAGTCATCACAGTTCATAATTTAATAAACTGCTAAAAAAAACCCACACATTTTCATTTTAGCGACTTTGGTCTCACAACTAAATTCACGTTGCTACAAAGACATTTGAATTTTGCACTAATATGTCATGAGCACTGCACCCATTGCAAATTAATGAGTCTCTGAATAGCACTGTGCATTTGTCATTTGAATTTATGCTAATGCAATGAGGTCTCCTGGTGATGTTGACGGTCCAGAGCAGCTGCTCGAACCACAGAATACACAGGCATTTTCTCCCCTCTCCCCTCCCATTTTATTATTACCTCTTTCCTTGGATTTTCGGGCCTGTCACTTAGGCTGCAAACCTGCAGCTGGTTATTGATAGGGCAGCTAATTATCTTTGACTTTACACTACAGGCCTGACCCCCAACACCGAGCAGAAGCAATGGATCAGTGTTGAGAGAATTACGTACATCACACAGTGACAACCTCAGACCAGGGGGTCAGAAGCAGTTCATTGAGAACCAATGGTATTTACAAATGAGGTTGGCATGGTAACAGGTAACATTTTTTCCCCCCAAGCACATCATACTAATATGATTTATATCAATAAGTCGATCTAAGACTTGTGTGAAGTATGCATCGTGGCCATAGCCTTGTCCACACACTCTGGGTGTATAGCAAGAAAACACCAGCAACAAGAAAGAGAACCACGGAGCAGGGACAGCTTTTTCCTGTCAACACACAACAAGTCTGATAAGATGATTTTTGACTAAGAATGTTGAACTCCCAGGGCTTTCCAGGGCATGTATCCCTTCATCACCAGTGCCTGGGGTTAGTAGCTGGTAATGAGGAGTGATGAGATAACCCAGTCTGGTGTAGGGACAGTTAGGGACACAAAGGAATGAGAAAGGAAAGTTAGTGACAAAGGGCTCCAACTATGTGATTACTCAAAACCCTATCTTATTCTTTTGGTTTTTATCTCTAAAGTTATGGTTTTCCCAGTTCAATCCTTCCCTCTGAGCTGTCTTTATCATAAGGGATGAAAAATATAGGAGACTCCTTCCCACACAATACATCCAGGTAGCAATGTTTCTTTCTTCTGTTCCACACACACCTTCTATGTGAAGCCTTCCCTGATTGCCCCGGCTACCAGTGCCTCTTCCCCCTTCAACTCAATTATCTTGCTTTCAGCTTGCATGTACCTATATCTGTACCTTTTGGCTCCCTTTTTAGAACGGAAACTCCTTAAAGGTAGGGACTTTTCTACTTTCATCTTTGCGCCCCTAGCAGCTAGAGCACCTTGTTCAGAATAAATGCTTATTGACTGATTGAACGTTTCAAAATGACTCAGAAAAGTTAAGCAGTTATTTGAACTAGACAAAAGAAAACAGCTCTGTTGTTAGAAGATACACTTTGTGAAAGACTTTTCTTAATTTTGCAGTTTTCTCTTTTTCTTGGGGCAAGGGGAAGGAGGATAATACTATTTTTCCTTCTCAATTTAACTTAGAAATTTCACATAAATAGTTCTCGTTGACTAGATTGTAGCTTTGTTTGTCCTCATTTTCTGGAATGTAAATGAAGCAGTGACTGGTGAGAGAGGGGGATCTTTAGTTACCCCGAAAAGCATCAAGGTAGCAAAATGGATGTGCATAATTGTTCATTAAATATTCCCAGGGTAGAAGGGAAAGTGAACTGTTAATTTCGAATAGTTCTCCAAAGCTAAGAGATTCCTGAAATAAACAATAGAGTCCATAAAAGAAAGTGATTTTTATTTTGCCTGGGCAGCCTGGTAGCTTCCGGGAGCACTGATCTCGAGAGATGTTCCGAACCTGTCTGTCGGTCCCCACTGGCCCCAGTGCAAAGGTAAAAGGGTCACTGGAAAGGACCAGCCTTGACTGTGAGGGCAGTCAAAAAGCTTCTTTAATCCAGCTCCGCCGCTTTCCATCAAGGAGGGGAGACATTTTCACTATTCTTGGAAAAACTTTGAAATGTAAACTGTTTCGATTGATGGCTCCTTCTGGTCCTGGCAAGTCTTTTTGGTAGCTGGTGCTCTTTCTGCAATACTTGTTAAAAACGTCTCTGTAGCAAAGATGTTGTTTTTTATGTGATTTTTTTTTAAAGTCAGTGCATGTGTGAGTAGAGACAGGCGTTCGTTCATCTTGCACGTAGCAGACTGGCAGGTGAACACCTAGTCTTTTGCCTTTATTCATTTGTTATACTTTATAAGATTAGTCTCTCTGAAAGCTGTTTTCAGTCTAAACCTTCAATCCTCTTTGAATCCAGCCACTCCCACAGTAATGATTTCTCTGAGCTTCTGCAGTGGCAGTGTCCCCAAAATCCCTCTCTTACTCTTGGGATATTAAGGTCACTCGACGTGATGGCAGTTGTCTCAGGTAACCCACCTCTAAGTCCAAGGACACCAGAGATGTCTGGGGGGAAATGAATACAGCTTGAAGAACTAGGACAAAAATCTAAGAAGTAAAACTTTACAACTTCCCTGCAGCTATTAGAGAAAAGATTCAGAACCAACTCGGTGACAAAGACACCTTTTCATTCTCGTGACTACAATTTTATTTAAAGTCAATCAGGTATTAAGTGGTTTCATTTGCTTCCATGTTTTAATTTTCATAACTGGATCTTTTTAGAGAAAGCTTGTAATCACCTAGGTAATTTGGACTGAGGAAATAAATAATTTCAGCCTGAGTAATTCAATTTGAGAAATCCACGTTTGGGCTTGAACTATGTGGATTGACTATATTGATCAAATAAATTGTGATTGCTAAGTCTTCTCCCTCCCCCCCCCCCTTTGTGTTGTAGGGACTCAATGCTTTTGTTTTTTGGGATCTGTCTCTTTTGTTCATATTTATTCTGTCACATTATCTCCATCTATTTTGCTAGCCACTGACTGATTAAACTCGTGCCCGGATAAACCACCAAGGGAGGGAGAACCCAGCAGCTTATTACTTAGTGAAATTAACTCTTACTTTCAAGGGTTTCCTGACCATGAACTATCAAACTTGCCAGTCACTGACTACAAATATCCCAATTCAAAGTCTGGCAACTGAAAATTAATTGATTTTTGATGTCATTGCATCTGTCAGATCAGGCTCTGTTGAAGCATTTGAGCTTGAAAGCAGAAATCCTTTCGAACCATGGTCCTCTTCCACAGAGAGGCCCAGCAGGTGTTCAGACCAGGCTCTTTTTTATTCTTTTAAATCAAGCTCCAACTAAAATTGCTAGTGTGTTTTTCTGCCTTGTTAGTATTTCAGGTGAATAAGATTCATTTTACATCCTGAAGAAAAAACAACAGATCCTTAAAAAATGGATCAGACAGAATTTACCAAAGCCCTGGTCAGTTTTAATCTCCTGATGTCAATGTGCGTCTTCAAAGTTCTTTGTTACTGCATTTGACACCTAGGTGTGGATTGATGGTGAAAATCATTCTTTTGTGGGAAAGTATCCTACAATTTTAGCAATATTATGATAACTTCACACTTGTAACTCTTATATTACAGGAAGAAAATCCCAATTAGAAACCTGTGTTATGGGGATTAGGGCTCTACTTGTTGCTGGGTGCCCCCCCCCCCTTAGTGTGATCTGTATTCACTTGGTTTATCTCCTTTGGAGCCCTTTCTGGTAGGGCCACTAGGGGGCACTCTAAATTGCCTAGGGACCACAGAATCCCAGTTTAGAGCTGAAGGGAATTTTAGAGACTATCCTAGTCTGAACCCTTACTTTTACAGAGGAGGAACCTAAAGTCTTGAGAATGACTTGCTTAAAATTTTGTACAAATTAAGTAGAAGTTAAGTAAAACACCCACCTTATCTTAAGGTTTCCCTCATTGGACCTGGTGATGTTTTTCAGCAACCACTCAGTTTCTAAGTTGCTCTCACATTCTTCTATCAACTATTTCTTAATCCCAGATTTACTGATATCTGTATATCTGTATTTCTTCCTTCCTTCCCTTCTTCCTTTGTTCCTTCCCTCCTTCCTTCCTTTTCCTTCCTTCCTTCCTTTGTTCCTTCCTTCCTTCCTTTCTTCCTTTTCCTTCCCTCCTTCCTTCCTTTTCCTTCCCTCCTTCCTTCCTTCGTTCCTTCCTTCGTTCCTTCCTTCCTTCTTTCCTTCTTTCCTTCGTTCGTTCGTTCCTTCCTTCCTTCCTCTCTCTCTCTCTTTCTTTCTTTCTATATCTATATCTACACATATATAGAGATAGATAGATATATATATATATATGTGGATATAGATATATAGATATAGATATATGTGTTTGGAGACTTAATCTATTTTACATTGGCTTCCTAGATCTATACCTTCTAGTTCATTATTTACTCATATAAATAAGATCTGATGAGAGGTTTTTTTTTTTGAAGAGAAAGATATGGAAAAAAATAGTAGCTTTTGTTTTTATATATGTTCTTGTTCCATTATTCAAAGCTATATATTAAGATAGATCCAAAGGATTAGAAAGAGCCATTTCTTGTTCAGTATTTCTTATCAGATTCAATGAATCTTTTCTCTCCTTTGTTGATTTCTCCTTTTCTGATAATTTCACCTTTCTAACTGTCCCTTGCCCCAGTTACCACTGTGAAATAAAAAAAAAACTCTTAAATTCCTAGGGGACATCAAAAGAATATATTCTGAATATGCAGAATGTAGGGGACTGGAAATGTTTTAGGTTGTTATATGAGATGTGCATTTTTAAATGGGAAATTGCTACATATAAAAGCATAGTTTCTTTGAAGAGGCTTCAGAAAGTTCCACAAATCATATATGAAAAAGCAAAACATGCACAACTCAGGAACAGTATATGAATAACACCAATTACTGATGACATGCATATGACCAGTGCCTCCCATCCCAAGTAGAATTTTGCTTCTAAGTACTGGCAATTTCTGATTTTGCAGAATTGGTTTAGATTTGGGTGGGGCACCTGAGAGTATTGGAAAAAAAGCAACTCGAAATAAAATTGGTGCCCATTGATTGCAGAATGGGTAAACAAACCAGACCACAGTTAATGACAGGCTATTATTAAAGAATGAGTATATGGAATTTAGAGAAATATGGGAAGACGGGCACAAACAGATTTATTATGTGAACAGAAACAGAGGAACAGTATTCATAACAATAGTAATATAAGTGAAAAGAACACTAAAAGGAGGCTGAATTGTAAAGACTAATTAGACCTGGTCCTAGAAAACATTTCATGAAGTACACCTTACTCTTTTCTGTAGAGAAGCGAGGGACGACAGGGCAGAATATTGCACACATTGTCAGACATGGTCAATGTGTTGGTTATTTTTGCTTAACTCTTGGTTTTTTGTCCCAAAGGAGTGGTCAATAATGGGTAGAAATAACTGTGATGTAAAACCAAAAGGAATCATTAACATTTATTTTGGGGAGATATTATCTGTCACATAAAAGTACAGACAGGGAAATGTACCTTATCCTGACGACCTCTTACTCTTAACTCTTAGTAAAGCGTCTCTCTAACATGCTGAAAGAAGCAAATACCCTAACGAGATGCTTCTTGTGTTCCCCCATAGTACCTTTCTCATGCTGTGTTTACAGTAGACACTTAATAAATGCTTATTAAGTGGCTATTTTGCTAAAATGTGCTAATTGTCTTGATGGTAGTGTATAATTAAAAAAAAATCATCCCTACCTTTTGGGAGGAGGGCAGCTTTTCCGAATCTTTCAAAGAAGGCTTTAGATTTAGAAAAACATGGGATTCTATCTAGCACTATGAGACACTTCAAAAGAACACTTTTTTTAAATCTCTTTCTTACTTTTGCAGCCCTCCCCACCCCCTTCCCTTCAACTTATAGCAGCTGAATAAAAATTCTTGTAAATCGAAAAGAATGATCAAATTGTTAACTTGATCCTTGTCATGCTTGTGAAATATGGACTTGCAACATAGTTGAGAGGTTAATGAATTCAATATATTGTCAAAATATCTGATTTCAAATATGGGAGAATTTATGTTTCATTTTTATAATGCAGAGCTTGTCTGTGACAACGTTTGGTATGGAAATAGGGAATTGACCTCCTGCTCACCTCCACACCTTGCAACCTGCCCTCCTGCCCTCCTCTGCTTCCCACCAGAATTTGGACTCCTGCCCCTGGGTCTCTGAGCTCTGAGAGATGATCTTTCATCTTATCTTTCCTAGAAGCAGGCCATCATGCCACTTCTTAAACAGCTTTAAACCATGCCCTTTCCCTCTCTAAATATAGTTCTCTTTCCCCTATTGGAATGTAAGTTCCCTGAGGGCAGCAATTGTCTCACTTTTGTATATACATCCCTTCTGGCACTTAGCATGGTCCTTGGCACATAGTACTTAATTAAATATTTTTTTCATTCATTTTTGGACTGTGGGTTACTGGTAAATCATCATAAATTGGTGGGGAGAGAATAATTTCTATTCTTAGGTAGAGCTGATCATTGCCCAGGAAGTTTGGAATGTTGTGTGGTACAGAAGGAGCCCCAGGTTTGGAATCCTGGGCTTGGAGTTTGCCTCTGCCATTTACTACTCATAAATTCAGGGAAGTTAGATTAACCTCTCTGAGCCTCAGTTTCCTCATCTGTATAATGATGAGTTAGACTAGATGAAACCCAAGGTCTTTTCCATCTCCAGATCTGTGATCCTGTGATCCTGCAAGGCCACTAGGAAAGTTACTTGTGGCCACGCCCCAGCCCCAATACTTGAATGCTACCAATAGCTGGAAAGAAAAGCAAGACTGAGAAGTGGAAAGAGTGTCAGACTTTGGGCTAGGAGGCCTGGGTTTGAATCCCAGGATTAATTTTTCTAGCCATGGGACTAGCAAGTCATTGAACTTGTCTAACCCACAGCATTCCTCTCTAGATTAAGATAATATTGTATAGTGTCCTGCACAGGGTTATTGTAGCACAGTGTGGTTTAGTGAGATGGAATTAAAATACTGGCTCTGTTACTCCCTTTCTGACTTTGGGCAGGTCACCTAATTCTTTGAGCCCCCACTACCCTGGTCTATAAAATGAGATGATCTTTAAAGTACCTTTTAGCTCCATAACTGTGATCCTATGAGGCAAGTCTTTGTAAACCTCAGAGACCTATATGAATAATTATTATTCATTCCTTTCTGTCCCATGTTACCTTTCCAGGTGGTTTCATTTGGACTGTAAATACTCTTGGGTAAGACAACACATATATTGCTCTAACATTTTAGTCACAGTGACTGAGGACTTTTTTGGGTAGGTAAAAACTCTGGAATGCCTGGCATGTGAGGGGAGGTTTCTGAATGGATAAAAGCCAGCCAAAAATGGGTGTAAAGGTGCGAGTATAGAAGATATAATTTGCCTATGTTACAATTTTACTGGGAGAGGTCTTGGGAGACAAAATTAGCCTCTCATTCCCTCCTTCCCCGACGTGAGAGGAGGAGCATCTCTGTTGTGGGAAACTCTTCTTAAACAGCTACAGGCTGGCAACCTTGAAAAAAGAATGGCCTGTGAATACTGGAGATTACCTAGCAGTCTCCGGCCAGCAGCTAGAGGCAGCTAGGTGGTACAGTGGATAGAGTATTGGGTTAGAGTTAGGAAGAGCTGAGTTCAAATCTGATCTCAGATGCTTTTACTAGCTGTGTGCCCCAGGCATTGTCTGCCTCAGTCTCCCCAACTATAAATTGGGGATAATAAAAATTAGAACCTACTTTGCAGGGTTGTTATGAGGAGCAAATCAGATAGTATTTGTAAAGTACTTATTGGTTGCTTGGTACATGTGATTTTCTTCCTTCTAACACATTCTCTCACTTTGTTCTAAGTGCCCTTTTAGACTTGGAAGGGAGAATCAGAAGGGATCAGGGCCTTCCTATGCCTGATGTTCTACTTCATGGGAAGCAAAAGGAATGAACACTCTATTCTCGAGGACATTATAAATATGTCCTGACACAATATATCCTGAAAACCTGCCTTGCTTTGGATACATTTCCTTGAGTCTTGTTCATTAGTCCATTAGGTAAGTGCATAAGAAGTGCCAAGCTCTGTGCTAAATGTTATGAAAAAAATTAAATGGTCCCTGCCCTCAGGGTGCTTCCATTCTATGGGGGAGGGCGGAGGAAACAATATGTACTGTATTTTTCTGTTGTTCAGTCTTGTTTGATTCTTCTTGCTTCCATGAACCACAGCATGCCCAGCTCTCTGTCTTCCACTGTCTCTTGAAGTCTGTCCAAGTTCATGTTTGTGGTTTCCATGACATTATCTATCTAACACCCTCTGTTATTACCTTTTCCTTTCACCTCCGTTCTTTCCCGGAATCAGGGTCTTTTCCAAAGAGCCCCTTCTTATAATGGGACCAAAGTATGCAAGCTTCAGCTTCTGCATTTGACCTTCCAATGAATAGCTTGAATTAACTTCTTTAAGTAATGACTAATTTGATCTTCTTGCTATTCATCCACATATACTAAAAATACACAAAAGGCAATTGGCAGAGTGCATTAACACAAGAACATTTTTTGGGTCACGACCCCTTTGGCAGTCTGGTGAAGCCACATCTTTTCATAATAATGTTTTTAAATGCATAAAATAGAGCACTTGATATTACAAAGAAAGCTAATTATATAGAAACACAGTTATAAAAATTTGTATATTTTTTAAAAAAGCAGCATTAACTAGGGGAAACAGGAAAGGTCTCATAGAAAAGGTGGCTCTTGAACTGAGTCTTGAGGGTAACTCGGGATTCTAAGAAGTGAGAGCGAGGAGGAAGAGCTTTCTAGTCCTGGAGAAAAATACCAGGCACAATTTATGTGGAATATAAGTAGGAAACATCCTAGATATTATAATGTCCAACTGTTTGTGCACTGTCAGAAAAAAGATAGTGGGCCTTTTAGTCTACACATTAAAGTTTCTGTTCACACTTAAGGCATTTCTGAGTAGGACGCTAATGGAGCAAATATTTATGAATGGCTTAAAAGAAATTTCTTCTCCGGAGTTGTTTTTTGAGATGCCCAGTGTTGGCTAATGTTTCTACTACATGAGAAGTCGCACAGAATGCATTCCCAATTAGACTCTTCCTATGTATAATTTGCTATTTATTTTTTTCCGTATGAATACAACTGCTCTGTGTAGGTTTGAAGGCTGTCTCTCCTTTTTTTAACTCCATATGTGAAATGAATGTTTATTAACATATTGGATTGGATAAGATTGTAGTTCATTGGGAGAAAATAGATTTCCAAATGAATATATTTGAAACCAAGTGTTTTTCATCTATAAAAGTGCTCAGAAACATCCCATACTGTCAGTCCATGGTAAGGCGCATTAATGGCAAGGAGAGGAGGGAAATGGGAGTATGGATAATCAGAAAATTGTTTCTATCTGGAGATGGAATGTATTTTGGTCCTTGCATTTAGATGTGGATTTGCAAATATTTGGGAATTCACGACACTTCAAACAAAAATAATGATGCCATAGGAGGAACCAGAGTCATTGCCTGCTTCTCTTAATTTCCTTCTTCTTTGGCTTAGATATCTCTTGCCCTTCCTACTGGTGCTAGAAAAGGCATTGCTTCTCGTGCTGTTGCAAAGCACTAGTATAAACTGAGTTTTTGTATTGTGGGTTCACATTTCCAGAATCATTCCAGGTAATTAAGCAAACTAGCTTAATTCGAGGACCTCTTGATGAACTTTACACTTTTTGAGATAAGTAAAAGTTAAAAAGAGACAGCGAACAGTTTTAACTAGGCCTTTGTAACTCTGCTTAATTTTGATAATAAAAACTAAAGAAATTCAGGTACCAGTTGCAGATGGTATCATCAGTATAGGCACTCACAAATTTAGAAAATGGATTATTTTCTGAAGGTTCATTGGTAAATTTGGTTCTTTGAAGCTTTCCCAGTAGAAACAATGTTATCTTGGTGGTTAGCTTCTTGGGCCAATCTGCAAAGGCTAATTCTACTCAAAATTTACCTGAAATATAGAATTGTATTAACTGCCACATGTAATGATGGACCTATGCATGGCAGAGTTTTGACTTGGGATGCTAGGATCACATCTTTCCCCTTTGGAGTGGTGGGGATTTGCCTTGCCCTCCCTCATTAGCTTCTATGAATCAGGAGGAGGAGGAGGAGGAGGAGGAATTCCCCACCTCAAGTCCCTGGTGGCAGTTTAGATAGCTGCTGCAGCTGAGGAGCTTGAAGGGTGGATAAGGGGCTGCAGGGGGTGAAGGGCAGGAATCTGTGGGGAATCTCAGTCTTTTGCCAGTGTAAACCCACGGGGACATTCCTTGGCTCCAGCTGTCTGCACAGCCATCCGCTTTCCTTTCTTCTTTGGGCATGCTTCCCTTTCATGGCTACCACCTGTTACTTTTCTCCTTTTCTAGATAACACACATATTTACTACACCCTTTTTCTAGCCACAAAAAGGGAAACAAGGAATAAAATATATTCCTCTGGTTCCACCTCTCTCACTCTCTCTTCCTCTTCTTTTTTCTCTTACGGTCTCTCCTCTCCTCTCCTCCTCTTCCTCTCTCATTGTTTTATACAAAGACAATTAATAGTTACTGAACTGAAAACCAAAATCCAAATCTCTTGTTTATTCATAAACTATATTTTCTTTCAGTTATTCACCAAAGAGACAATTTGCTTCCTCCTCTCCCTTCTCCTCCTCTTCTCTTCTTCCTTCTCCTCCTCCTCCTTCTTCTTCTCTCTCTCTCCCCTTCTCTCTCTCTGTCTCTCTCTCTGTCTCTCTCTGTCTCTCTCTCTGTCTCTCTCTCTGTCTGTTCCTCCTCTCTCTTTCTCTCTCTCTTTTTCCTTCTTCCTGTCCCACTCTCCCTCTGCCTTCCACCTATTTTTGACCCTTTTGGAAAAATCAAACCTAGATTTAAGTGCTCATGGCTTTGGCCCACAAGGACCCACAAGGACCACTTGTCTGCCTTTCCCAGGAAAATGCTAAACATTCTGTCATAGGAACTGCCTATGGGGGCAGAGGTGAAAACTCTGGGATGAAGAGCATATTGAATCCCAGAATGTGGGATGAAGACATGAAAGAAGGTTGAGAATGGGGATTAGTCATATGGCTAAGACTGGGTGAGCCAGTGGCAGTGGTGGGTATTTGAGTGAGGTGTAAACATGATATTGACTCTTCTTTTCCCTGGCCAATCAATTGGCAAGCAACTAGTATGTTCCAGGACTTATGCTAGCTGCTGGGGACCCAAATGAAATTCATGTCATATTTATGACATAATATTCTAGCAGGAAAAAGAAGTACATAAATAAGTATATTCTAAATAAATACAAAGTTGTTAAAGGCGAGGTAGTTTGGGAGTGAAGGCCCCAGAATTTAGGGGAAGGAGGAGGTGGTGCTTGGTCATGTCATGAAGGAAGTGTGGGATTCTCTGAGGTGACTGTGATTTGGAAGTATATTCTAGACACATAGGATGCCATTTCAAAGGCATAGAGACAGTCTGGGGAGTATTGTGTAGAAGGATCGGAGAGAAGGCCTTGCCACAGAAGGTACCATCTTGGAGTGCCCCAGGGGCAACCTGACAAATAAGACCCAGTGGGAGCAGGGCAGTTTCAGGTAGCAACCAGTGTGGGGAGGGTAGGTTAACACTTAGCAAAGGATATGATTTGGATTTGTCTAGGATTTCCTGTGTTTAATTCTGCTCCAAATTTGGTTTTATAATTCTGATTGGTTGGCTGGACTAATTATTCAAATGATCTAAATTTTATATTTGAATTGGTCTCTTGACTGACCACAATATTTCAGGCAGTTTTCACACCTTAAGTAAGAACTGCTTCTCTAAAGCCCGACTCTGATGTCTCATCCTGGTGTAGGGGTGACCTTGGCTTCTAGAAAGTGATGTCAGTGGAAGGGAAGCTATGGCAGGTTCTACCATGCTGAAAAGGTTTTGCGTTGGGTCCAGCTATAGTTTACATGGTTGGTATTTGAGAACAAGCCTAGCTAAATTTGCAGAGCCTTATCACCATGGTGATGAATTTTTGACCACATCTTTTGAAGATGGTCTCCTCAGTTGTATTATTTTACTCAGGGTGTTTGTGATCTGCTTTTGTGGAGGGGAGGCCAATGACAAATGAAGTTACATAACCTTGACATATTGAAATATAAAATTATCTGATCTTCAATCTGATTTGAATTCCTATATTCCTAAATTTTTGACCCTCATTTCTGGACCATGGTTCCCTTTCTTTGTTGCTTCTCAGTGATGATTGCCTTGGATAGAATAGTAAGCAGATAATTCCTTAATTTAGAAGGCTAACCAAGGGTTGGGTGAAACAGTGGGGGATCCAATTCACAGTCAAAAGGGTCTTCATCTGTGGTCTGGTAGAGGCCAGGTCAGTAAACAAGTTGTGGATTGGCCACCACATTGACTTGTTTTAACCTTAATAAGCCCTAGACCTGATGTTTTCAGTTTCTTTGTGCTTCAAATCCCACAGTTGCTACAAGCCAACAGTTTGCACACAGTCATAAACTGCCTCAATAGTGTTCCATGGGACTACATATTCTGGGAAGCACAGTGGACTGCTTTTTATGATCTGGAGGAGCTGAAGTTTAATTGATGCTTCCAAACTTTAGAGCTCAGCCTTCCTTTCTGGACTGACACCTCCCCCCTACCCCTCAAAGACAAATCCTTAGTTCAGTGAAAGTATGCAGTATGTGTTGACTGAGTCTGTCACTGCCATAGTGTAAACCACCATTGGGAATAATACCATTTTCCTGGGTCTCCTAGGGAGTTCTAGGATGTTATTTCCTATACCCAAATTTGGTCCTATACCAAGCATAATTTTCAACTCAATTGATATCATTGTGCTTGGCACAGTGGTATAATCCTTCTATCAGAGACTTTCAAATGCCATGAAGGGCCTGGATACATTTTGGGAATTTTTTTTTACCTGTTTCCCTTATTGCTCCTACTCAGAAAGTCTGGTAACTTCACTATGAGACTATCTAGTATGTAGTTGGCAAGCACCCAGGTTACAGAATTCTAAGAAAGATAAATAGATCAAAGAAGACAAAGAAAACTCACGTTAGAATTCTTAGAAAATATAACACCCATCAATGAGCTCTCCTCACTCAAACATTTAGATAGCTTCAGTCATTTACAGCCGTATATTATGTAGAGATGCCTAGGGACATTGCTTCTGGAAGTGCTTCTCAACACATGATGTTTGCTATGGCTCTCATGATCTATGATCATCTATGATCCCAGCTTTTCATCCTTCTACCTGTAGCTCTCCATTTCACTCAGTAGGTAGGAATCACTAGCCCCATTTTCCAGAGAATAAGGTCACTGTAGGCTCTGACTCTGTTCAGGGGATGGAGGTGTGGTTCAGATGGGGGAGGAGAAACTAATTGTGTCCAGAGATGAAAGATCTCTTAATGTTATGACTACTTACATACCAGATCTGAGTATCAGCCCTTGAGTCACATATACTGTCAATCTTTATTTTTCCCTTTTAAAAATTATTCTCAACTTAACAAACACTAAATGTTTTATATCTCTCCAACTTTATCTGTCTATCCACCCATGTACAAAAAAAACGGGATTTTAAATTAAACTACTGATCTCTTTTATGTGTGGCTTATTTTTCTAAGTATATAATAAATTCAATCTGTAAATTCAAAGCAACCTGCTTTTCTGTGCTACTGATGTCCTTTCCCCAAAGTTTACCTATGATCTGGGAACATATATTCTGCCCTTCTTATCTCTGGAATACATATATACACACATATGTACACATGTACTTACATGCTTGCTATATATAATATATACACGAATGTGTGTTTATTGTATGTATCTATACAAACATGTGTATTATATATACATATGAACATGTAATGTTGTCATTCAGTTCTTTCTGTCATGTCTGACTTTTTAAGATCCCATTTGGGAATTTCTTGGCAAAGATACTGGAATGGTTTGCCATTTCCTTCTCCAGCTCATTCTACAGGTGAGGAAACTGAGGCAACAGGTTGAAGTGACTTGCCCAGCGTCACACATCTGGTTAAATGGCTGAAGCCAGATTTGAACTCAGGTCTTCTTAACTACAGGTCCAGCACTCTATCCCCTGTGCCAGCTAGCTGCCCTGTATGGTTATTTCTATATAATGTTATATCTCTATAGCTCTGTGTGTCTGTATGCATGCATATATGCATGCACAGATACACACCAATATACATATACATATATATATGTATACACACATATATACATGCATGTGTGTATGTATATATACACACACACTTACTGACTCAGTAGATATGTCAATGAACTATGCTAATTGTGGGAAGTTGCTCTGACTGACCATTCTTAGGGTTGAGGTGATTGTTATTATTTTTACTTGTATAAGATATTTAAAAATCATCAGTCTGAAATGTACTTCCAGAAAAGACCTCCCCTCCAGGGTGTTGCAGGCAGCTTTGTGGCAGAGTGGCTAGAGTCCCAGACTTGGGGTCAGGGAGAACTGAATTTAAATCTTGCTTCAGACACTTGCTAGCTGTGTGACCTTGGGGAAGTCATTTCACCCTGTTTGCCTCAGTTTCCTCCTCTGTAAAATGAATTGGAGAAGGAAATAGCAAACCTCTCCAGTATCTTTGTCAAGAAAACTCCATATGGTGTGAAAAATCAGACAGAACTGAAATGACTGAATGACAAACTGAAACCAGGGTGTTGTGGAAGATCTAAAGAATGAACCATCAAAGAATAGTCCCAGGAAGGCATAGGTAGCTCACCAGCTAACTTTGATTTTTTTTAAAATAAGGGCAGGTAACAGGATAAATGTAAGAGGACAGTCAGCACAGCTATGTGGCTGGTGGAAGCACTGGTCACACTCAGGATTAGCTGAGGCTGGTCGGGAAAGCAAACGACAAGAAAAAGAAAAAAAACCAAGAAAACTCTGGGGCCAAGAGAGGGAAGTATCAGGGCAGCTAGTGGCGCACTGCATAGAGCACTGGCCCTGGGGTCGGGAGGACTCAAGGTCAATTCTGGCCTTGACACGTACTAGCTGTGTGACCCTGGGCAAGTCCCTTAACCAAAGCTGCCTCCTCCCCGCCAAGGAAAGGATCTTCCACATAGGATAGAGAATGAATCCGTTTTTCCTCATCGCTGTAGGGAATTCCCAGATGAAGAAAGTCCCTCTACCAATGCAGGTCATCACCTTCTCTGAAATGTATAGCCTTAGAAAATTGCCTAGAGTACTGCAAAGATCACAGGGCCGGCATATTTCAGAGGCAAGACTTGAACTCAGGTCCTCCTAGCTTCAACGACAGTCCTCTATTCAGTCTGTGATGTTGCTTCTCTTTCTCCTAGGAAGCAGATGGGAAAGGGGGCTGAGGATATGTGCAGCCTTGCCAATCCAGAGCCTGGCAACTTGGGCTCCTGTTTAAGCCAGATGAGAATGAGACGGGCAGACTCTGGAGGGAAGAACAAGAATGAGTCAGTGAATGGGAGAAAGTGAAAAAGATCAAGGCCTAGCTCCATTTACACTGAAGAGAAGGTTGTTTATTCATAAATTTCTAAGAATGATAACTTTGGAGCATTTTCCTTTTGTTTGTAATTTTAAATGCTTATGGAGTTTCCTGAGCTATAATAGTATACCTCTTAAAAAAACCCAAACCCAAGCAAGGGCTGTGTGCTCATTTCAAAACTAGCAAGCAAAAGATGGAAACCTGCACCATTTTCTGGGTGAGAGCCTAGGAAAAGAGTGGGGGTACCTGTAGCGACTTCTGAAGAGAGGCCAACCTTAAGAAAAGAAAGAGGAAAGAGAGACAGTCTGTGACTGGGAAATGTCTCTACATCTTTTTTTAAACTTTTATATTTTTGCTTTTTGGAGAGGAGAAGGCAGGGCAATTGGGGCCAAGTGACTAGCCCAAGGTCATAGGATGTGTTAAGTATCTGAGGCAGTATTTGAACTCAGGTCCTCCTGTGTCTAGGACCAGTGCTTTATTCACGGTATCACTTAACCACCCCTCTACATCTTTAATAAGTGTATGGGGGCTGTCAATGGGTATCAAGGATCAAAAAGGGACCTTTTTAGGAATGTTGGGGGCAAGAGGACCAAGACCAGAAAGGTCACCGTTCAGAAAGGGTGAGACAAAGATAGTGGAAATGACAGAACTGACCAGCTTTTATTTTTCCTCCTCTTTCCTCTGCTAAGGAGAATGACCTTTGGATTGGGAGGGCTAGATAGAAAATGGTTAGCAGGTTTTTAGAAAAACAAACAGGGAGATCGTAAAAAGCATGCCAAGCAGCCCTCATTGAGTTCAGATCACCAGGGGCAGATTGCCATCCTAGAGTTTTGAAAGATCTGGTGGGGCTGATTGCAGAGAGACGTAGCCAATGTGACGATTTGTTTTGCTTGATTCTATTTGTTACAAAGGAGGGTTCTATTTGTGGGTGAAGGAAGAGGGTAAAGATTAAAGTGACAAATCTGAGTCATGATGCACAGAGAGAAGAGATCAGTAAAACACTTAAAAAGAAAAAATATTTTCGGAATCACTGTTGGTGGCCTTTTAAAGACCACGGAGAGTGGAAGAGGCACTGCCGGACTGGAGAAGGGCAAGCGGATCAGCTTTCAGAAAGGGGAAGAGAGTGGGTTTTGTCAACTAGGAGACTGGCTTAGATTTCTCGATAAATTCCAGAACCAATTATTAAAGGGGATAGTTTGTAAGCTCACTAAAAGCGAAGTGGCTATTGCTAAACACCAGCATGATCATGCCAGGAGCAGGTGATGCGACATTCACCCCTACCTTCTTTTTTTAGGTTATAAGTAAATGGAATGACAAAGACACAGTCTACCTGAATTTTAGCAAGGCATTTGAGATAGAATCTCCTGCTGTATTTGTGGACAAATTGAAATGATACCAAGTAGACGAGAATGTGTGCAGGTGGATTTAGACCTGATTGCTTTACTGGATTCAAAGAGTTATCATAGTAGGTCCATGTCAGTTTGGAGGGTTTCTAGTAGAATAACTCAAGATTTGGACTTCGACCCTGTGGTGGGAGAATTAGCTTCTGTTGGAGGATAGTCATATACCCAGTGACCTCAAAAAATTAAAATGATGGACTAGGTCTGATAAGAAGAAATTTAATAGGAATAAATTTAAAGTCTGACAATTGGATTCTGCTTTTTCATCTTTGATATCATACTCATCATTATCATCATTTTTTATATTTAAATAGTTTTTTTGAGGTTTGCAAAGTACTATGTACACATATTATTATACATACATATATAGTCTTTCCATGTTTTTCTGAAACCATTTCCCTTGTTATTTCTTATAGCACAATAGTACTCTATCACAACTATATGCCACAACTTGTTCAGCCATTCCTCAATTGATAAACAATCCCTCAGTTTTCAATCCTTTGCCACCACAAAAACAGCTGCTATAAATATTTTTAATAATATAGGTCTTTTCCATTTTCTTTGATCTCTTTGGGGTATAGACCTAGTAGTAGTATTGCTGGGTCAAAAGGGTATATACAGTTCTATAGTCTTTTGGGCACAGTTCCAAGTTGTTCTCTTGAATGGTTAAACCAATTCACAACTATATCAACAGTTCACTAGTGTACCTATTTTTCCTCATTTCCTCTAGCATTTGTCATTTCTGGTAAGTGTGAAGGGGTACCTCAGAGTCAGTCTAATTTGCCTTTCTCTAATCAATAGTAATTTAGAGCATTTTCATATGACTATGGATAACTTGGATTTCTTCTTCTGAAAACTTCTTGTTCATATTATTCGAACATTTATCAACTGGGGAATGGCTCTTATTTTTATAAATTTGACTCAGTTCCCTATATATTTGAGAAATGAGGCCTTTATCAGAGAAACTTGCTATACAATTTTTTGATAGTACCTCATTATCTATGGTATATTTTAGCAAAATGTAGTTTCCCTGATTATTTCTTCGAATTAGGTCTATTTTTGCTTTTGCTTTGTATGAGATCATGAATGCTACCCCTGCCTTTTTTTTACTTCAGTGAAATAGAATAGATTCTGCTCAAGATTTTTATGTTAACTCTGTGTGTATTTTTCTGTTTTAAATGTGTCTCTTGTAAACAACTTATTTTTGGATTCTGGTTTCCAATCCATTTTGCTATCTGCTTCCATTTTATAGATAAACTTATCTCATTCCTATTTGTAGCTATGATTTTTGTGTATTTCCTTCCTTCACATTTTTCCATTTATCCTTCTCTCTCTCTTTATATCCTGTACTTGCTCAAAGTTTGTTTTCCTTCTGATCATTCCCTCCATTAATCCATCTTCCTTTTAATCATTCCTTCTCTTCTCTTATTCCATTCCCCTCCTCTCTCCATATTGGTTAATATAGATTTCTGTACCCAAATGAGTGAGTATGTATGTGCATACATACCTACATACATGTGTACACACATACACATATGTATATGTATGCATGTATGCATGTATGTATGTATCTATATTCCCTCTTTGAACCAATTCTGATGAGAGTAAGGTTCAAACATTGCCCATCCTTCTACTTTTCTCTCCATTCTAAAAGCTCTTCCTTCTGTACTTCTTTTATGTGAGCAAAATTTCTGCATTCTATCTTTCCCTTCCTTCCCCCTTTCCCCAGGGCATCCCTTTTTCTCATCTTTTTTGGAGATCTTCCCAACGTATTTGACTCACATCCATGCCCTCTGTCTATGTCTATTCTACCTGCCATAATAATGATGAAGTTCTTAGGAGTTACATGAATCATCTTCCCATATGGGAATGTTAACAATTTAACTTTATTAAGTCCTATATGATTTCTCTTTTGCTCTCTTTTTATACTTCTCTTGAGTCTTGTGTTTGAGTGTCAAAATTTCAATTCAGCTCTGGTCTTTTCATTAGGAATACTTGAAAGTCCTGTTTCATTAAACATCCATTATTTCTGCTGAAGGATTATACTCAGTTTTATTTGGATAGGTTACTCTTGGTAGTAATACTAGCTCCTTTGCCTTCTGGAATATCTTATTCCAAGTCCTTTGCTCCTTTAATGTGGAAGCTGTTACATCTTGAATTTGAACCATTTTTTCCTGGCTGCTTGCAAAATTTTCTACTTGGCGTGGGGGTTCTGGAATTTGGCTACAATATTCCTGAGAGTTTTCATTTTGGGATGTCTTTCAGGAGATGAAAGTCTTGAAAGGTGAAAGTCTTGTAAGGTAGAATCTTTCAATTTCTATTGCACTCTCTGATCTAAGATATTGGGGGCAGTTTTTATTTATAATTTCTTGAAATATGATGTCAAGCTTTTAAAAAAGTCATGGCTTTTGAGTAGTCTAATGGTTCTTAAATTGCCTCTTTTTAATCTATTTTCCAGGTGAAAGTGATAGTTCACATTTTCTTCTATTTTTTCATTCTTTTGACTTTTAAAAATTGTTTCTTGAAGTCTTATGGAATCATTAGCTTCCACTTGCCCAATTCTAATTTCCAAAGTATTGTTTTCCTCAGTGAGTTTTTGCACCTCTTTTTCCATTTGGCCAATTCTTTTTTTTAAAAAGGAATTCTTTTCTTCAGTGATTTTGTTGGATCTTTTACCCTTAGACCAATTCTGTTTTTAAGGTGCTATTTTTTTCAATATTTTTGTGTCTCATTTATCAAAATGTTAATTCTCTTTTTAAAAATCATTTTCTTACATCACTCTCATTCCCCCCTTCCTCAATTTTCCCTCCACCACTTTTATTTCTTTCTTTAATTTTTCTAGGAATTCTTGTTAGGCTTATGTCCAATTAGCAGGGTTTTTTTTTGGAGGCTTTACTTTTAGTTGTTTTCACATTGTTGTCTTCTTTTAAGTTTACGTCTTTGTCTTCCTTCCCACTACAGTAGCTTTTTATGGTCAAGCTCTTTTTTCATTGTTTGCTCATTTTCCCAGCCTATTTCTTGAATTTGGACTTTGGGTTAAAGTTGGTCTCTGCTCACCTGGGCTGAAGAGGCACTCTCCCAAGCTTTACGCTTTTTTTTTTTTTTGCTGCTATTTTCAGAGCTAGTTCTGGGGGATTCGCATGTTTTAGATGCTTTCAAGGTGGTGTTATCCAAGAAAAATGTCTTCACTGCTCTCCTTGTTTGCATCACCCAAGAAGGACCTCTGTTCTTTTGCAACTGCAAGCACTCAGAATCCTCTTGGCCCTGGCACTGTGGTCAGGTCCCCTGCTCTCCTGCAGCCGCTAATATTAGTGCTCCTCTCTGCCTTGAAATCATGACCAGGGCTTCTGCTCTCTTGTGATGAACCACAAGTGCTCCTCTTTGTCCTAGAGCTATGACCCTGACTTGCTTATGGACAGCAGAATTGCCAGTCAGTGCCAGCTGTACCCAGTGCCAGCAAAGGGTCTTCTGTAATCTCTCTGACCAGTTGTATCTCCCCCTTTTTTTTTTTTTGCCAACGCTGGGCTGAGACAGTCTGAAGCTCCTGCTATTGCTTTCACACGGTGCCTGGCTATTGCTATTGCTACGTCATATGCGATCTCATCCCCACCCCTATCCCATGTCACAGACCTCTCCTGCTGACCTCTTAAGTTGTTTTAGGCTAGAAAAATATCCCTCTTCGAGGTGTTATTTTAAAGTTGTTTGGAGGAGAGTTAAGGGAGACTTCAGCTAGGTTGCTGTCTCTCATCTCTGTTGCCTCCAACAGACACTTTTTGTATCATAGACCTCTTTAGCAGTCTGGTTTAACCTATGGACCTTATCTCAGAATAATGTTTTTAAATTCACGTATGAGGATGCTATACCATATGGGCATAGGAGGGAGAGTAATGTACATTCAGAATAGAAAGATAGATCAGAGTCAAATTGGGAAGGGCTTTAAAAGCTAAATAGAAGAAATTTTATTTTATTTTAGCATCCACAGGGAGCCACTAGAGTTTACTGAGTAGAGGAGTGACATAGTCAGGTCTGTGGTTAAGGAAAGTCACTTTAGTAGAAGTTTAGAATGGTTTAGATTTGGGAGAAATTTAAGGTAAAGAGTCCAATTAGAAGGCTGTTATAATAGTCTAGGTTAAAGGTGATAAGGGGCTGAATCAAGATGATACTTGTGTTTGCAGATAGAAACAGCAAGATTGAGTAACTGATTAGATATGTGATGAGGAGGAGGAGCCAAGAACCCAGAGGCACCCCCCGTGCCATCATGAAGAATCAAAGGAGCAGGACTTTAGTAAAGGATACATAGATAGTATGATAAAAGAATTGTTGGTTGAGAGCTGGAAGGGGCCTTAAAGACTATCTTGTATGATCCTCTCATTTTATAAATAAAGGAACTGAGTTTAACTGGCATGCCCAACATGATAAATATAATAAGTGATAAAAATGCGATTCAAACCTGGGTTCTCTAACTCCATATTCAATACTCAATATGCATAAAATTTAACATACAATTATAGATATATGTGTGTAATGCTTGTGAATATAGCCTTCTTTGATATCAAGGCACATGCTGGAATTTAGTTTAACATTTTTAACTTTTATTTGATTAAAAAATAGTCATGTCCTTTCCAGTATTACCTCAGGACACAAACATAGGATTAAATCATTAATTATAACCAGAAACAACTTCAGGAGGGATTGAAACAGCAGCAGAATTGACATGGAAAAAAAACATATTGACAAAGTTATCCTTATGATAGCACCCTGTCAGGAATGACTAATTGTCAAGGATGAATCTCACTTTAGTTCCTGAAAATGAATAGATCATTGAGAAGGAAGGCCTTCCATGGAAAACACTCATCTCTCTGTCACTGTAGTTTGATCTGAAATCTCCTTATTCCAAGAAACCTTCCTTGACTAACTTCACATTATTCCCATGACTTGTCAATGCGATTCTTGACCTGAACAGCTAGCTGGGTACTAAGGTTTCCTGCAGTAAACAGGAAAATCCTAAAATCAGGTGTTATTCTTGTTCCCTGAAAGTACAATATTCTTTGGAGGTACATTGTAATTCACCACTAATACAAGGACTTGATTATAATCGAATTTTTTTTATGAGTGTCTTTTTATGCCTGCTATTGGGGATCCAAAGAACTTTGAGGAGCTTTTGAATAATGAATAGATTTTCATGATGTATTCAGAGAGTGATGCTCTATAAAGGGCCTAAGGTGTTTGATGGAGTATTTAAGGTGTTGTATACCCCCATCTAAAAAAAAATCACGTTATCCAAGAATATTAGGAATTGTTTCTGGATGACTATCAAGTGTTGGAACTGGTACCTGTCTTCTGATTATGATAGTTTTTCTTCACCCCAGCAGGGGTGGGAAATCTGTGGCCTCAAGAACACATATGGCCTTCTAGGTCTTCAGGTGTAGCCTTTTGATAGAGTCCAAGTTTTACGGAACAAATCCTTTTATTAAGGGGATTCGTTCTATGAAATTTGGATTCAGTCAAAGGGCCACACCTGAGGACCTAGAAGGCCCCATGTGGCTTTCAGACTGCAGGTTTCCCACCCTTGCAAGTATAGAACAACCATAAGAATCTGATCCATGGTTGCTTGACACAAATGAAAACGATGTTTTTTTCTATTTCTGTCAAATTTATACTATGAATCTTTGAAATATTTACTTTCAGTCCCAAGAAAAGTCTAAAATATTGGCTTTTACTATCTTTACATCTACTGTTAATTACACATATACATAAACTACCTTTTCTACATTTTACATGTAACCCATCATCCTCTAGTAAACCTTACCTCCCATGGGAACCACTGTATTCTGTTTTTAAGGCTCCCTAAGAAAGGAGACATATTGGGATTCCTAGGAAGTCAACCCCCTTTCCATCAGACTCTCACAGTCTGCAGAACTCATGGTAGCAGGGGAAGGAAAAGTCCAGGTTTGTTCCTTCACAGAATGACTTTCCAGCAGTTCCTCCAACTCTGGGGTCACATGATCAATCCTATTCCCAATGGGCATCTTGGTTCAGGGACTCAGGTGGGTTCCAAGAACTCCAAGTCCTTGTCCTCTCTCTAAGAGGCTGGATCTAAAAGTTTTTTGTTTTTTAACCATTGCAATTCCCTTCCTCCTCGCCTCTCTCCTAGCTGATTCCATTTCTTGGGCCATATGGTTCCTTCCTCTCCTGGGACTACACAGGACTTAGCATTTCTATCTTTGCTTTTCCATGACTGCTATTTCTGGGATTGAAGGGTTCTTTGGATTAGCAAGCTTCCTTTCCCTAGGGATTCAAGTCTAACATGTGTGTAGCCTTTCCCTAATTGCTTGTCTCTATATTAAATTCAACTCATCTCTTTCTGCTCTCTTTTATAGGCCAAGTTCAAATGTATGCCTCAGATGCACAATAACCATGACCCAATCAACCATCCTGTAAGGCCACAGCTTAATCAGTTACTCTCAGTGGACCAAGAAATAGGTAGGGCTAGGATACTCATGTATATTCAACATAGTTTAAGTTCTAAACATGGTGAAAATCATCAGTGTGCACTGATTGTGTTCTGGGTAGTCTGGAACACTATGGGGAAGCATTGCCATTGGCTCTTCCCTTTTCCCTCACAGAATCAAAAGAAAAAGAGCTTTAGAGGTCCTCTAATCCTTCTTTCTAGGGTGCCAATTGTAATACTTTAGCAGGGTATACTGGCATACTCTGCCCATACGCCTATGATGTTAGTAAGAATGCTTGCTCATTCCAAAGGGAAATATCTTTGAAGTCATAACAAAGGCCTCATCCTTCAACCCTTTAACCTTGTTAAGCTGAAGCTGCTACTTCTGATACCCCCACATGCTGATATGTACCAGTGAAAAAAATTCAAATGTAGTTTACAACAGTAATATAACAGTATTTCAAAAAATTTGGTCTAATTTATGGTGCCATCCCTAATCTATCTATGTCTGTAGAGATTTTCATATGTTGCTACACCTTCTTTCCTCATGTCCTTTCTTCAACCCATTCCTAGTATTTGGTACTGTAATAATCTACTTGACTGTTTGCTTTGTCATCCCTCTCTCTCACAGCCAGGGAAACTTGACTTTAAGGTTTCCTCTTGGCTTCTGATTTCATGTTTGAATTATCTTTGGGAAAAGAAAGTCTAAGGAGTCCTATACCGTTAGCATACTGGCTCATCATTAAAATACTTTTGCTGTCAATCTTTCTCTAAATTTGTAACCCCATTTCTCCTACAACTGAATTCCCATCTGGTTCCATTGTAATAAAGTCTTGTCTGGTTCACAAGGGACTGAATTTCTTGCCCCTGAAGTTCAGGATCTCTATGACTGGGTTCCTACTCTTTGTTGCCAGAGATGCCTAACCTTAACCATCTGCCTACCAGGAATTACATTAGTTGTTCTACTCATCCCTCTTTTCATACACACTCTGGATCTTGACTTCAGATTTGGATTAGGAGACTGGCAAAAATCTAGATTAGAAGTGATGAAGGCCTAAACCAGGTGTGAGAAACCTGCAGCTTTGAGGTTACATGTGGTCCCCTAGATTCTCAAGTATGACCCTTTGACTGAATTCAAACCTCAAACTTCACAGAACAAATCCCCTTAATAAAAGGATTTGTTTTGTAAAACTTGGGCTCAACAAAAGGTCCCTCAGGCTACAGGTTCCCTACCCCTATCCTAAACTAAGGTGGTAGTTGTAATGTCAAGCACAAACAGCTTCCCAAAAGAATGCTACTGCGAACAGCTTTTAAAGTTCTGATCACACAGTATAGTGAACAATCCATTTATTCCATAACGAATCAAGGCAAACATTCACAACAAATCACAATATAATATTCACAACATTACATCTTATCACAGAAAATCACAATATAGGGTTACAACAGCTTAACATTAGAATGCACAGTATTTAGAACAAAGAATAAAAGAACAATCATCTGGTATCCCTAAGGAGGTTTGCCTCCTTACTCAGTCATTTCAGAATACAATAGTCTTCCACTCATGGGGCAATCATAGGTTAACTTAATCAGTCACTTATCTAGAAATCAGTCACTTAGTATTGTTAATTACTAAATACAATCATTAGAAAATTACACAAACCCTCCACCCCTCAGTATCTAGTAAATTTCAATTTCATCACAGTATTCACTATCCAAGGAGAGGCCTTTTCTTCATCTTGACTCAGGGTGGTCTCTCAGATTCCCTGGATCCCCTTCTGTGGTCCCAGCTCCTACATGAATCCACCAAACAGTCACCTGGATTCAGAGGCAGACAGCTCCCAGGTTCTCGTCTAGTCCTCCAGGCAGTTCTTGCTACACACTGAAGCTCACAGGGTCCAGCACATCTCAAAACCTTCACAACTTCTGTTCCCAGGAACTCAAGGATCAACCAAGCCACACACAAAGTTTTAGCATCCCACTCATGCTTCTTCAGTCCTCTAGCAGTTTGGCTGGCCCTAGGACCCAGACGAAATCTCAGCCTTCCAGGAGGCCTTCTCTGCAGCAGCTTCAGCCTTCACCAAATTCTGGTCTCAAGAAAACTCCAATTCAGTTCTCAGTCCAGCAAGTAGCTGCCCAGCTCCCAGATGCTGGGAAGATTCTGTTTCCTCCACCAGGAGGCACCAGGAGAAAAATTCTTGATTCTGACTATCTCTCTCTGGGCCTCTTCACACACACACACACACACACACACACACACACACACACACACACACACAGACACACACTGGCTTCCTGTCTCAGCCAACCCCTTCCTGTTATGTCAGCAGCAGGAGACAGAATTCACACCTTCTGTTTCTTTCACAAAGGTACTTAGCCCTTAGTTACTAAGTTCAAGTCCCTGAGTCATATGTCTTTGGCTTATTCAAAACAACAAAGAAACTGAACAAATATTCCCAGCCTCCAATAAACACTGCTCCAATGTGGTGTGGAATTCATCTTGCATTCTAGAAGACTCTATTGCCCAGGCTTTAGTAGGGCCTACCATGGGACAAAGCCTTGAGATCTGAGGCCATTGATATTTATTACATAAATTGTAACCTAGCTAAGTTCTAAGGGACTAATTGACAGAAGATTGACTACTATGCGATGATTTTAAAAAAAAATCACGTCTCCTGAAGCTGGGCTGCTAAGGAGGGAGAAATGATGTGTGTGTGTGTGTGTGTGTGTGTGTGTGTGTGTGGGAGGGGGGTGGGGAACATAGATTTTTTTCCCCTGTATTGAAATAAATACTCCTAAATGACTAAGCATTTTGCTACTATAGAAGAAAATGTGGCGACTAGGTGGCACAGTGAATAGAGCACTGGCCCTGGAGTCAGGAGGACCTGAGTTCAAATTTGACCTCAGACACTTGACACACTTACTAGCTGTGTGACTTCAGGCAAGTCACTTAACCCCAATTGCCCTCCAAAAAGCAAAAAAAAAAAAAAAAGAAGAAGAAGAAGAAGAAAAGCACTTGGACAATATGAACCTGGTTAATTTAAAGTTCATTTCCTTTATGTTTCAATTGAACACTATTTCATTTTTCCTCAATGTTGGAACCATCCCAATTGATTTGATCAATGGGACAGTGGAGGAAACCTCCTTTCTCACTTGTCAAATAAGAGAGTTGGATTAGATGACTTTTTCCAACTCTTACATTCTATGATTATTCTTCTCCTACCCACCCTCTTTTTCTGTTTCCATTTACTAAAAATTCATGAATTTCTGGCATTATTATTATTATTATTTTGTTGGGGAGGTCAGGTAGTGGTGATGTCACTCTTTGAGTAAATGGAAACCTGAAGTTCAGACCTGAGTAGGTCTCTCTGGCTTAAAAAAATCGTTTTTGGATGTCTTTTATTTTTGCATCATATTAATTTCTGAATATGTTCCTTTCCTAACAAGACATCCTTTATAGCAAAGATTAAAAAAAGAGCAGGGAAACTATTTGGCATAACTAACAAATTAACCAAGTCTTACAAAATATTCAGTATTCAACACCCATAGTCTCCCACTTCTCTACAGTAAGGAGAGAGAGGTTCATCTCTAGTCTTTCTCATAGAGCGGGCCCTTTCTCTTGGCAGGATTTTCCAGAATTCAAGGTGAGCTCCATACCACATGAGAGCAGTGTTTATTGAAGATGGGCTTGGTCATGAAAATTACAGTGCATAAAGTTTTGTTTTGTTTTGTTTTTTTCTGTTTACATTGTATGTATTGTTTTTCTGGTTCTGCTTATTTCACTCTGTGTCAGTTCGTATAAGTTTTCTCATGTTTCTCTAAATTCTTCATTTTCATAATTTTACATTTATTTTAAAAATTTAAATTGCATATTAACTATTTTTACCATTTCTTATCATATGGCAAAATACTATTACATTCAGTTATCACAATTTGTTCAGCCATTCCCTCATTGATTGGCACCTACTTTCTTTCCAGTTCTTTGCTACCACACACAGAAAGAGCAATTAGGAATGTTGGGGTATATGTGAGACTTTTCTGTCTTTGTAGACATGTCTCTTACTTATTTGCATGCCTGCTTTACACAGGGGCTTAGTCAGCTCCGTATCCCAAGTAAGCAGCATTAGAAATACTTCTGCATTTCCAGTGAAATATTTGAGATATTTTCAGATACTGAAAACATTACTTTTTTGCCACATCCTTTCTGACTCTCTTCCCACTCTGAACACAAAACAGGTGCATTAAGGACCACAGGCACATGGTGAAAAAGTTGTGTGCGGGAGACAGATCATTGCTTGCAGTTCACTTTTTCTTAGTCATCAATGTTGATTCAGAGATATTAAGTAGTGTGGTAATAACTTGAAGCCAAGTTAGTCAAGATTTGGCCAGCACTAACCAGGGTTTGCTTTAGCTGTGGGAGGAACTTGCAAAAGGCAATATTGATTATGTCTGGGATATGCCAATTATAATTTGACATTCTGATTTCTGCTTTTTGTTTAACTTAAAACCAGATTCTGCCTTTGCTCGATTTGTGAAAGGCAGCTGGATGTATGAACATTACCAGTTGTAACGAGCCTGGCAATTAAAAAAAAACAATTCAGAAGCAAGGGAAAAAAAAAGCTACTCTTGCTCATTTTCAGTAGCTCAAGGCAGTCAACTCTACTGTGGACTGAATTGGGGATTACAAATGAACAAGGCTTATCAGGCAAAAGGGGGAAAGAGGATGACAAAGAAATAACTGGGATCTAGTCAAAGAAGAGGAGGAAGACTTGAGATGTACAAAATATTTCTCCCCTCATGCTATCAGGTGAGTAGACAGAAGGAACTAAAATATGAAACAGTTGTTGTGATTTCAAAGGTAAAGCAGTTATATCACCAATATAGAACTATGGGTTGGAAGATATGTAAGATGAGTTGAAACATAGAGAGTGGCAGTCATGAGATTTTAGAGAACTCTCTCTTATACCCATTGAGAAAATGGGTCCTGAAAGGTGAAATGACTTGCCTAATTAGGATCACATAGGTAGTAGGGGGAGTGGAAAGGGATCAAGCATTTATTAAGTGCCTACTGTACACCAGAGATGTAAAAATATTATCTCATTTTATCCTCACAACAACCCTGTGAGGTAGGTACCATTATGATTTCCATTTTACAGTTGAGGAAACTAAGGAAGATATTTATTAAATGACTTGCATTGGATTACACAGCTTATAAGTATCTGAAGCCAGATTTGGACTTAAGTCTGGGTTGAATACTCTAGCCATTATGCCGCCTTGCTGCTTCCAAGCAAGAATTTGAAACCAAATCTTCTGATTCTAGAGCCTGTTCATGTCAATTGGGGAATGGCTCATTTTTATAAATTTGACTCAGTTCCCCATATAGTTGAGAAATGAAAGCTTTATCAGAGAAACTTGCTATAAAGTTCTTTTTCTGGTAGTATTTAATTTTCTATGGTACATTTTAGCAAAATGTAGCTTCCCTGATTATCTTTTAATTAGGTCCATTTTTTGCTTTTGTTTTATTTGAGATCATGATTGCCACCGCTTCTCTCTTCATTTCAACTGGTGTGATAGACTCTGCTCATTTTAACTCATTTCAACTCTGTGTGTCTTTATGTTCCAAAATGTCTCTTGGATTCTAGTTTCCAACCCATTCTGCTATCTGCTTTCATTCTATGGGTTAGCTCATTCACATTCATAGTTATGATCACTAACTATTCATTTCCTTTCATCCCATTTTTCTCTGTTTATCTTTCCTTCTTTCTTTATATCCTGTACCTACCTGTTTTCTTCAAAATCTATGTCTTGGTCTTCTTTGCCACCATAGTAGCTTTTTATAATCAAGTTCTTTTTTTGTTGTTTTCTCATTTTCCCAGTCTTTGAACTTTATGTTGAAGTTGACCTCTGCTCATCTGGGAATGAAGAGACGCTGTCTCGAGCTTCAGACTTTTTTGTGTTTCTGTTTTCAGAGTTAATTCTAGGAGTTGGCAAGTTTTTGGTGCTTCCAAGGAGGCGTGATCCAGGTAGAGGGGTGGTTGTTGCTCTCATGGTCTGTAGTCTGGTCTTTACCCTGCTCCCTAGCAGCCACAAGTTGGCCCTGGACTGTGACCAGGGCCCCTGGTTTCTTGTGACCAATCATAAGCGCTCTCTTCCCTCTGGAAACTGTGACCCAGAACTGTTTATGGATAATATAGTTGCCAATAAGCACGAGCTGCCAGGATAGGATCTTTCTATCTTACCCCCTTAAGTGTCTCTGGACTGAGAGCTCCTGAAGCTGCTGCTGTTGCTGTTTTCACTGTTGCCTTCAAGGCTCATTGCTGGTGTTCTTGCCCCATTCCAGACCTGTACCCACCCTAGTATTGCAGACTTCTCTGTAGATCTTTTAAGTTATCTTAGACTTAAAAATTGTTTTCTTTTGACCTCTTGTTGGTTTTGTTGCTTCAAAATTTGATATTAAGCATTATTTTAAAATTGTTTAGAGGGGAATGTTGGGAGAGTTCAGCTGGGTCCTGGCCTGTGCTCCGCCCTCTTGGCTCCACCCTGCAGGAACTCTATTTTTATGAAGGGGAGGAGAAATATAAACATATGAGCATATTCCGAATATATGCCAATGAACAAATATGTGCTTTAGTAAAATTATTTGGGCAGCTTTGGTCGATAATAAATTGATAAAGAAAGAAAGTGGAAGGAGGGAGCTCAATTAGAAGGTTTTTACAACAATCCAGGTGATGAAGGCCTGAACCACGTGGAGTGGATATGTTTGTGGAGAGAAAGGGAACATACTCAAAAGATGTGGATGTAGAATTTGTAAGACTTGAAAAGCGAATGGATATGAAAGGCGAGGGAGAGAAGAGAGCTGGGGATGACTCTGAAGTTGTAAATCTGAGTGACTGGAAGGATGGTGGCCCTCTCAATAGATATTGAGAAGTTTGGAGGAGAGAAAAATCTGATGGAGGGAAGATAATTAATTCTGTTTGTGACATGCCGAATTTGCGATATCTATGGGCCTTGGTTAACAATTTCCAGTGGGAAGTTGGTGTTGTGGGTCTGGACCTCTGGACATAGATTAGGACTGGGTATATGGATTTGGTAATCATATAGAGGAGGATTATAATTGGATCCTTGGAAATGAATAACATCTAACCTACAGACATCTGCTTTAAGTCTTTCTCCTTCAACAGAACATCTGACAAACTCTGGACAGATTGGTAATTCCATCCTTCAGAGGGTAGAGAGAGCAAGGAGGCCTGCTATTTTGTACTGAATTATGAACAATAAGAAAGAATTGGTTGGTAGTATAGAAGAAATAAGCACCTTGGCGAAATCTGATCATCTGATAGTTTTTAAGATTCAAGGAAGAGAACAAAGGACATACATACATATATGTGTACACACACACACACACACACATTAGATTTTAGGACAATAGATTTTTTTAGATTTCAAAGAAAGGAAAAATATCCACCCATGACCAGATACTCGAAAGTGAAAAATATTTCAAGAGAGACTGACAGGAAAGGGTGGAATTATTTCTGGAATCTATCATGACCTTTGGGCTCCAATTAAATTCTCTTGTCACTACAAAATGTCACTTCTTTGGCAGTTTTGTGATCTGTAATAGGAAAGCCTAGTCTTTCTTTTATTTGACCAGGAAATCTATAGAATCTGAAAAAATTCCAACCATAGAGTAACAAATGATCCTGATGAAGAATTAAAAAGGGAAACATCTAGGTTTGTAGGGAGACAGTGAGGCAGCAAGATGGTCTAGTGGATGGAATGCTGGGTTTTGAGCCAGGAAGACTTGGTTTCCAATCTTGTCCCAATCACTTGCTAGCTATGTGACCCTAGCCAGGTTACTTAACTTTTCTGTCCTTAGTTTCTTTATCTATAAAACGAGGCAGTTGTATTTCATGGCCAGCTAGGTCCTTTCTACCTCCAACTCTATTATTCTGTAATCTTACATTCTAAAGAAACATTGTCACACAAGAAACACTTTCAAATCATAATTTAAAAAATGGAAGGTGGCACAAATAACCAAAGACCAGTATGTAGAACTGTAAAAACAGTGTCTTGAAGGTCAAAGCCAGGAATGAGCTGAGTCCCGTGAAGGATGCTGAGGACAATAAAAAGGACTTCTTTTTAAAGCTACGTTCAGAGTTGGAAGAACAAAGAAAGGAGAGGCCTTCTGCTTTGGGCAGATGGTGTAATGTTAACAGATGACAGACTGAAAGCAGGCAATACTCCACTATTTTACTTCTGTCTTCTCTATCAAGAAGAATAATCTTAAAACTGGAAAGGGTAAAAGAGACAGAGTTAAGAAAGAAAGAAAACTCCAAGAGTTAAGGAGATTCTAAGAGAGTTGTTGTTCAGATGTTTCAGCCCCGTCCAATTCTTCATGACCCTATTTGAGGTTTTCTTGGCAAAAATACTAGAGGATTTGAGATTTCCCTCACCAGCTCATTTTACAGATGAGGAAACTAAGGTAAACAGGGTTAAATGCCTTGCCCAGGATAACACAGCTAACACATGTCTGAGGTCAGATTTGAACTGAGGAAGATGAGTCTTCCTGACTCTAGGCCTGGCACTCTATCCATTGTACCACCTAGCTGCCCATTTAAAACTAGTTCAAATCTCTAGGCTCAGACAAATTACATGTCACAGTCTTGAAAGAACTTGCAGATATGATAGCAAGATTGCTTGTGGAAATATTTAAAGAATCAGATTGTTTAGGAGAGATGACACGAAACTGAAGATGGTTAAATCTTCCTAATTTTAAAAAGATGGGAAAGGTTTGGACTGTAAAGTAAGGACTAGTGAGTTTGATGTTCATAGAGAAACTTCTATAGAATGAATGAATAAAAGGACCCAGGATATATATTGGAAGGGATGTTCAAGGCTAACCAAGCAGAGTCTTATTTTACAGAAGAATCTGAAGCTTAGGCAAGGTTACCAGCTTTCCCAAAGTCATACAGTTGGCAAGTAGCAAGGTGAGGATCTGACCTAGGGTTGGGGTTATTACAGGTAATGAAATGGTTGGTTTGTGAACATTTAGAAAGGGAATCAGTAATCATTAGGTGATGGCAGAGATCAATAAGAATAAGTCATTCCAAACTAAACTTGCATCCTTTTTCATGGCAGATCAGGTAAATGCCATTTACATCGTTTATTGAGATTTAGGCAAGGAATTTGAACATGCCTTTAATGACGTTTTCTATTGTTTTTTTTCAAAGATGGTCATTTGTTGTTTTAAAAATTTATTTATTCATTTTTATTTTATTTTTTGCTCTTTGGAGGGGGGAGGGCAGGGCAATTGGGGTTAAGTGATTTGGCCAAGGTCACACAGCTAGTAAGTGTTCCGTATCTAAGGCTGGATTTGAACTCAGGTCCTCCTGACTCCAGGGCTGATGCTGTATTCATTGAGCCACCTAGCCACCCTCTTTAATGCCATTTTCACCTCATCAAATTCTCATTTTACAGATAAAAAAGGTAGAGCCAGAGAGGTTAAAGGACTTATTTTTACATGTGAGATCATAGTTCTAGAACCAGAAGGGACCTCAGAGAAACTATCTAGTGCAGTCTTCACATTTTGTAGATGAAGAAACAGACCTAGTTTCAAGCAACAGATAGTAAGTGTCAGAGGCAGGATTTGAACTCAGACCCACTAATTCCACAGCCATTCCCTTTCCCCCTGTACCATGTAGCCTCAGTATCTTAGGAAATCTTTATGTGCCACTATCCATCTGCCCAGCAGCGGATTAGAATCCAGATAGCTTGCCTTAGTTTAGTGATAGTCTGCTTCTTTCTCCTTATACAACAAAATAAACAAATGTTGACTTTATGATAGTAATTATAATAATGGCTAACATTTTGTACAGTTTTTTACCTTATTTGATCCTCATGACGACATTGTGAAGTAGCTACAATAGGCAACATTATCTCCAATTTACAGATTAAGAAATGGAGGCACAGAGAGGTTAAATTACTTGAATATGCCCATAAAGTTAGTACATGTCAGAAGTAGGACTCAAGCCTTGTTTTCTCCTAATTGTCTTTCCATTATACCACTTTTCATCTTATAGCATAGTTGGGTGATTTTATGCCTGGTTGAATGATCATAGCAATCAGTCTTAAGTTGCTTAATAGATTGATGACAACTTGAAGGTAAGTCTCTAATGGTGGGCATCATGAGTCTGTCTTTATCATTGTCCTCAACTGGTCAATAACTATTTATTTATTAAGTACCTATTATGTGCCAGACGTTGTACTAAGTCCTGGGGATACAAATACAAAAAAAAAAAAAAGGAAAGACGACTCCTGCCCTCAAGGAGATTTAATGGGGGAAGACAAGACACAAAAGGAAGATGAAGGGTGTGGGAGGGGGCAGGGAAGCTACCCAATTTAGGGGTGTGGTGGAAAAGTCAGAGACGTCCCAAAGTAGTGAAGCCAGGTGAGAAATGATGAGATGTTCTGATCTGAGTTCCCTCCTTAAACAGAAATTTTGGAGTTCATTAATATATCCTCTAATCAGAGGGAGCAGAGAGTGATGAGGTATAACACCAAGACTGATGGGGTCTTACAGGATGATGGGATTTTCCCATTAATGAGCTTCATGTGGTATGGTGGAAGTTAGAGAAGTCACCAAGCAGTACAGTGAAGTGAGAATGCTTATTATATCTTCAGATGACTCTAAACTAGGAGGATTAGTTCATTCAAACATTTCTTAAGTACTTAGGGTATGCAAGGCTCTTTGTTGGGCATTGGGGATGTAAAGGTAGGTACAACAAAGACCCTGCTCTCAAGCAGATTATGTTCTAACTACTGAAATATGTCACATAAATATT
This sequence comes from Pseudochirops cupreus, assembly GCA_028627135.1. Taxonomy (NCBI): domain Eukaryota; kingdom Metazoa; phylum Chordata; class Mammalia; order Diprotodontia; family Pseudocheiridae; genus Pseudochirops; species Pseudochirops cupreus. Next base: position 235,371,876 of record CM053580.1, on the reverse strand, counting down.
CACAGTGTTCCTGCTGAGCCACAATAGAGGTCATGGCCCCCCAAAAATTAAATTCTGTATCAATGACTGGGATATCCAGCAATTAGGTTAAAAAATCAAGCAAACGAACAACCACACAATAACAGTGACAGATTTGCATAATTCTTTTCTTACAACCACCTTCTGATGCGGGCAAAGCAAAATCATTTTACATGGCAGAGTTTGAGGGCTGAAGACTTGAAAGTACTTTAAATCATGTCACTTTAAGTGTCACCTGGAATTCAAACACAGACCATGTAAGTCTTCTTTTCAGTGCTGTTTCCAAAACATTAAACAGCTTGTCTGAAATATAGAATGAAGGAGATCTGGATTACATTAAGTGGAAAAAAACATGCAAAGATTTGATATGACTACAGGTTTTGTATGAATCAATAGTATGATGTGCTAGTCAAACATCATTACTACCTCCCCTTCTTCCCCTTACCCATGCACAAAAAAGCTTCCCCCAGACACAGAACCCAACTAGTGTAACATTAACTAATGTTAAAAAGAACCTTAGTTTATATCTAAGAATACCTCATGTCCAGGACAAGAGAGGTATTTGTCATGCTACAGCCATAGCTATGACTATATCTGGAGTAGTGTTCCAAGAGCCAAAATTTAAGACTCATGTAGACAAACTAGATGTCCAGAGAAGAGGAAGAGTAGGATGGTGAGGAACTGTTAAAAAAAAAAAAGAGTAGAATTATTTTGATTGGATAAAAGAAAATGTAAAGGGACATTAAATAGCTGTCTTGATACACTTATAAGGCTGTCACAAAGAAGAAGTAGCAGCATTGGGTGGGTGTAGCTTCAACCAGTAGAACAAGGAAAGCGAGTCTTGGCTAGTAGAAAGGACGATTTCCCAGCATTTGGAGCTGTCCAGCAATGGCTTGGGCTGCCTTATTAGAAGGTAGTTTGCTAGTTGTGAATTTCCCATCTCTAGAAGTGCACAACCAGTATAAATAGATTTGAGGGTTTTAGAAGAGATTTCTGCACGAGGTGGTAACTTGAATTCAATTTCCACTAGAAAGTTTTTGGGAAGAGCAATCATAGTTTTGGACTGTTAAAGGGATATGAAGCAGAATGACTCACCTCTTTTTTCTAGAGCAATGGTGTAGGTAGATGTGCTGTGTCCCTAGGAGAGAGCTTCAGGTATTTAACTCATTTGGACCTACTTGGGGTAGAAAATACTTATAGGCCCTACACAAATCTGACTTGGGTATGTTGATGCCCATCCCAGGAACAGATGTAAAGTTGTCCTACAGAAAACTATTTCCAAGACTTTTTCAGACCTACTCTTGTTCCTGTTTTATAGACACCAGTTCTCATTATGGACCCGCCCCATGATCTCTTTCAAAATATTCAACTAAAAACAAACACTAAAACCAAAGCAAACCTGGCCTTAAAATTTTATTCTTCAAAATCTGTGGCCATTTCCATACCTCTGAGTCTACACTGATGGTGGATGAAGTCAGTAATCCTACTGACAAATCAGAGAATGTCTCACAACAAGGCCTTTCTGGGCTTGGGCATTCTTTTGATTCTTTCCCACTCTTTCCCATGGTGTATTGAGAAACCTTTATGCAAGGTCATTCTGTTTCATTTTTTCCATTTCTTTAGTTTTGTCATCCTAGTTGGGGTCAAACTATCCTTAGTCTTGCTTAACCATTTAATGAGTTAATGGCTTTCTCGCATGATTAGTTTTCTAGCGATCACATCTTCACACAGCCCTGGCTTTTCTTTTCTTGTGCATGTGAAATGTTTTTCCTGAGGTAACACCTACTAGCTAGACCACTGTTTTGTTTGGGACATCACTTTTATGAGCTGTGAAGATGATAAACAGCTGTATGCAGCTTGTTTCTCTTGATATAAAAAAGAACCTATTGAGACATCAACACATCTGGAGAAAATATGTTTTTAATATTTGGGTTATCATTATTCACTTTGAATAAAGAGCTATCAAACTTGACATCTGTATCTTTACAAAAGAAAATGATGCCTTGTTGGCAATAGTAGATCTGAATCTAAGCAGCAAGCAAATCGGGGGTAGACCCTAAAGGTTTTTTGATATGTCCAATCTTATCTCATGAAAGGACATTTGAGGATACTACGGTTTTAATCTTTTCTGTTGGCCTCAGAAAAGTTATGACTCCTGTTAAACTCAAGTAGTTTTGTTTTTCTCTTTAGTTCTGCCGGTTTAATCAGCAGTTTGTAAGAGAAAAAAAATCTCCAGGACATGAGATAAAACAAATGCCATGCTCTGGTGACTGGCATATACCAACTTGAGACATATTCACATGAGAAAACTGCTTGACAAATATTTCATCTAAGATGTTTTCCAGCTGAGTTGCCTTCCCTTTCTGTTCCCACCACATTCTCTGAATTGCACAGTGGAAAAGCAGAGACATTTAACTTTTGCTCTACACAGGACTGGGAACTAAAACTTAGAAAACTCAGGTCCTTTTTTTTCTTCGTTGCTGCCTTTTAGCAGGGACTCTAACTTCATTTCAGTATGTTTATATAAGGGCAGGACACAGTCTGCCAGAGTTTGCCATGCTTCAGAAGCCATTGACTACCACAGTTATAGACTCCCATGCTGTATGACAATGTGCCTTGTTATTATTGACAAATTATAGAGAGTGAACGATAATAGCTTTCGTAGCCCTAATTTGGGTTTTACAAGTTGCAAGTGTAACAAAACAGGAAGCACAATGTTGGAAAGGAGAAAACATTTCTTAATAGCTGGTGTGCCAAATTAACAGAGACAAATGTATTTTATTGAGACCACATTGTCAAAACTTTTACTGGTAGTAATATTTATTATTTGTTTCAAGCCAACAGTGCATTCAGCCCTCTATAGTACATGGAAAGATATAGTTTCTCCCCTCAGGGTTTACCATCTAAATTTCAAAGACAATGCAGTCCACAGAGGCAATTCAGGCATAAAAAGAACATGGTCCTAGACCTCCTCAGTGTTTACATTCTCTCTTCCTTTCTAATTTAGCTTATAGCCCTCTGGCTGAAACCAGGTATAATTCTCCAATCAGTGCTTGGTGTATGATTGGTCCTAACTGTGGCTATTATGGATGTAGATTTTCTTGCACTGGTAGCATAGCAATGCTGAAGTGGGGAGTTATTCTTGGAAATGATGATACGGAATGGACACTGCAGGAAGGAATCAAAGTGGGGGGTAACCATCCTGGCTAGGTGGCACAGTGCCTAGAGCACTAGCCCTGGAGTCAGGAGGACCTGAGTTTGAATCTCACCTCAGACACTTAACACAAAAACTAGCCATGTGACTTTGGGCAAGTCACCTAACTCTAATTGCCTTACCTTCCTGCCTCCAAAAAGAAAAAGAAATGGAATGGAAAAATATGATGGCACTGGTATTGTCATTGTTTTAAACTTTTCATAACCCCACTCGGGATTTTCTTGACAGAGATACTGGAGTGGTTTGCCCTTTCCTTTTTCAGCTCATTTTACAAATGAGGAAACAGAGGCAAACAGGGCTAAGTAACCTGCCCAGTGTCACGCAGCTAATAAGTGTCTTTATCCACTGTGTCACCTAGCTGCCTCAGGAAAAATGTTTAAGTGCTTATTACAGCAGTGTGATAGTTCCTGCTTTCACATTCTAATTATGAAATGACACATGCAGCAGGGTCAATTTTGGGGCATATGGGAAGGTCCTGGAGTTCAGAGGGCAAATTTGCAAGGAAAATAATAAAACCTTTTTGACCTTAGGGAGAAACTGAAGGACAGATAGTCCCAGGAAATGGGCCCCACTGTCAGAGGCAAAAGAGGTCAAGGAAGAGTGGGGAAGGAGAAGTCAGTATCCAGTCATGGATGGGATGGATCTAGTATGTCTTGGGATCTGGGCTATTGGGGTTAAGGTAGGACATTGGAGAAGGGGCTCCTCCAGCCTGCTCCTACTGGAGCCTCTGATGCTCATTGGCATTTAGGCATTAGGCAGGCTGGGAAAGGGCAGAGAAAGATCCCAATGGAAGATTGATGTACAGAAGAAGAAGAAATAGAGGACAGTAATAATCACTCAGACTTTTGCAATGCTTTAGATGTTGACCAGGAGAAAGCTGGGTGGCTTAGTGGATAGAGTGTTGGACCTGGAATCAGGGAGACCCTAATTCAAATCTGACTTCAGACACTTACTAGCTGTGTGAATCTGAGCAAGTCACTTAACCTCTGTTTGCCTTATTCCACTGGAGAAGGAAATGGCAAACCACTTCAGTATTCTTGCCAAAAAACCTCCATGGACAGTATGGTCTACAGGGTCATGAAGAGTTGGACATGACTGAACACCAACAGCAACAAAGGGTTACCAAGGGCCTTACATTTGATCCTTACAACAACCTTTTGAGGAAGGAAGGGTAGACTTTATCATTCCCTTTTTACAGATGAAGTAACTAGAACTCAGAGAAACCCAATGATTTCCACAGGATCATTTGACTAAGAGGTGGTAGAAACTGGAAGCCAGGTTTCCTGGCTGTAAGTCTACCATCCTTCCTTTTCTTCTTATCCTTTAACCTCTTAGGAAAAAAAAATAAAGAAAATCTTGTTATTGAGAGAAGTTAAAATATTTACTTTCACCCAAATTTTTGAAGAGAGGTAGTATGATACAATGGTTAGAGAGATAAATGCAGAGTTAGGATAAACCTGGGCTCAAGGTTTAGTGGTTCTGACATACACTAATTGTGTGACCTTGGGTGTCATTTCCATTTCTAAGTGACTGAGGCAACTCTCATTGTGATTTGCAAAACACCTGCTGATCGGAATTGGTAGGAGTTTCATCCCAAGGAGTTCTCTGAATTAGTGACATTTCAGGTCCCGTTTAAATCTTTATACTTTTTGAAGAGAAGCAGTGTTAAGTGACTTTGTAACTCTGAGGAAGACCTACATTAGAATAGTACCTCTGATCCATGTTCCGTATAAGACTTTAGGTAAGCCACTTAATCAGCCAGTGCTCTAGGCAAGTCTCTAACACCATAAAATTGTAGAGGAGGTGTCTGTCTGTATTGGTAGGGCACATCCTTCACCAGGGGCTACTTAAATCAGTGAAATCACAGTTCTGGGTTCAAAAATGTTTTAAAAGGTGCCTCTTCCCCATTTTCAATTTTGTAGCCTGGCTAATTTCTAAGATCCATTGCAGGCCAGATGTTGTATGATTTAGTTATGTGGCAGTAGCCTTTTGCTTTTCTTTCCGGACAGTGAGCTTTCAGACAAGGAAGCTGATGCTTTGTAACGTCGGAGACGCTCAATGCTAAATGTTGGATCTCTATTTTCTTTTCCTGTTTGTGAGCAGGAACGGGAGAGAGATTTGTGATAAGCAGCCAGGGGTGTGTAGCCTTTGCATAAGAACCCCTGTGTTTTGGATGTCACATTGGCGTTCTCATGAGACTTCTGGTATTTCCTCGCTTGGCCAGCCCAGAAATAACACAGGAGTAGCCATCCCCATTGTGTTGTTTTCTCACATTTCTGTATCTCATTCCCAGCACAACCTGGAAGGGAAGAGGTACTGGGTTTGCTTCTGATATTTAAATGAACTTTTTGAACTTTGCAAATTGTTTGCATCTGGTCAGGTCGGAGCAACGGTTTGGATTTGTTCTTGATTAAGCCAAAATAAGAAGCCAGGGCAGTGAAGACCAGTATGGCTTATTTTGGTTCACATCATGAATCATTCCAATGCTTGGGTGGGCGGCTGGTCACATTGTCATCTGATACCAGTCTATGGGAACAGTTACATAGGATGAGTTCAGTCTAGAGGGAGAGTTCCCAGGGAACACAGTCAGATGAGAATTTGGTCTTGTATTTACTCCATGGAGATAAATAATGTTGTCCTTGTGAATCTCTGATATGAATGAGGGATACGGCTTAAATGGTTCCATGAAAGGGGGACAAAATGAATGTATTCAATTAGCATGGCTTCATTATTACTTGTATTTAGTTAGATGCTACATTTTACTTCATATTTTGTTTTTCATATTTTTTTAATTAAGTATCCATTGAGAAGAGGTAGTCTGCTATAGTGACTGTTATAGGGCAGATCTGGATTTAGGAAGACTCAGGTTTAAGTGCTATCTCTAAACAGGAGTTAGATCCATGAACATGATTGAAAAAAAAAACCTTGATAACTGAATTTCAATATAATGTTTCCTTTGTAATCCCATATATTTTAATTTACGCATTTCAAAACCTTGTTCTGAGAAGAGATCCAAAGGTTTCACCAGACTACCAAAGGGAATCATAACATAAAAAATATTAAGAACCATTCTTCACAAACATACTAGTTGTATGACACTTTTACAGTCCCTTAACCACTCAGGACCCAGACACTAAAAACTATAAAGTTAGTCAAACTATTAGTTACTTTAAAACTGTAGGTTATAGTGGTTGGAGTGATCCCTGAGTTTTCATATCTGGAGTTCCTTATTTTAATGAAATCATGGGTTCAAGTCAAAATACAAAACCTATTTGCCACCCTTACTACTACAAACTACTTGTCTTGGGCATGCAGAGTTCAGGAAGGAATTGTAGGCATTTCTGTGGCACCCCTCTCACTCAGTTCTGCCTTCCCCTTTCTCTGTGGAACAGTGAGGCTTTGTTTACCAAATGGGGGAGTAAGAGAAGATGAGTCAACAGAAGGGACAAGGTAAAGCAGAAAGGGAGACTCTGCTGACATGGAGGCTAGACTGAGCCTCAGAAGGAACACAATCCTAACCCCCCAGATTCTTGAACTAATGGGCTCAAAATCAGAGATGACAGGGCAGAATGACTTTTTTCCAGGGCTTGGCTGCTTGCCAGCAGGTTATTTCACTGAGTCTGCGCCCTCAGCTCTACTCAACAAAGATGAACTAGTCATAACAAGAAGCCAAAGTTGTTGACAATGAACTGAATTGAATAGAAAAGTCCTGGCCATCAGGAATTTGGGGTCCCTCCAGATGCCTAATGTCTACTCTGTGCCATGAATTCTAGGTCCTAAGTCCCTGAATTTTCATGTAAAGATGATCTACTGAAAGAATAAATTGAACATCGAGGAGAAAAAATGTATTGGCTTGTCTACCCTCCTTTGCCTCCTTTCAGGAAGAGCAGGTGTTGGGGGTTATATTCCAGGGAGGGAGGTGGAAGGCAAATTGACATGGGACTTTGTAGACTTCTGTGTCTGGAGCAGCCAACAGTAGATGTTTTATTACATACTGTTTTATTGTTTCTATGTCATATGTAACACAATGTAAATGGTATCCAAGCCTACCCATCCCTTCTTATAGTGCATTGACTACATTATGCCAAGGCCATATGACTAGGGCCAGGCAAAATGTAGGAAATTTGGGAAAGGGGCAAGGTCTCACTGGGAGAATGGGGACTTAGAATTGACTCTGAGTAAATCTATATTAACCATACCCTTTAGACCAGCGGTTCTCAACCTGTGGGTCGCGACCCCTTTGGGGGTTGCCTAAGACCATAGGAAAGCACATATTTCCAATGGTCTTAGGAACTGAGACACTGCTCCTCTATCTGTCCCCAGGTGGGTCCACCCACACGCAGATACGCCCACATATGAGTATTAAAGGGTGGCGGTGTTAGGAAGGTTGAGAACCACTGCTTTAGACTGTGAATTGGTGCCTATCCAAAGTGAGATGGCATAGTGGGAGAGAAACTCCACTCTTTGAGAAGCATTACGAGCATTGCATTTCCTTGGGATACTCTCAGAGGGATGAAAATGACATAACCTTAGAGTGGTCTTGAAACTCTCATCTCCTAATTGTTCCAGTTGAACGTGGTTCAGTGCATAGCAGCACTGACTGGTGGTAAAATTTGATTCCGGGGTCAATCAATCTAAATATTTACTAATTATTAAAGCATTTACTAATAAATATCTCACTCAGGCCCGAGAAATAGATTTTCATTTCTGGGATGCCAGTGGGTTAATGGTACCTGCAGCCCTACACAAATTGTGTCGTGCAGGTATCTACTTTGTTCATCTGAATGCAAAGAAGACTTTGGAATGAAAGCACTGTGTAGAACTGGTAGCTTTATAAAACTTCGCTTACTGTTGTTTTAATGTAGCACTTGGCAAGGCAAGCTTTGAGCAAACTCTGTTCAGGCTATGACTATCTACTATTCATTTTCCAAGAGGATAAGAGAGGGGACTCCAGTTTCTGCTACTGTGGGTTACTCAATCTTTACAGGCACAAAAAAAGTCATTCAAAAATGGTGAGCTCATGCTTGTTCCCTGTCAGTGTTGGGCCCCCATCCTTGTCCTTTAGGGAGCTGAGGCAAATTGAGTATAAATCCCTGTAGTTAGGCACATATAACCAAAGCAATAGCATTTGTGTCTAAGCAGTAACTGAATTTGTGGCTTTGTTCATTGTATAACAGACCTCACGGCAGAGCTGTGAATAGAATCTTGGTCTGCAATCTACAAAGGAGATTCAAATACTTGGACCACGGTATCCAGGTTTGAAGCAAAGGCTGAATACTTTCTTCCTTTGGAATGTAGATGAATAGCTATCATTAAGCCAAGAATATGAAATAAAGAGCTGTTTTCTTCCCTAGTAGTGGGACAAATTCTCCTGCACAAATCTGTGTTGCACTATGGGCTAAATCTCTCCTGCTTCCTCATGAACCAGTGCCAATACCATACCCAACCCTTTGAGGGAGATTTGGAGTCACCAGTCAGTCTCTGCTGTAATGAAATATTTACAAAGGATCTGGGAAAGTAAATGAATGAATATTGTGGTATTTTTCCAGACAGAGATTCTTTGTAATCTTCCTCAAGAATGTGAGCATTTCCTATCATTGAGAGCTGGAAGAGATCTTCGAGTTCAACTAGTCTAACCTTTTTTATTTTATAGACAAGAAAGCAGAAGCCCAGAAAAGTTGAACAACATGTAATAAACAGGACAGTTGGGATTTGAATTTACACTCTCTCATGCCAGTTCCAGTTTGATTTCTACTATTCTATACTGCCTTTTAAAGCAGAACTGTTCATAAAATGGCTGGTGCCAAGAATTCTACAACTTTTGGCTGATATCCGTTAAAATATGGAAGGTAACACAGCATACTAGATCAATTGGAAAGGGACATTTGGAAGGTGGACATACCACAATTCCTCCTTGACTACGTTTAGATTATGTCTGTTTGATGCTAAACATTTGGTTGGAAATGAAAAAAAAAAACCGAACACAGTTGGCATTATATAGTCAGAATATTTGAAAAAGGAAAACATGTATTTAAATTTTATAGTATAATAACTCCATTGTTATCAAATAACAACAAAATCGAAATTCTTTCCTGATAACAATAGCAGCTCACATTTATATGCCAATTTAATGTTTGCCAAGTGCTGCTCCACAGTCTTTACTGGTTTATCTTCCCTTTCCGCTCGCCTAAGTGTGGGTTTCCCATAAGGCTCTGTCCTTGGTCCTGTGTACTTTTCTTTTTTCTTTCTCCTTCGGCTTCATGCAGATGATTCCCAAACCTATACCTATATAACTAACCCTGGTTTCTTCCCTTATCCTTGTCTCACCTGCCTGTTGCATAGCTCCACCTGGCATCTTAAATGACACAGTGGATAGAGTGGTAGGCTAGAATCAGGAAGATCTGAGTTCAGATTTGGCCTCAGTCTCTAGTTGCTTGGTCTTGCACAAGTCACATAACCTCTGCCTCAGTTTACCTATCTGTAAGATAGGGATCCTAACAGCACCAACCAGGGTTGTTGTGAGGATCAAATGAGATAATTTTTGTAAAAAGTGCTTAGTGAAGGGTGGCTAGGTGGCACAGTGAATAGAGCACAGGTGCTGGAGTCAGGAGGACCTGAGTTCAAACTGGGCCTCAGACACTTACCACTTACTAGCCATGTGACCTTGGGTCAGTCAGTTAACCCCAACTGCCCTGCCTTCCCCCCTCCAAAAAAAGTGCTTAGCACAGTGCCTGCCACATAGTAGTAGAAAACAATACTTATTTTCTTCCTGTATCCACCCACCAAACCTGTCCCTTCTCCCAACTTTTCTGTTTTTGTTGATGACTTCCAAACTGTTCAAGCTCAAAATTTTATAAATTCATCATTGACTCTTTGTCTTATCTCTCCTACCCACCCCTCACTAGCTGCCAAGCCCTGTGGATTCTCCAACTATATTATTTCACCCATCTCTATTGTTTTCCCCATTCACATTGCCACCACCCCAGTTCTAACCTCCATTCCTTCTCTCCTAGGATAAAATCATAGTATAATTGACCTTCTTGCCTCCAGCCTTTCTCCTACTCCTCCTTTGCCAGAATATAATAATAGCTTTTTAAATCACAGGTCCGACCTTGACTTTATATTGCTCAAAAACCTTCAGTGGCTCCCCATTATCTAGGTGAAATCATAAAACTCGATCTGCTAATAATAGCTCTTTACAATCCAGGTTCATTATCTTTCCAGATTTATTTCACTTCGCTTTCCTCATTTCATTCCACAATCTAACCAGTCACATTTAGTGCCTAATGTCTGCCTGGTGTGATGCTAAATCCTGGTGATGGAGAGAAAACAGTTTCTGCTCTTTATGATCTCACAGTCTAATAGGGGAGACAACGTGAAAACTGCTGTGTATAACTAAAATCTCTCTGTCTCTCTCTCTGTCTCTGTCTCTCTCCCTCTCTCTCTGTCTCTCTCTTTCTGTCTCTCTCTCTCTGTCTCTGTCTGTCTGTCTCTCTCTGTCTCTCTGTCTCTGTCTCTGTCTCTCTCTCTCTCTCTCTCTCTCTCTCTGTCTCTGTCTGTCTGTCTCTGTCTGTCTCTCTTTCTGTCTCTCTGTCTATCTCGCTGTTTCTCTCTCCCTCTCTCTGTCTCTCTCTCCCTCTCCCTCTCTCTTTCTGTCTCTCAATAGAAACAAAATAAACGTCATTTTGTTGTGGAGGCATTAACAGCTAGGGGTGAGGTTCAGGAAGGGCCTTGTGTAGGAAGGAGCTTGGAATTCTGTGAGAAAGGAGTTCCTTTGAGGCATGGGGGATAACCTGAGGAAAGGGAAAAAAAGTTAGATGAGATGTCACACATGAGGAACAGTGAGACAATGAATTCGGTTGGTCTATAGAGTTCAAGAAAGGGAGTATTATCTAATAGAACTGGAATGGTAGATGACACCTAGGGGGTGATGGGCTCTAAAAATCAAATAGAAGAATTTGTATTTTATCTAAGAAGCAATAATCATTGAGCTTCTTGGGCAGGGGAATCACATGGCCAGATCTCTGATTTAAGAGTGTCACTTTGACAGCTGCACAGAGGATAGATTGGAAAGGGGGGAGACTTGAGGCAGAGAGACAAATTAGCTCAGAGCTGGTGGTCTGAACTAGTGTTGCCGCTATGTGAGCAGAGAGAAGGGGTAGATGCCAAAGATGTGCAGATAGAATCAACAAGACTTGGCAGCTCCTTCCAAAATCGTCACCTATTGACAGTCTTTTCTTTGCCCAAGGCTTAGTTCAGAAACCTCCTCCCATCCTTCTTTGTCTTTCTCCTCCTCCTTCAAGAAACTTCCTTGATTGGCACAGCTAGAAGCATTTTTTTCAATATTCATATTTGTTAGGAACAGGGACTTAGAGACAACATGTCATAGTATATTGAGAGCTTGTTTCAAAGCTGAGAAGACCTGGATTCAGATCCTATTTCTGACATATATTTACCATGTGATTTTTGGGTGAGTCACTTACGTTTTCAGTGCCTCAGGTAACTACTGATATAAGTTGAAGAGGAAGTGCTGACTTGCATCGAAAAGGTGAGTTTCTTTGCATGAGAGGTCACTGTAACCGTGAAATCACACTTTCAATCTCTGTCCCATATTTCTTAGAGCATTTCGTGTACACCCTTTATTTGCCTTTCTTGTATTCTTCCTTGTATCAGATTTGCACAGATTTTACTCCTCTCACCCCCAATTAGGTCCTAACCCCCCCAAAAGAGACTTTTTTTCATCTTTGTGCCTCCAATGTGTATCATATAGTGTTCTATTAATAAAGGTTTGTTGAATTTAGCACCTGTAGAATGCTTAGGGATGATAGTAATGTATTTGGGAACACAAAGTCACTTTTTAAGAATACATAAAATATATCTTTATATTAAACATTAGTGAAGTTTAAAGAAGAATTATAACCAACGGAATAAATAACAAGGAAGAAGAAACAAAACAAAGCAAAATAAAAAAGAGAGAGAACAAGTAGTGTGCTTCAATCAGCATTCAGTCTCTGAATGTGGATAGTCTTTTCCATCATGAGTCCTTTGGAGTTATCTTATAACCTTGGATTGCATGCTGCCATGTGAGGGAAGGAAGGAAATTTGGAACTCAAAAACTTGTGGAACTGAATGTTGTAAACTAATAGTAAATAAATTTTAAAAAAGAATACATTAAATAAAACAGGTTATCCAAATAGCATTCTAGTCACTTGTTTCCACCTATTCTTGGTTCACATTCTTAGGGAGTATTCGTTACTGGTACCTTGTCTTACCTTTGTTTCCCAATGGGACTTAGAAACTCTGGTAGCAAGACCCATCTACTTGTTTTCCTTTAGCAGCTTTAAAACTGAATGACTGGATTGTTCAGTTGTTTTCAGTTGTGTTTGACTCTACATGACCTCATTTGTGGTTTCCTTGACAGAGATTTTGTCATTTCCTTCTCCAGCTCATTTTATAAATGAGGAAACTGAGGCAAACAGGATTAAAGGAACTTTAGTTATTTCACTATTTGAAGTGCCCTTGTGTTTAAAGCCCAGCATGTGATATATTGCTTTATTTCTCTGACAATTTCACTTCCCAGAAGGTTTCTGATGATTTAGACTTAATTCTGACCGGCAAAGAAAAACTAACTGTAGAAGTGAAGTGAAAGTGATGGAAACTGGGAGAAAGTGCTTTCCCAGGTTTTAGTTTCCATCATGAAACTGCCTATAAAACAGAAGGGAAGTCTTAGCTATTATGTTCCCAGTTTTCACTACATGTATAGTCACTGAATATTCTCAAACTTGTGTTTACTGTTATTAACTGTGCTTCTTGTGCTTTCTTATATTTCTTACTTCTTGACCCCTGGCTGTTCCATCCTCCTTGCGGATCCTAATTCTCTCAACATCTTGTCTTGTTTGGTTTATCTTTTGTTTGGATTCTGTAGCTGTGACTTCCTATAAAGATACTATGACGCTTGAAAACCGGGATCATATGATCTCTAGCAGAGGCATATTGGTGAGAATGAGGAGAAAAGTTAACAAAATACTGTCAAGGAGGTAACTGCCACTGACCTCATGGGGCAGCATCATCACTGCCACAGTCTTTTGATTTATTACGTGCCCAAGACCTTAGGCAGAGCTCAAAGCATGAAACTCCACAAAGGAATAAGCACAAAGCAGCAGAACACAAGTATAGATGCACAGAAAGCACTTAGACAACCAGGCTCCCCAGAGCTTTTCCATAAGGCACCCAGGTGGTGCAGAGGATAGAGCCCCAGGCCTGCAGGGAGTCAAAATCTGGCCTCAGACACTTATTAGCTTTGTGACCCTGGGCAAGTCACTTAACCTCTGCTTGCTCAGTTTCCTTACCTGTGAAATGGGGATAATAATAGGACTTGCCTCCTATGATTGTCGTGAGGTTCAAATGAGATCACAATTATAAAAGTGCTTAGTACAGTGTTTGGCATGTAGGATACTCTACATATAGATTAAATGTTAATTATTATTATTATTATAGCAAGGCCTCACTTGGCTCTCTTATTCTCTTTCCTTTAGCACACTTAGCTCTACACCATGGAGACTAGTTTAAAAACATTGGCTCTGCCACTGGGTTACCTTTAATTTTATATACTCCCTCCAGGAAGCCTCACAGTGAGAGAAATTTGGCTGACGTCCTCATTAAAAACTATTGGCAGTAGTTGTCACCTCCCTGCCCTACAAATTGATTACTCTGCTCTCCAGATTGTGGCAGGCTTTTAAAAGTTTGGAGCCTCTAAAACAGAAGATGGTTCAAGAAGGATGGAAAATATAAAAATAAAATTCTGACAGTGTTACAAATGAACCCACTGAGGAAGGAAAAAAAGGAAAGCTTCCAAAGAAATCAAAATTGTGGCACAAGGAATTCTCTAGCTCAGGATTTAAGTGAGCATATAAAAATGGAAGAAAAAGCATAGAATAGTCAAGTACAAAAATTTTTTGCCGCATTTAAAAAATCATGTCAGAAGACTTAAAACAGAATGAGATGAGGTATGCAAGGAAAATTGAACAAAATCATCTTGTTTATTAATCTGTGTATGTATACATGTATGTATGCATGCATGTATACATTTGTGAAGCAATTTAGAGCAAAGAAAAATGAGGAAGAAATAGGCCCATTGCTTTGGGCAGATGGTGTGATGTTAGATGATGATAGAGAGAGACACGCAGCCTTACTGAACCCCTAATTCCGTTCCATTTTCTCTAACAATGAGGGTGATTTTCAAACTGCAAATAGTAGAATAAATATAGTTAGAAGAGTGTTAAACCCCAAGCTGGATAGAAAGATGGTAAGTGAGGATTTATTCATTTTGAATTAATTCAGATCTGTAGTTCTCACAAAATTATATCCCAGTGATTTGAAGGAACTTGTGTCCTGAATGACCTTTTTTTGTTCATTAACTTGTACTCAGTTTTGACTGTTGTGACTCCGCAGTTTGAGGTGCTGTGGGTATATACATTTCTACCTGTATAAGCAAGGCTAAGTGATGGATTGAACCAGTATTGTTGTTATGCTTGCTTTTGTTGTTGGGATGCTTCTGGTATAACAAAACCAACAATGCAATCTTTATTTTAAGGGGCTCCTTTCCTAAATGGCAGAAATATTTGTATTAAATATAGTTTATTTTAATCCTTTTAACTTATCTGTTGTTAATAAATCTTTTCTGAAACATACTGCTTCATAAGATTGTTTTCAGAAGGGCCATTTGCTTCTTCTAATTTAGGTAAAAGATTATTCATCTCTCCCACAGTCTCCACTCTTATCTAGGTCATTCTCAGGGTATTTATTAGTATTCAATGTTAACAGATGACCCATTTGAGATTAACACTATGGCAACAGATGCTCCCATGTAAAGCCAATGAACGTCTGGAATATGTCCTAAGGATAGTTTAGCTCAGTAAACAATTGTGAGTATGGAAAAGACTATCTGTGAGCTAAGATCATATACTCTGGCCAATTACTGTCCATAAACTCAGGCAGGAGCTACCTGACTGGCCATTTTAACCTTCAACAACTCACGAAGAGCAGGGGAGTTAACTGATGAAGATAATGTAGGAAGCAGTGCTTTTTTCTCCGTATAAACTGGAGCAAACAATACTAAAATTTCCTTATTGCCATTGACTCATACTGTGACCTTCAAATGGATATTGTTATCTAGGGAAGTAAGTCCCTCATCTGGAAGATCTGAAGAAGGTCATGGGTAGCATTCATGCTCCCTCTACCCATCTGGTATTTGGCCAGATGTAATTCAATTCTGGGTCACTAGGTGGCACAGTAGCTAGCTCTGGGCTTGGAATCAGGAAGTCTTATCTTAATGAGTTCAAATTTGACCTCGACACTAGCTGTGTGACCTTGGGCAAGTCATTTAACCCTGTTTGCCTCAGTGTCCTCATTTGTAAAATGAACTAGAGAAGGAAGATGTCAAACGTTCTAATATCTTTGCCAGGAAAACTCCAAATGGGAAGAGTTGGACACCATTGAAATGGCTCAACAACAAAATTCGGCTCTGCGATAAATAATGTCTTCCAATAAATATCACCAGGGTATATGTAACTCGTGTGCTGTGTTTTGCTTTTATCTTTTAACATATGGATATAACATTTACCATATAACTATTTGTTTGGTGAGCATTCACTGAGAGATATTGAGAGAATAGGCAGAAAGGAGAACCCAATCCCCTTTATGATCCTTGGAACTAGCCCTATGAACCTAGAATACATTGCAAGTGCGATTGTAGAACCACCGCTTGTAATCTTTTAAGAATAATGGAGATTTGGAGAGAGATTCCGAAGGGATAAAAGTAGGAAAATGTTCTCATTATCCAAGAAGGGAAAGGTGCCTTCTGGAACCTACAGAATGACAGAGTTGATATCAAACCCTTGCAAAATTCTACAGTGAATAATTAAGTAGATGGCTTGTGAATAAAGTGGAAACAAAGTGGTGATCATGAGGAATTAGTATGGATTCATATAGTAGTAGATAGTGGTGGTGGTGGTAGTAGTTGTAGTGGTAGTAGTAGTAGTAGTAGTGGCAGTGGTAGTAGAAGTGGTAGTAGTAGTAGTAATAGTAGCAGTAATAGTGGTGGTGGTGGTAGTAGTTGTAGTAGTAGTAGAGGCAGTGGTAGTAGTAGTGGTAGTAGTAGTAGTGGTAGTGGTAGTTGTAGTAGTAGTAGTAGTGGTAGTGGTACTAGTAGTAGTGGTAATAGTAGTAGTAGTGGCAGTAATAGTAGTAGTAGTGGCAGTGATAGTAGTAGTAGTAGTAGTAGTAGTGGTGGTGGTGGTGGTGGTGGTGGTAGTAGTAGTAGTGGCAGTGGTAGTGGTAGTAGTAGTAGTAGTAGTAGTAGTAGTAGTAGTAGTAGTAGTAGTAGTAGAGGAGGAGAAAGAGTTGGTAACAATTATGTAAAATATTATCCCATTTGATCCTCTCCTGGGAAGTATACATAATATACCAAATTAATCTTGTTTCACTTTCTTACATGTTTACTAGACTAGGATATCACAGAGACATTTTTGATCTAATATATCTGCATTTCAGTGAAATATTTCATAAAGTTATTCTTAAAATCCTTATAGAAAAGACAGAAGCATGGTTTAAATAAGAGCATGGTTAGGTGAATTTGTAACTGATCAAACAACTTTAGCAAAAGAGTGTTGATTAATAAAAGGATGGGACCTTGGAGTAAGGTTTCTGGTGGTGTGTTCAAAGGATTTTTCTCTTGGCTCTGTTGTTAAATTTTTTTTTAAATGTAAAAAATTACTTGGATCAAGACATAAAAGGCTTGTCAAGCTAGGATAGATTACTGATATGTTGAATGAGAGACTCAAGATTCAAAAAGATCTTGGTAGAATAGGTGCTGCACCAAAATTTACAAGGTAAAATTCAAGATATAAATCATTACATTATTTAGGTTAAAAAAATTAGCTACATAAGCACCAGATGGGTATAAAGATTTGATTTGAAAACAGTTCCTATGTTAAAAGGGCTATTGGGATTTCAATTATCAGAAAACTTCATATGAACCAAGGGTGTGGCATGCTAATCCAAAAAAATGCATGCAGTCTTAATTGCATAAATACAAGTCTAATTTCTTAAACAAGGGAAGATATAGTTTTATTGTACTCCTTTGTGCTTGGATAACAGAGTATTGCACTTTGTGTGAGGTACTGCAATTTAGATGGAACACTGACAAAATGAAGTTGTTTCCTAAAAAGGGAATCAGCATTGTGAAGGGTCTAGAAACCATATCATGTAAGGATGAGTATTAACAATTATAATGATGTTTAACCTTGAAGAGAGAAGTCTTAAAAAAAGAGATTGATAGCTGTCTTTCAAGTTTAAAATATAGTCATGTGGAACAATGGCTAGATTTAGGTTTGTAGTTTTATAGCTCCAGTGAGAAGAAGAATTAGTATCAAGGAATAGAAGTTGCAAGGGGATTGATTTTCATTAGATTTAGTGTTAGGGAAGATCTTAAAGGTAATTTAGTGCAAATCCCTTATTTTAGAGATGAGGAAACTGAGGGCCAGAAATATGTGTTGATTTGTCCAGAGTCAATAGTTAGCAGGACCAGGATTTAAAGTCAAGTCTAAATCCAAGGAAGCTGAATGAAATCTCAGAATACAATCTTTTTTATTTAAAGTTCTTCCTTAACAACCGGCTTTTTCCAAAATGGGTTAAGTTGTCTCAAAAGGTAATGACTTCTTTATCTTGGGAAAGTATTAAATTTTAGAATTTTAGAGCAAAAGATGCTTTATTGATCACCTCATGGATTGTTGATGTTGTTGATGTTTGTTCTTTGTTCTTGAAGAGGACCAATGTCATCTGGAGGATGATGTCTTGACTTGCAAGTGAATTGGATTTGAGTGAGACAACTGTGCAAAGTTATGACCCTCTCTCTCTCCCACAGAGTCATTGGAATCCAGTGGCAAGGCACATGTCAAGGTGACTGGTGATGACCCTGGATGCACTGGGAAACCATGGCCTTTTTAAGCTAAGTTCTTTCTCAGGTTTCACTTTGTCTGAGGCAATGTCCATTCGGTAAATACAGACTGGGTAAGAATTGAGGCAAAAGGTGGCTTTCTTTGCCTTCGCAAAAGAATCAATCTGGGAGATAGAGTGCTGGGCCCTGAGTCAGGAAGACTCATTTCCCTGAATTAAAATCTGGCCTCAGGCAGTTATTAACTATGTGACCCTGGGCAAGTCACTTAATCTTATGGAGGAGGTGAATGCTGTAGGACATTAATGTGTTCAGTAGCAACTTCTACTTGATGACCTCTAAGGTCCCTTCTGAGTCCTAGGATTATATTTTTTCTCAGTGAGCTCTTTACTGTTATGATTTCAAGATACAGCCTATTTAACTCATAATATGTAAGCATCTGGTCACTTTTCAGTAAAAATTGATTCTGTAACACTAATAGAGAATTAATTATTCGTCCTGCACATTTGTGGCAATAAATGTAGTACATAGCTAAATGTCAAAGTGAATCTTTATGAGTCATGTCATGAATTCCGTTTCATATTCTAATCAAGATCCTCTGAATTTAAGCCAAAAACCAGAATCAAGACTATCTTTATAAGAGCTGTGGATAGAAAAATGTGACAAGAAGTGTTCTGGGGATTGAGTTTTCCCAATTTGGAAGACAGTGTCTTGGGATGAGAGACCATTTCAAGATTTTTTTTCTGTCCCTTCATTTTATTTGTTTCCTCATTCAATTCAGCAAATTCAATTTGTTGAATTTCCTCCACTGGTCTAAGTCATTACTTCTCCTTCTGATTTTTCTTGAAAATCTAACCTGGTCTCAGTACTACTTAATAATAATTGTGACTCTACTCAGACACCTACTTTCTCAGTTAGCCAACTAGAAGTTATTAAACATCCATTATGTGCCTGGTATTGTGCTAATAACTGAGGATTCAAAGAAGGGCAAAAAACAAAAACCAAAACCAGTCAATGTTCTCAAGTAGCTCATAGTCTAATGGGGGAGAAAACATATCAACAACACTGTACAAACAAAACGTATACAGGACAAATTGAGAGTAAACTCAGAGGCAAGGTGCTAATATTAAAGAGGATTGGAAAAGTCATTTTATAGAAGGGAGGACTTTCACTTGGACCTGAAGGAAGCCTAGAGAGCTAGGAAGTGAAAATGAGGAGGAAGAACCTTCCATGCATGGGTGACAGCCAGTGAAAATGCTCAAAGTCAGGAGATGGAGTTCTACATTGAGAAACAATAAGGAGGTCAGTGTTATTGGTTCAAAGAGCATGGGTAAGGTGTAAGAAGACTTCTCTGGCAGGAAGGCCAGGTTATAAAGAGCTTCAGAACTTGGACAGAGTACTTTACATTCAATCCTGGAGGCAATAGAAAGTCACTTGAGTTTTTTGAATAGCACATGCTGTCTATATGTAAGATGATAAAATCCTTAAACAGGATGGTGGCAGTGTCAGAGGAGAGAATGGGGCATACATGAGAGACATCATGAAGGTGGTAATGACAAGACAACTGCTGACTGTATATGGAGTGTGAGAAAGAGTGAGGAGTTGAGAATGACAGCTGGATTTCAAGGCTGGATAGCTGGGAGAATGTTGGTATCCTCAAGAATAATAGGGAAGTTTAGAAGGGAGAAGAAGTTGAGAAGAAAGATAATGTGTTCAGCTTTGAACATGTTGAATTTATGTGTCTATGGGATATCCATTTCAAGATGTCTGAAAGGCAGTAGAAGATGTGGAACTGGAGATTGAGAGAGGGGTTAGATCTAGAGAAGTATCTTTTGAAACATTTGCATAGGAATGATAATTGAAGCCAAGGGAGCTGAGATTGTCAAGTAAAAAAATCTAGCGAGAAAAGAGAAGAGAGTTGAGGGGAGAGCCTTGATGGATCACCACTGATAGTGGGCACAGCATGACTGGAGATCCAGCAAAGGAGCCAGGAGATATCAGATGAGTAGAAAAGAAATGAAATGAAGAGAAAGAAAATACTTGTAATAAAAACATACTGTTATCTCTGATTTTCTACATTCTTGATAAAATTATTAATAAAGCTTCATTTTAGTTTAAAATAATATACTTGTGACAATTCATATCACATAGAGACTAGTTACCTCTTCAATGATATGGGATCTTACAATCATGTAATAATGGAGTTACTAAATTAAGTTCGATCCATTCATCTTAAGTTCAGTTTGTGTGTTTGTTTAATATTTATACCATTCATTTGTTTGGAACACAACTCTCTCATTTTTTTTTTTGTGAGTGCTTGTTAATCCAATTTCATGTTCAATACGAAAAAGGAACAAAAGTTTATATGATATACTTTGGGGACAAAAGTGTAGATTCATTCCATATATAAATGATATAACAGATAAAATACTTCTATACTCAAATATATTTTCCTTCAAAATATAATGTTCAATTAAAATATTGTATATGGCTTAAATACTAGTTACCATTTTTTGATGTTATCAAAAGAAAAATTGAAACAAGAGTGAAAGCATCTAGAAGTATTTAGGCACAAATGAGTATCCTCTGACTAATTTAAAACATTTATAATCGCTGCTTAACTTAATCTAACCCTCGTATTCATCCAGTTTAATTACAGCTCATATTGCAGCTTTCAGGCATTGAAAACTTCAGGTTTGGTCCTTTCCATAGTGATCACATGTATCTTGCTTAATTTTTTCTGGCTCTGGAGCTGAGGTCATTAGAACTGGGCGATGCTTTGGGTATAGTAACTGCTCTTAGCTAGGATCTGCTTATTGCCCCTTAAATTTGATTTAAGTTAATGAAGTTGGAGTAGCACAAGGAAGAATCAAACTGGCAGGAGTGTTAGGAAGTCCCACACTCCATAGATTCCATGAGGCTAATAAAATGAGTAGGCATACAAAGTGTCCTCCAATTGATGGAGATTTGAGGTAATGGGGCCAGCTGGCCCATGGCCAGGCCTAAAATCCACTAAAGCCACGCAGTTTGCCAGAGACAAATTAAACTCATTTCCTTTGTCTAGGTTGACCCTTGTCTATTTTTTGGTGACAAATTCTTATAATATGAAACCTGTACCTTTTCTTCTACTATCCCTCTTTTCTGACCTTATGAATTCAAAATTTTGATCTTGCTTCCTTCTAGGACACTTTTAATGATTTTCAGTCATGTCTGACTCTTTGTGATCCTTTTCGGTGTTTTCTTAGCAAAAATGCAGGTGTGATTTGATATTTCCTTCTCCAGCTCATTTTACAGATGAGGAAATTGAGGTAAATAGGGTTAAGTGACTTGCCCAGGGCCATGTAGCTAGTTTCTAAGGTCAGATTTGAACTCAGAAAGCTGAATCTTTCTAACTCCAGACCTGGCACTCTATTCACTGTGCCACCAACTTACCCCGTTTCCTCCCACCTTTGTTCTGACTACCACATAAAAATCGTTTAACTTTGAATTTACACATTTCACATTAAAAAGTAGCAATTGTCACAATGGCACAACCTATCTGGGCACTATGGAGAGAAGGCAGGCCTTGGAACCAGGTTTGGAGACACAACGCTGATTTGTCATGGTTCTGTGAACCTGGTTAAGTCCCTTCACCTCTGAATAGTCTAAGTAAATTCTGCAAGATTTTAAATTACTGAGGAGGAAGATGACGATAATGATGCTGATACTTGGCATTTATATTTTAGGCTTATGTTATATAGGCATATATATTACTATATACTTATACTTTGAGGCTAGCAAAGTGCTTTACAAATCCTGTTTCTTTTTATCCTCACAATTTTATCCACATTTTGCAGATGAGAAAACCAAGACAGACATTCGCTGACTTGCTAAGGGCTGCACAACTAGTGGGTGGAACCCAATACAATAAAAAAATAATAGTGAAGAGAATACGATGTCCTGAACTTGGGTTTGAAGAATCAGCTCTATCAGTAAAAGCAAGGGAGTTGTGGTTAAAACGGAGTTTACTTGAAAAGCATGGGGACGTGATTTAGTGGGTTGTAAAGTAAGTATAAGATCAATAGTCTGACGCAAGTCAAAAAAGCTAATATGACTTTTGGCGGGATTAACAGACCCCCTATGATACCTGTGCTATTCTCTGCTCTGGTCAGAAAACACTGGGAATACTATGTTCAGTTCTGGATATCACATTTTAAGAAACAGGCTGATAAATCTTAACACATCCAAAGAAACACATTCATCCAAAAGTGATCAGATCAGGGTGGGAGGAGACTGGAAAGCATCTTGAACAAGGATAGCTTGAAAGGGCTGCCAATGCTTAGACTGCAGAGATTAGGGAAGATGAGATACCTATCTTCAAGTTATCAAAAGGATGACAAGTGGGTGTGGAAGAAAGATTAGACTCAAGATCAATTCCTTAGGTTCACTTGACCTATTCAGAGGATAGCACTTGTTGCAATGAAGAGAGGCAGATTTCAGGGCTGTGTAGGGAAAAGCTTCATATTAATCAGAGTTGTTCAAAAATTGAAAAGATTATACTGGTAGGTCAGAATTATCTAAGCTGTGGGGCATGAAATTTGTGTGTGTGTGTGTGTGTGTGTGTTGGATGGAGGCTCAAAATAATGGTCAAAATTATTGGATATCTTTGAATAAACACCCTCATGCATACAGTTTTGTTTTTTACAGTGAAAATAAAACTCAAACTAAAATCAACAAAAGAAACCAACACAGAAAATTAGCTCCAACTGACAGTGAATGTTACACAGAGATGATCTAAAATGATATATGTAATGGAGGTCAAATTTAAGTTAATGCATCTGTAGTCTTGACGTGGGTATGATCTACTACCATCACTGTCAGTTAGCATAGAAGCATGACACAGATAAGTTGTGCCATTGTACCAATTGCTTTTTTTTTAATGTGAAGAGTGTCAACTTGAAGTTAAACAATTTTTGTGTAGGAGTCAAAAGCCTCAAAATGCCTGTTTTGTTGCTGTTGGTTTTTTTTTTGGACATTATTCATTTTCATAGATACTAAGTGTAAGCTTGTTTCTGGAACATTGCAATTTAAAAAAAAATGGAAGTAAACCAAGACTTGTTAGAAGAAAATCATTTAAAATTTAAGAAAATTAAATTTAATTGTCTCAAATTTTTATTAGCTATATTTTGTAGTATAACAATTTCCCTTTGTGATACTTAAAATATATAACCAGTTGAATTACATAACCAGCTGCTCCAGAAAATCCATTGAAGTAGCTAAATCCAGTAAAAGACAAGACAGAAGTGGTTTCATATATTTGTATATTTACTTCTTTTTAAATTTATATTTATTTGTCATACATAAGATTACATGTACGTACAGAATAATTATACATATGCTTGTGGTATATAGTATATGTAAAGTAGTAAAAATTTATAATGTAAATTTATAATTTATTTATATTTGTCTTTTAAATAAATACATATGTGTATATACATGCACACATATATACGTTCATATATGCCAACAGAGGCTAAAAGTTCAAAATGACAAAATTGTATTAGTTGTATTTATCGTTAGAAGTCACAAGTTTTGTTATTGGTATATGGGACATATTGCGTATTTGATTTATACGAATCCTTCAGCTAGAGATAGCATGGAACCCCAGAAATGGAAACATCTTGAAAGTGTACATGGAGAATGTATTGGCAAGACAAGGACATTTTTTCCGAGAAAATGAGATACTTTTAATAAACAAAGATACTTTAAAAAAAGCCATGTCTATGACATCAAAAGTTTTGCTTGCATCACATAGGATTTTTTGTTTGTTTATAAAATTTCTTAGCCTCATTCTAAAGGTATAACCTGCTATCTATGGCTATAGATATGGTTGAAATATGTTTCAAACATTGTGTTTGGTGAATTTGTTCAGTGAACCATATGAAAAGCAGCTTCAAATGGCTCTATTTGCAGATAATATTGTGGGAAGAAGAATTACTCATGTCTGAAAACTTTTATGATCAATTAATTAACAAACTAAAACCTTCCTACTTTGCACTACAAGTAGATGAAACAGTAATTGTAGTTAAAAATATTCATTTTATTCCATATGTAACATAAAATATTTTGTTGAAACTAATGTTAGGAGAGACTTGTATCTTTGCAATTCTTGATGCTCATGCTATGTTGAGATAATTTCAATATAAGCGGCCAATTAAAAATGAAATAATATAGTGCAGGAGAATTCTATTCTGGTTTTTACTGATGGAGCTCCATTAATGTCAGTATAAAATGCAAGCCTACAATGCTAATGAAAATATGTGTCTCCTCATGGAATTTGGACACATTGAATGTTTCAAAGACAATCACTTGTACTAAGAAATGCGAGAGAGCAGCTAGCTATGTACAGTTTTTCAAATTGTTATGAGAATAATCAACTTTATAAAAAACAGACCATTAAAAGAAAGTCTTTTTGCAAAAATGTGTGATGATATGGTGGCAGAGAACTGGCACTCCTATAGTATTTTAAAATATGCTGGTTTTGAATTTCAAAGGTTATTTGAGCTAAAAGAAGAAATGGTTACTTTCCTAGTGATAGTCAAGATGGAACAAAGTCATTTTAAAACAAAAATTTCTCTCTGATATTTGCATATTTGCTTGTTTGGTGAACATTTTTTTGAAAAACAAGAATCTAAATAAATCAATGCAAGATTCTGAAATTCACACTTAGTTACATGAAGTTAAAATGATTAAATTTTAAAATATAAATGGTAAGGAAACCATTTGAAATGGAAAAATAAGACATATTTGGTCTTATTCCATTTGAACAAGAACACTTAATATGTTGAAACAAGCGTTTGAAACTGAAAATTTTAATGTTTTGGCTATAGATGAATAGAGAATCCTCTGATTTATTAAAAAGCAATAAAATGTTACTTATATTTGAATCATTTATTTGTGTGAAATGGTGCTTTCTGCTGTACCTCTTATGAAGAAGAGAATGTCAGTCTTTATTAGGGATTAAAAAACCAATTACAAGCAGTAATACCGCCAGTGTCACCACATTTTGAGAAACTTTGTATTGGACAACAAGTCCACCCATTATATTGCAAATATTACTATCACATGGTGTCCGTGACAGTTGGATGTATAAAGAGAAAAGTGAACTATTTTCCCATTGGTGGCCCTCACCCTCATAATGTGAATGTCTCTAGTATTTTCCAGTCACCGCCCTTTCTCTTTCTACTAGGCAGGATCCACTGTCTAATTGCCATGTTCAGTTGTACCATCATAATTCAGACACAATGTCTATTATCATCCTCTCTCTTCCTCCCTCTCTCAGTCTCCTTCTCTCAGTCTCTCTCTCCCTCCATACATATATATGTATATATATATATATATATATATATATATATATATATATATATATACACACACACACACAAATATGTATATATAATCAATCTCTCTTTCAATCTCTCAATCTCTCTCTCTCTCTCTCTCTCTCTCTCTCTCTCTCTCTTTCTCATTGGCACGTTTAAGATCCCATCCTGTTTTAAATTCCATCATCCTATAAACTACCTTATTTGACAAATGAAGGGACTGAGATGAGGAGACGGCTGCTTTCCCAAGGTCACATAATATCAGAAGATGAAGCTTAGACTTAAATCCAGGTCTTCGGATGCCAAATCTGGTGCTTTTCCTGAATAGATGCTATCTGAGCTTCTTTATAATTCTGAAATACGCTTCTTTGCATCATTCCCAGTCAACCCATTGATTTTTTCTCTGACTTAACCTGACTATATTTTTCTTGAAGAGTTTTGACTGTTCTTTGTTGGTTTTGATTTTTTTTTCTGTTTCAAAATTTTAAAACATACTTTGAACAACCCATTTGTTTCTTCACAGTAACAACTTATTTTAAGGCTTAGAAAACATTTAATTCACAATAACCTTCTGGGATAGTTAGTGTTTGAATATCATCATCACCTTCTATGGAGAAGGAAACAAAGTCCAGTGGCTGTCCATTGTCACTCCATTGGTGGTGGAGCTGGAAGTCACATGCAGGTTGGCTGGTTCCAGGTTCTTCATTACCACTCTCTTTATCTACATTTAATCAGGAGAGAGAGGGATGGGGTGGAAGGAGAAGGATTGGATGGTTCAGAATTTTAGTACTTCAAAGTGATAGTTTATAGAACTCAGAACCTGGAGGCAGAAAGATCCAAGTTAAAATTCAGCCTCAGATACTATACTAGCTGTGTAAGGAGGAATAAGTATAATTATTCCATGCCCTTTACAAGAGGTAGGGAAGCTGTAGCCTCAAGGCCACATGTGGCCTTCTAGGACCTTGGGTGCGGTGTTTTGACTGAGTCCAAGTTTTATAGAACAAATCCTTTTATTAAGGGAATTTGTTCTTTAAAGTTTGGATTCAGTCAAAGGGCTGTGCTTGAGGACTAGAGGGCCACATATGGCCTTCAGGCTGCAGGTTCCCCACCCCTGCCCTTGATGTAGGGGTAAACATGGAGCAGAATTGCCTGCTCCTTTGTCATTGCTGTCAGCCTCATGGCTCCTGCTTTCACAGATGTGGCATTTCTATTTTTCCTTCCCATATATACCCAATTATCAGGAATAGTAAAATGTTCAAAGGTTCTGACACATACTTTTAAAATTTATAGTGCATGTCTCCTTGTTCTCCCTGAAATGCATTGACTCTGAATATTAGGAAGAGGAGAAAACTTGCAATGGAAAAGAGTCAAGGCAAGATCTGTAAAGAAACTCTTCTCTAAAGATAAGTATTTGCATTTGCCAAATGACTGATGAAATAACGTTATCTCTGCTACATAGAGTTAAAGCAGCATGGGTGCCCCCCCCCCCCCCCGCCAAGGTTCTGCCTGTAGGGCCAGTGGAGTGAGCACATTAAACAGAGGGTCACTGGGGACATTGACTGGGAACTGAGCATTCGCCATCCTTTATGGGATGTGTCATTTGCTTGACTCCAGTACTAGGCTGGGGCCACCTTTACTTTCAGGGAAGCTTGAGAGATTTTGTTGCAGAACCAAAGACACAAATTTATCTGACAAAGCCTGTTAAGACTCTGGGTACAGAACCTGAAACAATCCTTTTTGTTTTGTTTTGTTTTGTTTTGTTTTTATTTTTATTTTTATTTTT
>CM053580.1:235293897-235344047 GCA_028627135.1 Pseudochirops cupreus | reverse complement strand
TTGGAGGCCCCTGGTGGGGGTGCTCTGGCTGCTCTCTCCTCTTCCATCTCTCTCCCATGATCTTTCTTTACCCCAAAGAAGGTATCAAGGGTTTGGGAGCTGTTCTTACTTTGCTTCTTATGCTTATTCTTACTCATGGTTCTTCAGACCGTGATTATTTTTTTTTTAAATCTCTGTGGGGCTCTGCTTCCAGAAGGGAACGCTCTGTCCCAAATTGCTGGGGTCCTCCCTGCTGCCGTAGCTCTTAGGGAGAGGCTGGGAACTCTTCCTATATACCTCTGGCTGACTGGATAGCAAGGACTCCAAGACCGAGGCCCAAGACAGCGATCTGGATCCAGGCCGCCCTGGCCTGAGAACAATCGCTCAGTCCCCCTGCTGCCTGCAGGCCGGGGCGGGAAGCTGCAACGCAGAGGGGGCTGCAAAACCTCTGCCTTTTGCTGTTGCTTTTCAGCTCTGGAGGCCTTCCTGCCGGACTGCTTATCTCCCCCTTTCACAATTCCCATTCACAGCTGGCGCTAATCCACTCACCTGAAGCTCCTCAGCTCCTCGGCTCCTCCCGTCCAGCCGCCCCTGGGGCACAGCCGTGGCTTCAGGCCAGGCTGGTTTTGGTTCGCAGTGCTGATATGGTTCCTCGTAGCCAAGCTGACTTTAGTGGGAAGTATCTTTGTGTGCATTTTAGAGTTCTAGGATTGGTTTAGAGTCCTATTTTATGGGTATTTTGGGGTGGCTATGTGAGAGCTGTGATATGTTGCTGCTTCTACGCCGCCATCTTGGCTCCGCCCCCTGAAACAATCCTTCTTGCTCAAGCTTTACTGCCTTTGGAAGAGCCTCCTAAAGACTCCACATTTCCTGTATTTTGTAGATAAAATGTCTAATTTTGGACTCTGCAGGTGTGCATTTTGAAAACAAAAACAAAAGTTCTTTTAATCAGCTCCCAAAGCATCCGAGAGCTGAATCCCAGGGCTGGAAGAGATAGAAAGACAGATTCCATCCCTAAAAGGCTTTCACTGTTTTCACAGGGGTTGGATCTAGGGGTGCAAAAGACTACACAGTCTGTATCTACATTACATGTTACCTTTGTTTTATCTTTGATTGGATCAGATTAAATGCCTCTGACAATAATTCTATACTTAGAGATGAAGCAGGGAGCACTAAACACAGGGAATAAGAGGAGCATGGGTTCCCAAGGGCAGGGACCATCTTTTGCCTCTTTTTGTATCCTTAGCATTTAGCACAGTGCCAGGAACTTAGTAAGCACTTAATAAATGCTTATTAATTGATTATGGTATGGGGCCTGAGTCAAGAATCTGATTGGATAAATTCACACCAAACCCTAAGACCAAAGGAGTAAATGGTGTTACCCACAAAGGAGTTGGGACTAAGGGAAAAGAGAGTGAGAGAGAGTTTGGCAGACCCCATACTCAAGTGTTGGGTCGTGCTTAGAGCAGTGACAGAAGAGCATTTGTTTTACAGTACTGAATCTCTCCTCTTGATTCTAGTCTGGCACATGGTCACAGTTTCCCCTGGAGATGACATTAAGATTAGTCATTTACATAGAATAATGCTCTTCATTTGCATTATTTTCCTATATGAAACTGCAGGGTCAAAGGGTGGTTCCATCAAGGTCATACTCTCTGCTTGCTATTAAAAAAAATGCAACAACACATCATATCAAAATGAGTTTTCAATTCTCCTTGGGAAAGAAAGAGGAGTTAGCAGCTGGATCAATTTTAGTCTTTCTCCCACCCCCATGCCAACCCAGATAGTTCACTCTCTTTATAGTAGAGTAAAATTTTGAGGCAGCTGTAAGGACAAGCACAGGAGACTTGCAGGCCCAGGTTGTTTGGTGAGAAAGGTATAGCTTGGGTTCAGTGTTTGGCCTCAGGCCAAAGGCTGCAACTAACAGGAAAGTGTCAGCATCTCAATATAATTGCATGTCCTGGAGTCTATTATTGCACTAATAAAAATGCTTTTCTATAAATCTCAGAAAGGAAGGGAAAAACACCAGGAAGAAAGGAATTGCTCGAAATATTTTATTATATTTAATAAAATTCTCATTTATAGAAAGAGCAGTTTTCTCTAAATAAATGTACTTTAATTTTATTTTCTGATTAATTTGATTTGGGATAAGCGCAATTAATACTTTCAATGTGCTTCTTAAATGAAGAGTAAAAGCTAAAGTTATCATTTTAGGTTAATGTTTTCTGAAGGCAAGGGAGGAAGCAGGAGGAAGGGACTGGAAGTCTTGGATTTTGCTATTAATTATGTCACTTATGTATCAAGTGACCTTGGGCAAATGATTTAACCTCTCTACTCATATATATATATATATATATATATATATATATATATATATATATATATATATATATATACACACACATATATATACATATATATATATATACATATATATATGTATATGCATATATATAGTTAAAATGATGCTTTATGCTTGCAAAAATCTTTGAAACAACAAAAATGTCAATGATACTTAAATGCATATTATTTATGGCAGCTTTGTAATCAAAAGCATATACAACCACTGATAGCCTACATTAATCAAATATTATACTAATGAAATAATGATTTTCTTTATAAAAATAAATTTTTATAAATATTTTTATAAATTTATAAATTTTATAAAAATAATTTGTCATATAAATAATCTCATAAAAATAATTTCTTATAATGAAGAGATGGAAAGGGGAAGGGAGTTATAATGGCAGGAAACATCTAAGTACAGAAGACAAAAATCAGGCACGATTTATTCCACAAATGTATATTGCTTCTTTATAATAAATATTTACTAATTGCCTACTATCCAGTTGAAATCCTGTATTCCTAGCAATCCCAGATACACTGTGCCCTCCACCCTGAATTGTCATCTTATACCTGTTTCAATACCTCCAGCCTCACTACCTACTGCAGTGATTTCCAGACTTTATATAAGATACCTCCCTTTTATAGAAGCAAAATTATTACATCCTTCCTACATTTTTCATAAAACAGTCTACACAAATAAGTTTCTTAGTTTGCAGCCAATTCAAGTAAAATTAAGAATGTGCTGCAGTTTTATAACAACACAAAACAGATCTTAAATGAATAATAAAATACTGTGAGTCCTTTGGAGTCCTTTACAATTTATAAATTTATAACTTATGTAAGTAGAAACTGTAATGGTTGCATAGTGGGACATTTGGAGACCAGTTTTTGTGGGGAAGTAAGGTCTTTAGCACTTGTCTCTGTGAACTTTTGGAAGTGGTATAAAGTTTTCTCTATTCAATTTCACCTTATTACATTTTGTCCCATCATTCTATCTTCTTTGGATCCTGATTTTGCTATTCTATTATGTTATCCATCATTGCTATCTATCATACACCTATCCTGCTAGCTATCTTTTCCCTCTTCGTGTCATTTGAAGACTTGATAAGCACATCATCTATGACTTTATCCAAATCACTGATACAAAATTTAAAGACATAGGAAAGTAGAGTTGTTCCTAGAGACTGGAAATCCCATTTACTTAGCTCTTCCCTAATTCTATAGCTCTCCAATTCCTACTCCTTCCTCTCTTGACCTCTATGATGTACACTTGTCATTTCCTGAGGCAAAAGCTCTCCTTCCCTACTGCTACTCCATACTCACTCATCCTTATTTACTTCAGTGTGACACTTTTCCTTTCCCCCTCCTACTGTCTACTCTAAAATCTCTGTCTATTGTTAATTAATTTCTCTTCCTGGAAACTGGGTCCCCTCTGGGAGATACTCTTTCCTTGGGCCATCTCTTCTGTATTGGGTTTCTTCTCTTATACCTTATCTATCCCCTCATCACCCTAGGTCAGGTAGAATAAATGCACACCTCGCTTCTAACTACCACTTCCAGAACATCCATTTCCACCATTACTCCACAAACTCCTTATCTATAGCATCCAGTGAAATTTCTCGCTATTATTATTATTTACCAGTCTCCCGATCATTCTTCCTCTTTCTCAGAGAGGTCAACATTTGGCTTAGAGCCTTCCTCTACAACCCTATTCCTACCTTTCAAATGAGGGATTAAAGAGTATGTGTTGATGTCTCTTAGAAAACCCTGGCCAGTAAGTTCATCAGCTTCCTCAGCTCCAAATATCCACATCTCCACATCATAGTTATTCAGAGGCAGTCATACCTTAGTTTGCTGCAACCTATAACCATTCTACCCAGAGGTGTGCTGGTAAATGCTTGACAATCACTCTGAAAAAAATGTATTTATGACACTCTTTTCAGTTTAGTATGTATTATTAAAATTTTTCCATCACTTTCTTAAGTCCCGGCCAGGAGTGAGGAAGCTGCAGCCTTGAGGCCACATGTGGCCCTCTAGTTCCTCAAGTGTGGTCCTTTGACTGAATTCAAACTTCACAGAACAAATCCTCTTAATAAAATGATTGTCTAGCCTAGACAATCAAGCCCTAATTTGTGAAATGTGAAGGTTTACTCTTATAATCCAAGGGTAATAAGCATGCTCATAAATATGAATACAAGTTGGGGGAGATGCTTGGACAGTGGTACATGCACAGCCTTCTTAGCCCTGTGTCTGTCAGGGTATCCACATCTACTTGTAGGTGCAGAGCTATGGCACCTTCCCTGATGTTGCCTTGCAGATGGACATTATCTCTATCCCATTAACTCTTTTGAAGAGGGATCCTGGGCATGGGAGGGAGGAGCTCCTTACGCAGCTCATGAATGTAAGAGACAACAAAAGAAAAAGATGCTAATTAACGTTTGATAGGCAAATACTGTAATGGTAATAGGAATTTGAAGATCTTCCCTGCCCCTAATAAGACTAGGTGAATTTGAGGACCTTTCCTGATTTGAAAAACTACTCTGCCCCTTAATAGGCTGCAGGTGCTCACATGGAACCTATGATGGGAGGCTTGTTTTTCAGGAAGGCACAACTTTTGTTACTTTGTAATCAAGGGGGTCAGGAGGGTTGTGATGTTCTCTGACCCTGGAGAAGGCTATATATACCCTGAAGTGGGGTTTTGCTTCGGGGCTCACTTTGGGAAGGCTTTGTGTGATTTGCCCAGATGAGACTCTGGGCAGCTGTTGAGCTCCCTGGCTTTGAAAACTTAGATGTTGGTACTTATCTCTCTGGTGACTAGGTATGGATGTAGTGGTCAGACAGCTGGAAACCTTGTCTGCTGAATTGTGTTACTTTCTCTGTATTTTTGTCTGCTTGTAACTTCTGTTTGTATTCTCTGAAGTTCAGGGTGCTGACTTTTCCCCCTGATCTAGGTAAATGATATATGTTTGATTGATTAAAGTAAGATTGTTAACCCTTTTTGAATTGTTTTCCTTTAGAAAATTAGATCAAAGAACCTGTGCTAGCAGCCACCCTGGTTATGATAGGGTGTTTACTGTAACAAATACCTACATATCTCTGCATCTGTGTAGCTCTATCTCTGTGCATATGGGATTTCTAATACAAACATATTTATTTTGAAATCTTCTTATACAAGGGGTATATTTCTCTGTTTACATCACCTACATTTTACAATATGGTGCTTGATACAAGAGTTATAGTTTACAAAATAATTTATATCCCTGTAGAATTCTTTTATCTGCCTTCTTTCTACAGGAGGGTAGTTTCTAGGAAAGCAGGTTTGGCAACTACAAATAATTACAAGCACTTTATGTTTAACAGGGAAGTGAACAAGAGGGGAAACTTGAGCAAAACCCTGGGGACCATGGAGCAAGAGAATTGCAATATTCCTTTTCCCATTTTGGGCCTCCCAAGTGGAGATTGTATTGTTGGTTACATGATATAGTGAATACCTCACCAAAGGTCTTGATTAAGCATTTAATTCAGCTTCTTACATGTAGGAGGGAATCCCCTCCTGAAAACCAGACAAGCTACCTTTCTTCTGACTGTGCAGAAGAGGAGATGGCTGGGAGTCTCCAGGGTGAAGAGCAATCACCCTAATGCTCTCTTAGGCACAGTAGATAGAGTGGTGGGCCTGGAGTCAGGAAGACCTGAGTTCAAATCTGGCCTCAGACCCTAGTTGTGTGACCTTGGGAAAATCACTTAATCTCCGTCTCAGTTTCTTCAACTGCAAAATGGGAATCACAAAGGCGCCTACTTCACAGTGTCATTGTCAGGATCAAATAAGATAGTATTTGTATAGTTATCACTTCCACATTGTGGTGGTTAGGCATGGAGCACCCCCATGATCTGGAAAGTCTGCATAAAATTTTTTGGCCCTCCCTTCATACTAGAGAAGAAGTCTGAATTTTTCCTTTTTCATTTAAGGGTTTTTACCGTACTTTGTTGTAAAATTTGGGTTAAGTATTGGGTCTTAAACTCTGTGTTATCTGCTGGCCTTTGCATTTGTCTGAGACTTCAGCAAAATTCCCCCCAAATTCCCATTTAATTTCTTATGCTGACTCACGATTATATTGAAACCATAATGGGGAAAACTGCATTGTGGAAGGGGTAAGTATAAAGTGCTTAACCCAGTACCTAGCACATGGTAGGTGCTACATAAATATTTATTTTCTCTCTTCTCCACCCCCCTGGAGTAGATAGAACTGACCTGCAGTTACAGATACTTAATTTCAGGTATGCTTTTAAGTGCACCCTGGGGTGGCTTAGAGAAGTCACAGCTATATTCATCAAATACCCTCCCAACATGGTTTCAGAGCCAACTTATTTGCACTCATTGCCTCCATTCCCTTTTCTCTCACTTCTCAGCTACTTGAGTATGGCTTCCAATCCTACCACTCAATTTTTCTAAAAGGGTAATGACTACCCACTGTGATTATTCACATGGGCATAGATGATGTTAGCAGAAGGAACTCAGGACAGAAATGATGCTACCAGAAGAAATCTAGAGATATTTGTCAGGGATGACCAAATGTTGGGCAAGGGATTAGAGACCATGGGGCACAGGTTGCATTTTCTGCCCTGCTGCCCACAGAGAACAATGGGTACGTACAGGAAAGATTGATTTGGAAAGTGAATGGGTTGGTTAAAGAGGTAGTGTCCAAAAATGGAATTTGGATTTCTAGACAATGTGTTAAAACATAGGGATGACAAACTCTTGGCCAGTGACAGAAGGCATGTAAACAAAGGCTAGTAAGAAAGTATTGGTTGAGGTCTTGAAAATCTAATAAAAGAAGCTTTAAAATAAAAAAAAAAAGAATAGAGAAAAAGTAGCTGTGGTGAAGGAAGAAGAAAATACTTTTCCTGTTCAGTATCACTTCCAAATCATCCAATAGCTTGTCAGAGATATCTAAAACGATCAAGACCTTTTCATACTTAATTGTAATTTGAGTGATTTATTTAATTGGTGGTTTAATTTAGTGGTTAATTTGATTCAACAGAGTTGCATTCCTACCTGGTTAAGGAAAGGGATGATAGGGGGTAGCATTTTGTCAATCACTTTAGATGGAAGGATGGGTTAATTTGATTGATTTCCTCATTCAACCCATACCTTTACAATTGTATTGTACGCTTTAGTTTTAAAAATATGAGGAAATGTGATGTATATGATTGTAAATTGGATTTGACCTGATGCATGGTTGGACTCAAAGAGAAGTCTTAAAGAGTTGATATCAATATGCCAGCAAGTATCCAGTTGGGTACCCCAGGGATCTGTACTTCGACCTCTATTCTTTAACATTTTTATCAATTACTTAGTTTAGGACATAGATATCAGGTTTGCCGATGATGCAAAGTTGAGATGTGTAGTTAACAGGCTGGATGACAGAGCTAGGCTTCAAAATAATTTCAACTGGCTAGAACATTGGTTTGAATTGGACAAGATGAGATTCAGTAGTGATAAATGTAAAGTGTTATGAGGGTTCAAAGAATCAACTTCATAAGAATAATAGGAAGAAGCCATGGTTAGATACAAGTTGTTTTTTTTTTTTTGAAAAAGTCTAGAGATTTTAATGGATTGCAAGCTCAATAGGAATTAGAAGTATGACATGACATTAGAAAAAAAAAACCTGGTGATGTATTAAACTCTATTAAGAGAATCAGTTTCTAAGAATAAGTAGGCGTTTGTCCCTCTGTTCTTTCCCTTAGTCAGGTAACAGTTGGGTTCAGTTCTGAGTGTGTCAGATTAGAGAAAAATACTGATAATCTGGAGAGTATATAAAAGACAACCAGGAAGGTAAAGGTTCTTGAGTCCAAGTCATATGAGTATCAAAGTAAATAGGAATGTTTATTCCTAGAGAATAGATGACTCAGCAAAGATATGAAAGATGTGTTTAGGATTTGAAAAGCTATTGTGTGAAAGAGCAATTAGATTGTTTTATCGGCCCTAGAAGACAGAATCAGGAGCAAAAGATACAAATCACAAAGAGGAAAATTTAGTCTCCATGTCAGGAAAAACTTCCCAACAATTAGAGTAGCTCCAAAATGCAACAACTTCCTTAAGAGGTCGTGGTTTTTCCCATTCATTGGAGGTCTTCAAGCAGAAAGTGAATGACTACTTGTTGACTAAGTTTTAATGTGGTTTCCTTTTGTGTAGAGGGTAGATTACATGTCCATTGAGGTTCATTGTCATTCCAAATGACTGAACTATTCTCTTTAAGGTTACCAATAATCTTTTAATTGCTAAGTCAAAGTCCTTTTCTCAATTTTCATTCTCTGGAGCCTCAATGCTGTATTTGATGCCAACCATTTGCTTCTCTTGGATATTCTCTCCTCTCTGGGATTTCATGACTTCTTTCTTCTGATTCTCTTTTTATCCATCTGGGCAAATTATCTTAGTTCCCCATCCCCTTCCCTTGGGATTCTTATTCGTTTCTTTTCACTGTATGCACTTCCTCTTTTGGTGACCTCATTACCTCCCATGGGTTCAATGATTATGTGCAAATAATGTAAACACCTATAGTCAACCTAACATTTCTTCTGACATCAATTCTTCTATACTGCCACTTGACTGCTAGATAACTCAAAGTCATCATACCCAAAATAGAACTTATCTTCCTCTACTGAACTTACCCATCCTTCAACCATCCATGTTTTTGCTGAAGGCACCACCATCTGTTTAGTCTCTCAGTGTCTCAGCCTTGAATGTTAATTCCTTCTTGCAACACTCTTTTCTCAACCCTCAAATTCAACTCATTGCCAGGTCTTGTTAATTCTACATTCATAATATCTCTTACATCTCTTGCCTTCTTGTCACTCATACAACTTCTTCCCTACTTCAGACCCTTCTAATTCCTCAGCTGGAGAATAGTAATAGCAACTTAATTGTCAGTTAGTCAAGAAGGATTTATTAAGCCCTTATTATGTGCCAGGAGATACACAAAGAGGTAAAAACAAGACCCCTGCTGTTAAAGAACTCACATTCTAATGGAGAAATTCATTCTAATGGCTTCTTGCTGCTAGTCATTCCCTTCTCTAATTCATTCTCCACAAAGCTGCAAAATCAATATTTGTGAAACAAGTACCTATCTGCAATATTCTCTTACTGAAAGACCTTTAGTGCAGCAGTTCTCAACCTATGGGTCGCAACCCCTTTGGGGGTCCCCTAAGACCATTGGAAAACACATATTTCTGATTGTCTTAGGACTATCTGTCTCCAGGTGGGTCTGCCCACATGCAGATATGCCCACATATGAATATTAAAGGGTGGCAGCATTAGGAAGGTTGAGAACCACTGCAGTTTAGTGGCTCTCTATTGCCTCTTGGATAAATGCAAATTCTTCAAGGTGGCATTTAAAACCCTCCATAATTTGACTCCTATCTACTTTTCCATATATTTCATATTATCTGCTTTCACACACTCTCTATTCCAACCAAACTGGATTACTAGCTGTTCCCTGAGTTTAACATTCCGTCTTCTGGTTCCATTCCTCCTCATAAGCTCCCCAACCTCTCCTTAAGATGCCCTTTGCTCTTACATTTGCTTCTTAAAAATCTCTCACATAGCTTCCTTCAATGATGGCCTAGCCATACTAGATCTAAAACTGTATTATAAAGTGGCAATCATCAAAATTATTTGGTACTAAGAAATAAAGTGGTGGATCAGTGGAATAGGTTAGGTACACAAGACATAGTAGTAAGGGACTATAATAATCTATTGATTCCAGCTTCTGGGATAAGAATTTGCTATTTGACAAAAATTTCTGGGAAAACTGGAAAGTAGTAAGGTAGAAACACAGACCAAACATTTCACACCCTATACCAAAATAAGGTTGAAATGGGTACATGATTTAGATATAAGGGATGATACCGTTAGCAAATTATGAGAACAAGGAATAGTTCACTTGTCAGATCTATAAAGAAGGGAAGAATTTATGACCAAATAAGAGATAGAGAACATTATGAAATGCAAAATGGATAATTTATATTACATTAAATTAAAAAGTTTTTGCACAAATAAAACCAATGCAATCATTATTAGAAGAAAAACAAAAATCTGGGAAATAATTTTTATAGTCAGTTCTGATAAAGCCCTCATTTCTAAAATGTATAGAGAATGGAGTCAAATTTATAAGAATACAAATCATTCCCAATTGATAAATGGTCAGAAGATATGAACAGGCAGTTTTCAAACGAAGAAATTAAAGTTATCTATAGTCATATGATAAAATGCTTTAAATCACTATTGATTTGAGAAATGCAAATTAAAACAACTCTGAGGTACCAACTCACTGCTATCAGATTGGCTAATAGTACAGAAGAAGAAAATGATAAATTTTGGAGAAGATGTGGGAAAATTGAAACACTAATGCATCGTTCGTGGAGTTGTAAACTGATCCAACCATTCTAGAGAGCAACTTGGATCCAACCATTCTCTAGAGCTATAAAACTGTGTATACTCTTTGAACCAAGCAATGTCAGTACTAGGTCTGTCTCCCAGAGAAAAGGAAAAAAGACCCACATGTACAAAAATGTTTATAACAGCTCTTTTTTGTGGTGGCCAAGAATTGGAAATTGAGGGGATGC
The DNA here is from genome assembly GCA_028627135.1 of Pseudochirops cupreus. Taxonomy (NCBI): domain Eukaryota; kingdom Metazoa; phylum Chordata; class Mammalia; order Diprotodontia; family Pseudocheiridae; genus Pseudochirops; species Pseudochirops cupreus. The sequence goes on along the minus strand of CM053580.1, from coordinate 235,333,100 downwards.
TCATCAATTGAATAATTGAATGTGGTATATGAACGTAATGGAATATTGAAATGATGAGCAGGTGGATTTCAGAAAAACCTGGAAAGACTTATATGAACTGATGCTGAGTGAAGTGAACAGAACCGAGAGAACAGTGTCCATAGCAACAGCAACATTGTGTGCCAATTAATTATAATATTATAAATATAATATAATAAATAGTATAATTATATGCAATATAATTAGACATACAGATAATAATATGATAAGACTTAGCTCTTTTCAGCAAAACAATAATCCACGACAATTCCAAAAGACTCATGATGGAAAATGCTAACCACATCCAGAGAAAGAATTAGGGAGTCCGAATGCAGATAAAAGCAGACTGTTTTCACTTTTTTTGTTTTTTTTTCTCATGTTTTTCCCTTTTGTTCTAATCCTTCTTTCAAAACATGACTAATGTGGAAATATGTTTAAAATGGTTGTACGTGTATAACTGTATCAGATTGCTTGCTGTCTTGGAAGGAGTTGGGAAGGAGGGAGAAAAATTCAGAACGCTAAATTTTACAAAAATGAATGTTGAAAACTATTTTTACATGCAATTGGAAAAATAAAATACTATTAAGAAAAAACCCAGTTTCTTTCAAGAGGCTCCTTCAAAACTTTGTTCAGATGCCACCTTCTCACCTTCCTCAAATTATCTTCACTGATTTTTGGAATTTCAGTTTTACTTGACCTCAGTTGCCATTTAATCACATTTATATCTGAATGAGTATCTTTTCTATAGCACACATAATAAAGGGTCATCTAGCTTTTGTTTAAAGACTCCCAGTAAGGGAATTTCCTCCCTCTAGGAATTCCAGTTTTGGAAGTTTCATCTTAGATCAAGCCTCTCCATTTAACTTCTACCCATTTCTCACAATTCTCCCTTCTCTTCTATGTGACAGGTCTTTAACCACTTAAAGGCAGATTTCTAATATGTCCCCCAGGAGTCTTCTTTTATCCAGTGTAAACATTCCCAGTTCCTCAAGCTAATCCTTGAAGAGTGTTCACTCGAGTCTGTCATCTTGTATGTACTTATCCACATGCATGATAAAATGTCTCATTAAACTATAATGATGGTCTTTGAGGCCAGGGACCATTTTGTTTTTGTTTTATTATCACCAGAACCTAGTGTAGTGCCTTGCATATAGCAATGATAGGGATAGGCGCTGGATCTCTGATTTCATTGGTATAGGAAATTCCCAGGTGAGGAAACTACCTCTACCAATGTAGATAGGCATCTTCTCTGCATGATGTATTGTTAAATTACTTGACTATGATTACACAGTCAGTATGTTTTGGAAGTGTGATTTAAAAGCAAAGCCTTCTTGGTTTCAAGGCAAACTCTCTAACCATTATGGTACCTTGCCACTATGCCATGTTGTCTATGGCTTGCACTTGATGTTTGGATTCAGCTAGAACTAAGTATTTTCTTTTTAGCCTTACTGGCTGAGGTCATGGTCCATGCCTAGGGAGATCCATAACCCACACACCAGTCATTTCACTCCCCAAGCTTAGGTCAGCTCTCCTGGTGGCATGCACCTGCTACAACTTTCCTTCCCTTTATGGAGTTCGTTAAACCCTAGATCACCTTCAGTATATTCCAACAAACATTTATTAAGTAACTATTATGTTCAAGACCCTGTGTTTGGTGTTGGGAACAAAATTAAAATGAGGCAATATCTTTCTCTCAAGGAGCTGGAGTTCTTTTTTGAGAAGAGACAGAGCCCCCTGCTTCTGCTTCCTGAAAGCAACATATTATACTTCCTTGGTATTTTAAAAAGCTCTTTCTTATTACATTGTACTAAAAGGAAGCACATGGAAGACGTGTTTGGTTGTATGCAAAAGCAGAGACAAGGGGAACAACTTTCTCATCAGTGCAAGGCATAATTCTTGTTATTTACTGTCTTCATCGAGCTAAAGCCTAAAGCTTGAAATGTGCTTTGAGGTTCCCTGCCGATAACTGCAATAGAGATGTGTAGCATGATTAATATCCGGAATTAAGATTATGGTTGACTCTCCAGCACTGACTTGATTTCTTTTATAATGAACCTTTCTTATTCGGTAGCTTTTGTTTGAGAATTTCACGATTCTTCATAAAGATTTTTTTTTTAAACCAGGTAACAATATTTTACATTCCTTTTGAGGTGGAGGGTTTGAAGCCCTGGGAAGTTCAGAAAGGCTGCACAGTAAGTATCCTAGCCTTTCATTTTTTACATCCAAAAGGCAGCAAGTGTTTCAATGTACAGCCTATATATAAATGTGCATGCGATGACTGAAAGGGGTGGATTTGTCTCTGTAGTGATCAATAATACAAACAAGAAAGGCAAAGCCTATGCTTGCTCCTTTTCACATAACCAAGCTAATGGACAGTAGATTTCAGGGTCAGGTAGAGCAACACCTGGCAGTAAGTGGAAAATAATTTTTTCTATCTTTCAGCCCCTTGGCATGCCTTCCATCATATATCCCATGAAGGTATATTAGGATGGGCCTGTGGCATCCATGTTTTATCAATGTTCCCAAGCTTTGGATTTGCAAACTCAGTGCTACCAATAGTAAAACCAAGGCATGAATAGAGGTATAATTTTATCCCTGGTGAGAAAAAAGGAACTAAAATGATTTTCTTCCCCTCCCTCCTGATCCTAGCCTTAGACTGATTTTTTTCCTCCTACCCAACTCCCAACCCTAACCAGAAAAACTCAGGAATTACAGGGATAAATATATATTTCTTTCTTTCTATTTTTTTTCTTTTTTTCTTTTTGGAGGGGGGAGGACAGGGCAATTGGGGTTAAGTGACTTGCCCAAGGTCACAGGGCTAATAAGTGATAAGTGTCTGAGGCTGGATTTGAACTCAGGTCCTCTTGACTCCAGAGCTGGTGCTCTATTCACTGTGCCACCTAGCCACCCCTAGATCTATATTTCTTGCTCATTAGACATGTGAAAATAAAGTTAGAGGTTGGGGAACGGGGGAAGTTAATAATAAAAACAAAAACAACGATAATACTTATGTAATACTCAAGGTTTCCAAGAGCACTTTGAATTTATCATCTCATTTGATTTTCCCAACAATCCTGTGAGGTAGGTTTTATTATTTATCCCATTTTTATAGAGGAAAGTCAGGCCACAAGAGGTTAAGTGACTTGCCCAGGGTCATGCAATTAAGAATTTAGGGAAGGATTTGAACTCAGGTCTTCCTGACTCCAACTCCAGCATTCTATCCATTATGCCACCTAATGCTCCAGACGGATTTTTTCACTCCCTTAGACATGTTGTTTAGTCACTTTCCAGTCATGTCCAACTCTTTGTGACCTCGTTTGGGGTTTTCTTGGCAAAGCTACTGGAGTGGTTTGCTGCTTCCCTTTCTAGCTTGTTTTACAGATAAGGAAACCTAGGCAAACAGAGTTAAGTGGCTTGTCCAGGGTCACACAGGTAGTAAGTGTCTGAGGCCAAATTTGAACTCATGAAGATGCAGCCCTGGTGCTCTATACACTGTGCCACCTAGTTGCCCGTCCTGGGACAGAATTAAAGCCTCACCCAAACTCTGTAATGCTAATTTCTGAAGTTATTTTTTCCTTCCTCTTCTTTTCCCTCTTCCTTCTGTTCATGCCTCTCCCATACATATATTGCTACCCTCATCTGCAATCTCTAGAGCTGATTTAAATGATAAAGATGGTGGATGGGGAATGTTTCAGCAATCATATACCAGCCACACATAATTTTGATGTGCTAAAAGCCCCTACTGAGAACACCAGCCATTAATTAAATGAACAACTATTAAATTAAGAACAGAATTGTCAAGAAAACCACAATCTACTAATTTTCTCACAGTTGTTGGACATTAGCCAGTTGTCTGAAAATTTCACATTCCAGCAGACATTGTGAGACTCCATGTGTATGTGAAAGTTTATGGAAAACTCTAAGATACTGTATTAAAGTAAGATATCATTCTTCTTTTAATACATGACTGTGTATTTTGGTCCTTGGCATTATGTGCTATCTTTTTCTCTTCCAGTGTTTTATTACATTTACTATAATGTTACAATAAATTATATAGTTTTAATTTTGTGAAAACGTTTAGAAAGAGGCAAATTAGTTAAAAATGTGGAGAAGTAGGAAAACGAAATCTTCATTTTAAAATTTAAATTAGTTTTTTAATTTTAAACGTAAATTTAAAATTAGTTAATTGGCCAATGTTAGTTAACTGACATGAGTTAGAAAGCTTTGAAATTCTTTCATTTTTGTCGATTTTGTGAGCACAAAGTGGAATAGATAAGAGGACATCAGAATTTCTCGTCCCCTACATCTTGGCTTTTGATAATTTTCAGGGGGCATTTTATTTTCTGATCTTTGATCAGAAAATTATTATATTTCACTTCAGTATGTAATTTTAAAAAGTTGGCTGTATCCTCATGTCAGATTTTTTTAATTTTAATTTTTTTTTTTTAGCATAATGAACCTTTGATTTTCTGTTGAAACTCAATGGAAAAATGGAATTCCCTTAGCAGAAAATCAGTTTACATAAAAATTGTGCCAAAATTGCATCAAGTAAGTGAGCTTTTCGATATTCATATAAGTGAAACAGAGGTCTGCATTTGCTACTTTTTAAAAATAAATAATTGTTAGACAAGTCTGTTTTTTTTAAACTTTTAAAAAGTAAATTAATTTGAAGTCTACCCTGGCTTCACCCTCGTTTAGGCACATAGCCAATATATGACTCAGAACAGTGGCAGGAGCCATATAATAGCTTCACCCTTGGAGATTTCATGGGACAGAATGGTAACCACAGGGGCAAAGGGGCACTTCTTTACAACAGTGCCTTTCATTGGTGCAGACGGTCAACTGGAGGACAACACACAATGTTACAGGCTAGATATATATTTCTAATGTCTCAGATATTTGGCAAGAAGAAGCATATACAAAAAAATGGACTTTGAAAAAGTTGTAGAGTCCAAAATAAAATGATCCATGTTGCTACAAGGCTCTATATTCAATTATTAAATGGAATTCCCTGGAGAGAAGGAAACAAAAGAGGCCAAACATAGATTGCAAGTGAAAAACACCACCACCAAAGAATGTTTAACCGATGGGTCTTCTAAGATTTTTCCACTGTGTCTACTGGTGTATTTTTTTTTAAATGTTACTTCCTTCATTTTATGGCGATGTATTTTATACCAATCATCTCTACTTACTCCTCTCCCATTTCTAACACAATTCTAATTCTCTTTTGGGATAATTGTATATTCAGGACCACCTATTAAGCTAACTTCCAGGGTTGGTTCTAATACTTCACTAAATCAAAAGCACTTTAGAGATACTGACCTTACTTCTCACGGAGAAGAAAAAAATGTAGTCATTCAATTTTTAAAACTTGGTGAATAAAGTAAGGGAATTTGCTAGGTGACTTCTTAGTTAATAAAAGAAAATTCTCTCATTAAATTAGTGCTTCCTATATGAATTGATCAGATTCAAAATCTCATTACTTCCTATAAGACTTTAGTTCTTGATGTGTAGGGGCACAGGTATGTTATCCTCTACAGAGAGAAAGACTCATAACAGCATTAACTGTAGTTGAGAATGGGAACCATATGCTTTTATTCTGTGCCTAATGTTGGAGCTATCAGACCATATCCAGTTGCAATAAAGAACTATCACAAATACCTATTTTAGACAATAATAGTGATAAAATCAATAATTCACATTTTCCTTTGGTTTCTGAAGCCTAGCATATCGCTTTTTTTTCCTAATGCAGGCTATACTTCCCTTTTCCCTGAATCGTCTTTTTCCCTTTCCTCAATTTTATATCCTCACTATTTTTGGAGATTATTTATGCTATGTTATTTCCTCTAGATTCTATGGTATTGACTCCCTAGTGATTATGAAGACTAATTTTGCATTAAGTTGTTAATTGCTTAGAATCTTTTTACTTTGGGAAAACCATAATATTGGACTGACACATAGATGTTAGATGGTTGTAAATATGACTACCTGGAAATAATTTGCAATAGCACTTTGATACTTGGATAGTTTTTCAGATTTTGACCATAGTGCTCCGGGTATGCCCTTCCAATGATTTAGATTTTGGGTTGTTCATGCTTTTAAATCCTGCTTTTGGAGGTGGCTCTAATGCTAGTTTAGTTCAGGTTTGATGCTGGGACTTTGAAAGTCACTGAATAGTTAGCAAAAGAAGGTTTAGTTTGCTCAGCAAGAATGTGCAACAAGGATACGGAGGCAATTGGCTTCTCTGAATGTACCGTTATCTTCCAGTCATCATATAGAAATGATGTGTCTGGTTATTAGGGCATTTGATGAAAGCCATGGAGACTCAGAAGACTTCAGAAAATCATGAAGGGGCTGAGATTCCACGTGATTGGGACTTTATTATGCCCTTATGCCCTCCACCAACAATGCATTAGTTTTCCAATATTCCTATGTCTCCTCCAGCATTTATCATTTTCCTGTTTTGTCATGTTAGCCAATCTGGCCAGTGAGATGTGATACGTCAGAGTTGTTTTGATTTGCATTTCTCTAATCAATAGTGATTTAGAGCATTTTTTCATATGATAAAAGATATCATTAATTTCTCCCCCTGAAAATTGCCTGGTCACATCCTTTGACTACTTATCAATTGGGGAATAATTTATATTCTTACATATTTGACTCAGTTTTCTGTATATTTTAGAAATGAGGCCTTTATCAGAGACACTGGCCATAGGCGACAAGGAGACTTTGTCTGGGAAGCTAGAGCCAATTAAGTCCTGGGGCAGATTTGTCTCCTATTATGGAAAACTAATTCCAGTTAGCAGAAGGAAAGAGAAGGGGCCTGGGCCTACTCCATGTTAGAAGTGTGCATGCGTGCGTGCATGTGTGTGTGTGTGTGTGTGTGTGTGTGTGTGTGTGTGTATGTGTTTGGTGGTGGTGGAGTATGATGCTAGATATTAATCCTTTTACATCTGTATACCTCTCCAATAAATACTCTATCAGGGATTCACCTGATGTTCTGGGGGACTTTCTCTCCATCTCTTTGACATTATGTGGTTGCCATTAGGCCATTCATCATTTAAACTTGGTTTTTGCTGTGTGAAAGACCCAACTTCTATTTTATATATTTTGCCCTTAGTATGTTTTTGGTAGGAGTATAGGACATGTCATTTCTCCTTTTCTATTGAACAAGATAAAGGAAGGCACTTAGAAATGTTCTTAGCTTATCTTTGGATGTCCAAGCAGTCTTTAGAACAACTTCAAGAGTAAGCATCCTTGGGCCTTGAAAGAGAAGAGAAAATATCTGAGATTTTTTTTAAAGGAATAATGATATTATATAATAATTCATGCAACTCCTAATGGTTTCAAAAGTATTTCACCACAACAACCCCGTGAGGGAGTTAGTATGAGTATTTTTTAGTACCCATTTTGCAGATGAAGAAGGTGATACTAATTAAAGACTTACCATGGTCTTATAGTTAGTAAGTTTAGGAGCTAGTATTTTCACAGCTTCTGTATATGAACAGAATGTTTACTACTTAGAGAATGATACGGTGTGATTAGTATTTAGTAGTAGACAGTTTCTTCCTGTGGCAGAAGACAAAGATGTGAATGTGGATTTTAGAGTTGTATCATTCCCACAAAGAAGATGAGAAATTGATCCTTTTCAGTTTCCGAAGTCCTTATCATTCTTTCTGAAAGGGAGCATAGTGGGGCTAATTCTATTTGTTTAAAGAGGAGCAACTTCTGCCTCTCCAAAAGTGACACATCTAACACTCCTGTTAGATCACAAGGTTCATGGGTTGCTGAAACTAAAGTTCTTGGCAATTCTAGGTATGAAATCCTTGGACTACAGCAGGACTTCCTCTTTTTAGTACAGCTCCAAGAGAAATGGAAAACGTGAGTCATCCCTCCTCCCGGTCCCTTCGCCCTCATCCCCTTGGCCTCTACCAAAGCCATACAGGCTTCCTTTTACACTTTGTTTTAGAAAGTTCCTTTGAGTTTTCATTTTAAGACGTTAAGTGTTTTTCCCATTCTTGCCTCTCCACATGTTAGACACAGACTAAAAGGAGAAGGAGAAAAGAATAATTTACCATCTAACCCAATATATTTATTAGACTTGGAGAGAGCTCCCTTCTTAGTCCTTTCTGCTTTCCAAGGTGCCTATCCACTGAAAGGTTCTCTAAATACATTCTTCTGAGTGACATAGCCCTGCTAGATAGGGTCAATTCAAGTCCTTTCTGTTTTCCACCTGGGGAAAAGAATGGAATGCTTGTCTAGGGAAGACAGGTGAGCTGCACATTTTCAAATCAGATACAATTTTTAAAAGTAATCACTTCTATGGGGGCTTAACTACTGTTCATTTGTTCTTAGTCACACTGTCAATAGGACTCCTCTGGCATGTCCAAAAAAAAAAAAAAAAGAAAAAAGCTCATGTGTTGGAAAATCTTTGCATACTCTCTGTTTGTGAGTAGTTTGGAAAGAGAGAAGTGACCACTTTTCCATACTCCTCATAAAAAGCAAAGAATACCTGTGAAAACCTCTCAGTTCCCCCCCTTTTATTAGGAGCTGAAAGGAATCTCAAGGAGTGATAGATACTTTCAAAAGAAAAGGAGCAACATGAAGAAGTGCTCATCTTCCTGAAACCTCTATTGTTCAGTGATGCCGCACGTTAGACATTAAAGGTTTGAATACTCATCATCATATTTTATTGAAGTTGGTGATAATTTACTGATTATCTGCAATGGGTTTCTGAAAAATATTTCTCTTTCCATTAAGGATTTCATTTTCAGCATTTGCTTGTCAGTTAAATCCTCACATCATTAATGTAACTTCTCATCATAGGCAGAATTGAATATTCATGCCTAGCTCAAATCACTGTTATTTTGGCCTCTTACTTTTCTTCCCCCTGATCCTGTAGATTGTTAACCCATCACTTTACAGCAGTTATTGAATTCACAGAGCCTTCTGATGACTTCCAGTGTACAATAGACATTGTTCTTTTTCTCTGTAGCCAGGTCCTATTCTTTCTACCCTTTTTCTCTTGCTGTACCCTCTTCTTTTTCCCCACTTCCCTGCTCAGCACACACACACACACACACACACACACACACACACACACATGCACGCATGTACACATCAGATCCTATCAGACAAGTAAGCCTTCTGCTCTATATAAGACATATTAACTCTTTCCATTTGTGGATTTCCATCCCCAGGGTCAGTCATTTGCTGGGACTGAATATAGCATTAGGCACCCTGTGAGCACTAAATAAAAACTGATTACTGATTATCCCATTTTACCATACCTACCTCACTCTCAGGGAGTGCTTTTTTTCACCTGGGAGATTTCTGGAAATATTTTCCATTTTGACTCTTTAAGCAGAGCTTGAGGCTACAGGATATAAGTCCAGGCTTTGGACAGGATGACCTCCAAAAACTCTCCTAGCTCTCAGATGGTTTGATTCCATGGTTTTGTTTGTCTTCTGCTTTTTTTTCCTATGTATCCAACTAAGATAGATCGCGTTAATGTTGCCAGACTTGCACTGTACATTCCTTATATCCATTGTGGTATCTTAATGATATCTTGTAATCTGTGTAGGTAATGTGACTAGTAATAAAGAGATGGCCTTAGAATCACCAAGTACTGGGTTTAATATCGGCTTCTGATATGTAATAGTTTTATGGCCCTGGAAAATTTTCAATGTCCCAGTCAACTCTGAGATTATTTGCCGCAGAGGGATTGCCAGTCTTCATTGCCCACCTCCTTCATCATCAGCACCTTCTATGGAATTCCTTCACTAGTGGTTCCCTAAATCAATGAAATCATGTCTGGATAAAAAAAAATAATCTATATGCCAATGTGATATTTTTATATGTCATGGAATACCTTGATTGTAAACTCCTAGAGGGCAGGTATTGTACATGTTGCATATGGTGCCTGTGGGACTCAATGAATCTAAATTTCCCTCATTTAAATTACTCCCTGGTGGCACATTAAATGTTTCAGGTCACTATGAACCATTTAATGCCTAATTTACTGCTTGGACAATTACTTAGCTATTGGGGAGAATAGAGTCTAATTACTATTAAATACCACCAACAAATTGGCCTTATTGTTCTTAAAGTACCTAGTAAAAATACATATGAAGCAGTAGGTTCCCAATATGAATAGATGATGGCTTTTCATGTCCATGGTCTGAAACCGTCACAAGCTGCTTAATAGGCAACTTCTTTTGCAAATTGTTTTTAATACAGTCAAACTTGATTCATTTTCACTTTGCTAATCTGCAGATACAATAATTCTCACACAAAACCCAGCAGTCTCACTCTGTTCTCAGGAAAGGTTATTAATCGTAGAGGGCTGTCATGAGATCTCATATTAAAAAGACTTCATTACTTTTACAAAAGATACTCTAGTACATTTACTGGCCTATTACCAAATAATCTCATAAATAATTAAAACCCAAGTCCATTTATCAGGGAGAAAGAACAGAGTCCTTTTGGGGACTGTGACATCATGGCTGTTCATCCTGATTTTCACTTTCATATTCATCCTGCTTGAGAATCTGTCGTCGTCTTCATTATAGTTCTGAATTAGCATGGTATTACTGTATTAAAAGACAGCTTAAAAGAAGAAATGGTCTTGTGGCATGCCTGGGGACATCTTGAAAAAAAGAAATATCCCACAAAAAAGTTGAACAAGTGTCTGGCTGTGTTTAAAGGATAAAAGATAATCACTTATGTTTCCAATTTGTGTGCCCCCTCCCTTCAAATTAAGTCCTATACTACAATTGCAGTTCAATTAACAGAACAGACTGAGAATGAGTCTATAAATGGCAAACTGTTATAAATTTGCCATACAAATGATGGGTTAACAATCTATCTGGGGAAAAAAAAAGCAACAGGCCAAAATAACAGTGATTTGATCTAGGCATGAATATTCAGTTCTGCCAATGATGAGAAGTTACATTAATGATGTGAGGATTTAACTGACAAGCTAACGCTGGGAATCAAATTCTTAATGGAAAGGGAAATATTGTTCAGGAGCCCATTGTGGATAATAAGTAAATTGTCACCAACTTCAGCAACACATGATGATCAGCCTAACTCATCATGCACACTTAAGCAATAAATTTGATGTTTCCATTTATGACCTATGCACCTTGCAGACAAATATACTAGATGGAATTTAGGAATTACCTCATTAGCCCAGTAACCTACCTTCTAATTCTGTATGACTTGGCCCCTTGAGAGCTATGGGAGCTTGAGTTTCTTATAGGTTCAAGATCACTGGAGAGTTAGAAGATCTGAGTTTGAATAACAGCTGTATTGGCAATGTGATCTTGGATGAGAGCTATATGTCTCCTCCCTGTCTATGACATGAGGGGCTTTGACTAGATCAGTCCCTCAAAAGCCATCTTGTCTGACCCATACCTAGCCAAGAATCTCCTCTACAAGGAAACTGATAAGTCATTATCTACCCTTTTTTCAGACAAAGAAGAACCCATTTCCTCCAGAGACCACTCATCCCACTTTTGCTGAACTTGGTTTGTTAGGAAGTTTCCTCTTATATTTTATTTCCTCCTATATCTAACTCTCTGCACCTTCAAATTATCATATCCAGTACTTCTCTTTGCTAAGAGCTAAGGAGAATAAGTGTAGTCTGTCTTTAGTCCTTCAAAGACTTGAAGATATCTATTATATCTGCTTTGCTTCTCCTCCTTCCAGACTAAACATCCCACATGCCTTCACCTGATGTTCATGTGATATGTATGACCTTCAGAGCTCTCACCACCCCATTGACTCCTCCTCTGTAACTCCAGCTCATCAATGTCCCTCCTACAGTGCGGCATACAGAATTGAACCGTGTGTAGTCTGAGCAGGGTAGACTGCAGTGACTGGGCTTCTTTTATAGAAAAGCAGCCTAAGAATGATTTAGACTTTTTGGTGGAAAAAATAAGCACCTCTCATGTTTCTTCCGGCTCAAAATCTCTAATTGTAATATACTATGCATATGATTATATTTTGTATAAAATCAGTGAATCAATCAGCAAATACCTGATATCTGCCAGGCACTGTGCTAAGTGCTAGGGATACAAAAAGAGGCAGAAGACAGTCTCTCCCCTAAAGGATTAGAAACTAATGGATCACGTCTGATTCATTGCTGTTTAATGTCCTCCAGGTACAGAATAAAAAAGTGCATTCTCTTTACAATAACATCCGAAGTGTGTTTTGTTGCAAATTCAATACGTCAAAAACTGAACTTTTTATTTCCTAAAAGGCTTAGTGGATAGAAGCATGGTCTTGGAGTTAGGATGAACTGGGTTCAGGTGATGCCTTTGACTTTTACTTTGTGGCCCTAGGCAATTCCCTTTCCCTCTCAGTGCCCCAGCCCACTTCATAAGACTGTAAGATTCAGAAGACTTGCCAATTTGCATTGATTAATCCAATTTCCTCACTGGAAGCTCCCTAGGTGTTTAAATCACAGACCTGGAATTTTCCCTGATTGTCCCATTGCTGCTCCCCTCTCCCAAACAAAACAAAAACAAAAACAACCATTTCCTCTTATACCCTTTCTTTTTTTGTTACTGGTACTACTATTTTTCTACATACCCGTTGCCAATCTTGTCCATTGTTCCTTCTCAGTCATTCTTAAAAATTTTCCTATGACTCTATTTGTACAAACATCACTATTTTATTCAGATTCTTCCGATTTCATCCCTGGACTATTATAGCAGCCTCCTAACTGATCTGCTTGACTGTATTTTATCTTTCCTCTCCATTGCATGGATCTGGACTAACCTTTATGTTTGACCACTTCCTAAACCAGCACGGCACTTGGCACATAGTAGGCTCTTGTTCAAGACTTGTTCATTAATTGGTTGGTTATGGTTGCTCTCTGTTTAAATGCTCCTAGTGACTCCCTAGGGTCTACCAAAAAATTATAAATTCCTTAGCTTGATATTCAAATGCCTCCACAATGTTATTCCAGTGAAATTTTCCAGTTTAATCTCCCATTTTGCCTCCTACACAAACCCTAAACTACCACCAAATAATTCTACTTGGACATTCATTATGCTTTCCTGCCTCTGTGCATTTCCTTATATTCCTCTCTGTCTGGGTTATCTTTCCCTAAGACACTGTCTTTCAAAATTTCACCCATTCTCTAAGTCTCAGGTCACATTTCCACTTCTTCCTTGGTGTCTTTAACAATCATCTTGGTTCAAAGTGATGCCTCTCTCTTTCTGTCCTCCTAAAACACTAAGTTGGTATTTGCCCACATGCCATTGATTAAGCCTTGTGATTATGTACATACAGATCTTCTCTTCCCTGGAACCACATATACATAGTTTATATATGCCACAGTACTTAGGATAAGGGCTTTCCCATAGTAGATGATATGTAAAAATTTTCTCAATGGATGAATTCTTGTCCCTACACATCAGTCATCTAATAAAACTTTATAGTAAGCAAAATCATTAACTTAGAACCAGAAGGGACCCCAGAGTACAAACCCCTCATTTTACAGGTGAAGAAACTGAGGTACAAAGGGGTTTCAGAGTCACAGAGCTAGGAAGTGTCTAGGGCCATATTTGAGCTCAGATCTTCCTGACTGCAAACTCAGTCCTTTATTCACAATGCTAATGGAATCAGTTTAGCCTTGGTGAGTTGGGTGGAGACTGGCTATGGCTCTTTTATGAAGATTTGTCCTTGTCTTAGGAATCTTTGAATGAGATTTTCTGAGCCATATTTTTCCACTGAATAAGGAATGTGTTTCTGAGAAAAAAAATGTCCTTTAGGGTGTTTCTTGGACTTCAGTTTCTGATGTGGCAGGTCAATGTGGCAAGCTGACTAAAGATTTTCTAAAATGTAGAAAGTCTGAAAAACTAATTAGAGCAATTAATGGGGGAGGGAAACTATTTTTGTCTAAATGCCTTAGAAACATTTTTCCAAATTATGATCTGAATGAGTTGAAATGATTGATATGGAAAAGCTATTGGTGACCTTTTTAGGGCATGGAGTAGGTAGAGCTTTCCAGGAAAAGGTCATAGGATCATAGACAGAGAGCCAGAAGGGAGCTTGGAGTATACTTAGTCCACTTCCTTCATTTTATATGTGATAGAAGGTTGACTAATGAGGACCCCATCCTGGGAGTGTATATAGAATGGTAAGCCTGTTTCCAGAAGTGGGTTCTTATTGACAGGTTCCCCATGATGTACAAATTAGTAAGCAGAGACATTGAGAGGATAAGTGACTTGTCTAGGATCAAATAGGTAGTTAAATGATGAAAAAGGACTTGAATTTAGATCCTATGGAACCAGAGTCACTGCACTTTCTACTTTATCCTTATAAGCCCTATCAAAATGAAATGCTGTGATGAAATGAATATGGATCCATTTATCCATCCATCCATCCATCCATCCATCCATCCATCTGTCCAATTATCTGTCCATCAATGCACCAAAGATTTGATGTATCCATTCTATACTTGTACTTAATCAAAAGTGATTAAGACATAACTCCTGTCTTCAAGACATTTATAACCTAGTGGAGGAGATAAACCATGCACTGACAACCAAAATATCAGAGTAAGTGACAATGCCATGAAAAAGGTACCAACAAATTGCCATGGGACCTCAGAGAAGGGATGTCACTTTTACCTGAAAGTACGTGCATGCGTATGTGTGCGTGTGTGTGCATGTGTGTGTGCTTTATGTGTGTATGTGTCTGTGTGAAGATGGGGCAGAAGGAGCAAGGAATGCTTCAAGGAGGCAATGTCATTTTAACTTGGCTTGGAAGAATAGGCAGGAATTTGGCAAGTGAGCATGGAAGGATAGAGAACGGATCTGAACTCATTCCTTTTCTCTTTCATTTTCCCCCACTTCCACCCAAGTGCTTTGAGTGGTAGAGGAAGATAGAAAAGTGAGTCCACTAAATAGTTTTTAACTAAAGTTTTCCAAGTTGACAGGATGAAATTGTTGGAAAGTAGATTAAAAATTTTAAAGTCAACTAGACCTCATATTTATTTTCCTTAAGCCATTTATGAATTCCTGTTTCATCCTGGTCTCATACATTTTTTCCCACCTCTGATTGCCATAAAGATTCTTTGTATCTACGTCACTTTTCAATAACATTTTTCCTTTGTGATGCATCCTAGAATCTAAACTTTAACCTTTTGTGAGATTTGAGTGTCTATTAGCTGCCTTAGAAAATACAGGTCTAAGATTCATAAGAAATTTCATTCTATGCATCTTACTACAGTGACAATTCTAGGAGATTCCATTCTTTTCATTAGCAATGAAAACAGAATTTTTCACAGGATTGAGTATCAGAAGACTTATGGCTAGTATAAGTTCTGTCTCTAATTTGATTTATTAACCATGGAAGGTCACTGAATGTACGTCTCTGCATCTCTGATTCCTCATCAATAAAACAAATTTCTTCCAATTCTATGGTCCTGTAATTTAGCTTTAGTATTTGAACAACTCAAAGGGATTTTAGGGGTTTCACAACTGTTGCTTCTGCAATCCCAGGAGGGCTCTTGCCCATTACAGAGAAGAAACTAGGAAGATGGGCCTTGGAAGGAGCTTAATCTGTTTAGAGACACCAGCAAATTCTCTTTCTGGGTGGCCTGGGGGCTCCAGATTGCTTCCAAGAATCTCTGCTCACTTTCAAATCTGATAACATAGATCATGACACTTCATTCCATAGTCAGCTATCCCAGGGGGACCCTATCTGACAGAAGTTCAGGCCTTGGAGGTCTAAGCTATTCTAGTGATTTCCAAAATGCCAAACTTTAGCACAAGCAGGGCATGTCTTTCCATTTAACGAATTTCATTCTGGAACTCATAGGGAATGGAAATCACCAGCCCATTAAATATGCCAATGTATTAGCTTACTATTCTCTTGAAGGTGTTAGGGTACAAGAGAATTTCCTGGCAGTGGATATTATTACACACTGGAATAGGTTACTGAGAAAAATTGTAGAATGTTTTTCCATGGAGCACCATAAAAATAGCAGAAAATAGCTCCCTTTTTCCCCCCTTCACTAGAATGGCTTATGTGTAGTTCCATCTAGAGAAAGAGGAATTGATTAACCAACTTCAGGTCAACCAAGGTTTGCTTATGATAGAGACAGAGAGATGGTATGGCTTTTGGAGACGTCAGGATTTGTATAGTCAACTTATCTCAAGGTAGACTATCTGAAAACATTCCTCCAAGGATAGCTGAAACTTTGTTGGAGTTACTCTAATACTGATCCAATGGTGTGTTCCTGGGGCAAGGAGGAAGGAGCATAGGGATACTTTGGCATAATATTATTGGGTATATGCTGGGGGAAGGTGATGTAGCAGTGCCAAATAGTCATAACATTCACGCTAGTGAAGTGTGAACTTTGAGAAGCAATGTAGTATAATGGGTAGAATCAGGAAAACTCAAGTTTGATTTCCTTCTGCCTTTGAGACATACAAGCTGTGACATACAAGGTCACAAGTATGACATTGGACCAGTCCCTTAATTTCCCTGAATTGTCAGGACACCCCCTGCTGTAGCTAGTTTGTGTATACATCCAGGTCCTGAGGAGTATGAATGAATAATGGATTTCCCCTGAAGTGGTTGCATGTATTCGAATTCACACTATTCGAAGTTATAATTATGTAAAATATGGTAATTGGTTACAGCCCAATGGAAATATGCAGTGTGAATTTGAATAATGCAACCATTTCAGGGGATTCATTACTTGCCCTAACCAAGACCTACAGTATCCTATATTTACTTTTCTGTGTGTTTGTTCCTCTCTGCCAACTCGACCTCTTCCCTCCTCCTCCCAAAAAATAGAATGTGACCTTCTTGAGAGAAGAGACATGTTGTCCCCCTACCACAAGTAGAATGTAATCTCAAGAGAAGAGACTATTTTGTTTTTGTGATTACACCTCAAGTTTTTAGCGTAGTATCTGCCACAAAGAAGATGCTTACTTGTTGAACCGAGGTCTTAATTTTCTCATCTGTAAAATGGGAAAGATGATAATGCTTCCTTTGTAGCAATGTTCCAAGGATTAAATGGGATATGTTAAGCCTTTTGTAAGCCTTGATATGCTTTATAAAATGTGAGTTATTATTGTTGCCATTATTAAGAGGTGCCCCATTTTGTGGAATAGTCCTTGTAAGCAGATGCTGACAGCTTAGGGGTAAGGATTAGGGGGAAGGGAGAGTAACAAACACATGAGGCACTTAACTTTCAGCTTGTGCCAGTCATTTGACTCTAAGGTTGAAACGTTTCAAAATCTGACCTTTCCTTTTTCTTATGGAAGTATCTGCAGCCTTAAGGAGAGAGATGGGAAGGGTACAAGACCTTTTGTCTTTGGTAACTTTATGAAGTAGGCATTTATGTTGAATTCTCTGTTGTTGAGTCAGCTGCCACCATATTGTACCTCTTCTTTCCTTGGTTCCTTTTCTCTTTTGTCTTGTTTACCCATCTTGGTCCTAAAATTCATCTTGCGCTTATTATTCTTTTGGTCATAAATGAGTAGGAATTTTTATGGCTAAAAGATTGGGCTAACTAGAGAAGGCTGAAAGTTCTTAGCATAATGCTTAATACTTTATAATATTAAACAATCCCCACCAGGAAACAAACAAAAGGCATCTGTGTAATTTCATTAGATATCAAAAGAGCCTTAGAAGGCTAACTTGGAGATGCAATGCTGTCTCTCTTTATATATGATGACAAAGAGCCAATTCAGCTCTTCGAATAGAAACTCAAATAAGTGCAGTCCTTTCAGAAAGGCTTTAAATTCAATGTAAAGGAAATTTTGTCTTCAGATACTACCAGCTCAGCTTCCAGAGGTTTCAATGGGAGCTGGACATGCAGAGCCAAGGACTAATTTTGGCCCATGCATTTCGCCACTACGTCCTCTTGGGTGATCATTTTAGTTTCACTACAGTGTTTCCTCTAGCTATGAGAGTCACTGTTGGAAAGTTTAAAGCTTTGAGGACAGACTAAAATCCAAATCAATATTCCTTAGAACAAATAAAGCAAAAAAGGATTTAGATAGGAATGGTCTTCTTTCCAGGTCCCTGGAGTACAGATGGAGTTGTCTTGATAATTTTTTTTAAAAGGCCATAGGCATACACACACACACACACACACATATACATACATACATACAAACATACATACACACACATATATATATATATGTTTTTTTAAAGGCTTCTTCCTCCCTCAGTTAGAAAGGTTTTAAGATGAAGACGGCAGGGTCATGTAGTATTGTTGTGTAGCTTGGAGTGAGAGATAAAAGACAGAGGGGATATTGCTCAATAGGCTGGTTTATTTCATTGCTCAAATGTTGATTGTTGTCATAAATTATTTGCAGTGAATTTGTTTTGCTTTTAGGTATGTTACATTTTGTACAAAAAGATAGCCTGTGTTCTGGGGAACTACGTAATCGAGTTGCAGTGCTTTCTGTTATTTCCCCCAAGCAACCGTTTTTTACAGATAGAACATTTGAAGGGAGAGTTTCTTGCCTGCAGATCTACAGGGCTCTGAAGATTACTCATTGTCCTTTGACTTTTGAGAACGCTAAGTGACTCTTGCTGAAACTGATGACTGGGAGGAAACACTGAATTGAAAGAATATCCAAAAGCAAATTCGATGTAACTCTAATAAATGTTCATTTACTACTCTCTAAGAGAAATATTAGAAGTCAAGGTGGAAACTTGTAGAAACATACTGGAACCTTGCTGGTCATGAAAGAACTAAATTTGATAAAAGGCAGAGTGCCATTTTGGACATAGTCCAAGGGAAGGTTTAGCTCCTGGCATACCAAAAAGATTTTATTAGAAGGCATTTGCTCTTAGGAAATGGTGCAGTGGCATAGATGTCTATGACAGTGTTATAATAGGATTGCAAATGCTTTCCATGGTATATTCTTGATCAGTAAATAAAGAATTTCTGAAGAAACTCAAAGAATGTAAAAGGGAAAAACCAGAAAGAAAAAAGGGAATCTCAACTGCATAACTTACACACTCAAATGATGGAGTGAACTTACTGGGGAAAGTAGAGGTTAGGTATTCAATGCCATTATATTGTGCCTACTAAAGAAAGAAGCCTACTTGAATGGGCAAAGATCTTTGACATTTTTGGAGAGATTATGTCTACTTCTCTGTCTCATTTTATCCCACAACCTCTATCATTAGGAGATTTCACATGGACCATGTGGCAGCTACCTTCATCTCTGGACCCTGCTTTGAGCACAGTATTCATGCTGATAAGACATCTTGGTCCATAAAATATTTACTGCCTTCTTAGTGAGGTATACTCATTTTTAAGTGTTTTCCTTTCTTGTGTGCTTTATTTTTTCATGTGTTGCCAACATGATATTTAAAACTACCACCAACAAAGATTTATTGAATGGGTAATGAGGATCTTAAAACATGGGAGAGTTTGTTGAGAAACAGTGGGATAGAAGGTTAAACAGGTAGGTTAGGACCAGACTAGATAGGGTTTTAAATGGCATAGTAAAGAGCTTAGATTTTATACTATAGTCAATGGAGCTTTTTGTTTGTTTGTTTGTTTCCTTTAGAGAAGAGAAATAAGATGCAAGTAGAATTTTGCAAATAAGAATGTGGTAGAACTGTCCAGGATGAATTGAGGAGAGAAACTAGACTCAGAGAAGACAGAAAGCTACTGTTACAGTTTGATCACGGGCAATAAAGTCCAGGACTCATTTCAGGTATGTCCCCCCAAAACATATTTTCTGTGTTTTGGTCATAGAGAATACCACAATGTACTCTGATAGTCCCTTATCCTCAATGGTTCAAGAAAATACGGGGCATTGCAAAATTCATTTTAGAGATTATGGCTTAATTGAAAACCATCCAATTTGACAAAAATATGAAAGAACCAATTTAAGCAGAGAAAGGGATAGTAGAAATTATGAAGAACAGATGCTCAATTTTCTTAATCCATTAAAGTAGAAAATAAAAACAACTCACTCATTCAGGCCTTAATTAAAGAGAAGAAATTTATAATTTATAATTGCAAAGATGGACAAGACGTGGTTTTTTTTTTTAGATTGTTACTACTTTTTCTTAGTGTCTTGGCTAATCATGAACTTGTAGGGAGCTTATGTCCCACTGCATTCCTTGTCTTGACCATTTGCCATTGGATCAAGACTCCATGTTGCCTTTCCTGAGAAAACAGAGGTGGGGCAGGTGGCCCATTAATGTTCCTGGCTAACCACTTAGCTTGCTGGCAGCTCATTGCTACTGTTTACATTTCTATGGCTGACTTTCCAAAAGGTTATTATAGAGCACAGAGTTTTAACTAAACAGGAATCCCGATTTCTCTAACTGCTGGTCTACAAAGTCTACTTCTGTTAGCATTTGGTTGGGTTCTTTTATGCATTTTCCTTGTTGTAGTTACCATGTCCTTCAAAGCCCTGTCATCTGCGGTACTTTACATTTCCGAATGTCTCTTTAAGTTAAAGCATCGTCTAGGACTTGGTAGAACTGGCAGACTCTGACATTA
This sequence comes from Pseudochirops cupreus, assembly GCA_028627135.1. Taxonomy (NCBI): domain Eukaryota; kingdom Metazoa; phylum Chordata; class Mammalia; order Diprotodontia; family Pseudocheiridae; genus Pseudochirops; species Pseudochirops cupreus. The sequence continues at coordinate 235,312,570 of CM053580.1, read as the reverse complement.
CATGTTGTATTATTCATTGTTTGGCGACTAGTCTGCATATCTGTGGTAAAAACAAACACGATGCCTCTCAGCTCATTTCAGACCATTCATTACTTTTCTATGAATGGCTTTATGAAAATGTGAAACCCTCTTTATATAATGTAAGAAGCTATGGAACCGCACGAATCAGTACCAGCTAAGACTTTCATAATATGAATTTCATGTTGAATCACAACTTTAGTTCAGAGCAGCTCAGTAAAGTTCTTATTTCAAATCTATACAGATTAAGGGTATTTGGGTTTGACTGCTCCATTTTCCTTTTCATTATGTAGTCTGGAGCCAGCCAGTATTCATCTTTAGCCATTAAATTTGAACAGAAAAATCAAGTTTTATATGGCTAATACTTCATCTCTACTCATTGAGATGGGGGGAACAGACAAATTTCCGCACATGTTGGCTTTGCTTCATAAATGTGCCAGTAGGTGTTGCTCTGTTAGTACTAATGCTGACTCCTTTGATATGAAACAAACTGGTCTTTGTTTATGATGAGGGGGATCCAAAAACAATCCTAATTTGAACTTGTATATTCCTTTTAAAGAGACAATACCTTTCCACCAATACTTCGGGCCTTATATAATAATTTTGCTGCCAAAACAACCTTTGAACTAAGACACATGGCCAATCCTGAGTCAAATAATTGGATAATTTCTTAGTTTCATGAGGACTAGAAACTAGTATTAGATTTGACTTCTGTGAAGAAATCTTGGCCTTTGGGGTGGAGTGGGGAACCGAACGATTCCTAATTTGTTCAAATAAAAAATAAGCCACTTTTTTCACTCTTTGTTTCCCTCATGTGTTTATTGCATCCACAGTACATATTCTTATCTTCTTAGAATCCTAAACCCACATTTTTAAAAATATGAATGCCTGTGTGTTTGTTGTAGGCTTCCAGGCACAGATAACCTTAGAAGCATTTTCTTGTTTGTCTGACAAACAAGTGGAAAGCTTGTGTGAATTTATCCAGGACCTACAGAATTTAACTCTTTACACTATACCTAAGCATTTCAAGCATGTTTACATTGGGAAATGTTTTCCTGTTCCTGTGTGTAGGCAGAAACAAACGATTTCCTTGTGTTCACCTCACTGACCCTGCCGCCTGTACTAATTATTACACAGAGATAACAGACGCGGCTACTTCTGGGTTTGACTTAAATTTATTCATTAAAGATTCAAACTTTGAAGTGTCAGATACTTGTGAATTCTTTGCTTGAGGAAAGGTTTCTGAAAAAAATGAAAATTTCAATACTTCAGGGGGTCTCTGATCCCTTTCATGGGAGTACTCTGTCAAATGGTATAGACCATACCCCTGCCCCATCTTTTGTGCTGTATACCTCTTGTCCACATCTTGTAAGTCCTTCACAGAGGAACCACCCAATGTGCTGTGGGCCTGCCCATTGGGCTCTCCATCCTATGTGGGGACCAGTGTGATACTTGGGCTGTCTACCCATTACCCCTTTTGATATATGAACAGTCTATCTCCCCTTCCAGTCATACATCTCTTTGAATATACTTTTTATGCTCTTCCTTGTATACAATTCTTCACCAACAAACAAGCTATAGCCTCTTAGGGAGGTAGTGGGTAGCTCAGTGGATGGAGCATTGGGTTTGGAATCAGGAAGACTTGAATTTGGAACTGGCCTTAGATACTTACTAGCTGTGTGACCTTGGGCAAGTCACTTAACCCCTGCTTTCCCTAGTTTCCTCTACTGTAAAACAGGATAATAATAGCTTCCACCTCCTAGTGTTGTTATGAGTATCAAATAAAATAATATTTGTAAAAAAAAGTGCTTAGTGATGTGCCTGAAATATAATAGGTGGTAATTAAATGTTTATTCCCTTTCCCTCCCTCTTATTCCCACCATATGTCTCTCCATTATTCTTTGGGTGACCCACAATTTTGATTCTTAGGAATCTGTGACATTACTTATTTCACACCCATGTGACATCATTCTATGAATATTGGTATTAAAAATAATGACCCTTGGTTTCAGAGAGAAGCTTGAGATTGTGAGAACATAAAATTTCCCAAATACATGTGCCCCCTACCCACTTCTTTTCTCCTATTCAGCTCTGAGCCCAACTCATTGCTTATCCACCTCATCGATCCAAGATATAAGTACTGATGGACAAATTCAACAGGCTATCCATGAAATTGTGTCTGCACAACTGGAAGCCTTCATCCATTTTTTTTTCTTGGGTATATTTTACTCTTGAGTAATTATGGATAGAATTTAGGAGATTCTGTAATGATCTGTGGCTTCATACAATCAGCAAAATGCCAACTGTAAACAGGAGGATCTCAGATTGATAGGAAGGATTGATTGGAAATCTCCCTTCCATCTGAACTGTGAGCTAAACACCTCACCCTCCACCCCCTATGATACTGGCAATTGCCTTCAGTGAGTTTGTCTCCATGTTTTGTGTCTCTCTCTCTTAATAATCAGAAAGGCATCAGAGTTATCTGTTATTGTATACATCAAGGCATCTTATTAGATTCCTTCTGAAAAGTGGAACTTTTCAAAATTAAAAAGATTTCCTAAATTTAGTACTTAGATAATAAATTATGTCCTATTTTCTCATTTTGTATTTTGTGTACTCTCTATTTCTTATTCTCATGTTGCTGTTGGTTCATGAAAGTCAAATACCCAAGGCTCAAATCTGCCAAAAGCACTTCCTACTGTCAAAGCAGAAACTTTTCCACTTTGGGCTGAACAGCTTATGCCACCAATTAAATCCATGCTTTGAAGAAAATAGAATAAAAATTTTGGATCATGATAAAAGAAGAACAGTGTGTATAGAAACAACTAGTAGAACAGGCACAGTGATGAAGGAAATTGGTGGGTGGGGGGAAAAGATAAAAATGAAAGTTAGAGAAAGGTGATGAAGAAATTAGAAAATGTATGAAGTATGTATGAAAGGGAGAAACTGTTATCTTTTTGTTTTCATAGTTGTAGATCATAACTGTTCAATTATATGAAGCAATAACAGTTTATTGTATTTCTTAACTGGTAGGCCTAAATCTCTAGACCAAGTATATCATAGATTTTTGTATAGATTGCTCAGTGCACATTTAAAAATAAAGTTTAATAAAAACAGTGATGTGCTTCTGTTATAGAAACCTCCCAGCCCTCCTTATATAGCCAAACAATGAAACATCCTGAAGAGCAGAGCTTCAGATCAAAGTAAATATATTTAATCACTCTTGTATTATTTTACAGTGAATTTTAAAATCACATGGCTTGTGGTTTCTTTGGTTTTTCCTTTACCATTCTCATTCTGCTTCTCAACTATACTTTTTTTTCGGTAGTTTCAAATCGTATGTGCAAGATGAGAATATGCAAAGCAAGGAAAAACCGATCATGATTCCTTTTTCCTTTCTGTAGCTTCCTATCGCTCAAATACTCTGTGGGTCTTTTTCAAGCCTATGCAGAGAGTAGGGTGTATGGGGTGTTCAGGGAGGATTAGCACTTCTGGTGTGATGGCTTGCCAAGACCTTTTCAAGGCTGCTCATCCACCTTCCTGTCCACCTGTGACCCAACGGTCACCTATGGCTCCAGGATGCTGTAGCATAAACAGTGGCCACACCTCAGTAAAATCATCTCACAGATAGGCTAAATCAGTTTGAAGGTAACTGATAGGCCTCAAACCTATTGGTGAGTTAGGGGGATGTTTACCCCAAGCATGTGAAGACTTCCAGAATGGGTAGATAAGAATTTTTTTTTGCAACAGCCATGAAGGCAGCTGAAGCAGGTGCTATGGAGTGCTTAGAGCTTGGTCAGACATCAAAGAAGATGCCAAGTCATCCATTGCATCCTGGGTCACTGTCAGGTGCCTTGACTTTTTTGATTTTGTCTTGCCATTGCATTCCAATGACTCTGCAAGGGAGAGTGAGAGAGTGAGGCTGACGACTTTGTACAACTCTGTCTCACTTAATCTAATTCACATGGAATTCAAGACATCGCCAGTGCTGTCATTGGTTCTCTTCAAAAATGAAGGATGAGCAACACAGAGTCAACACATGGTGATTAAGGTGGGCTGGAGAAGTCTCCAATGTAATAAGCAGAAATTAAATATTTTATTATTCACTTCTAATTAGTGCCATTTTTTTTGCTACCCTGACACTATTTTGCATTTGTGTGTGTTTTCCCTCCAGAAGATTTTCTTTATAATGTTTCTTATCTAGTATCTAAGTGAAATTTTGTAAGTTTTTAGTCAAGAGCCCATGATACGGTGACATATCTATGTGTGGGGAAACAAATCAGGAGATACTACAAAGGAAATTGTTGTAACATATTTAAACATTAGCAATAGATTGAACCAGTTTCCAGAAGAAAAAAAAATTAAGAACTACTTGTCTTTTTTCCCTAAAGAAAAGATGGAAAATGTAGATGTTTTTTGTCACAGAAGCAATAAAGAGACCATGATGCCAATACAAAGAACATTGGAAGAGATTTAAGAGACTGTCTAGTCCAAGCCACTTTTCCTTTTACAAATAAAGAAATTGGGACCTCAAAAGGTTAAATGAGTTGACTGAGACCACTCAGTTAGTAGCACAGCTGAGAAAAAAAGATACAAAATGTTAAAGCTAGGAAGGATCTGAGAGGACATCTGATCTGATCCTTCGATTTTACATTTGAGGAAACTGAGGCCCAGAAAGATTACAAAGGGTGGGTACCCTGGCTCTCTGTCCAGTGATTTCCATTAAACTCCTTCACGAATTGGATGAAACGATGATTTGGAAGCATATTGTGTTTGCAAAATCAGGGTAGCTAGGTGGCGCCGTGAGTAGAGCACGGGCCTTGGAATCAGGAGGACCTGAGTTCAGATGCGGCCTCAGACACTTAACACTTACTAGTTGTGTGACCTTGGGCAAGTCACTTAACCCCAAAACGCTTACTAGCCATGTGACCTTGGGCAAGTCACTTAACCCCAATTGCCCTCCAAAAAAATCAAAACAAAACAAAAAACAACCCAAAACCAAAAACATATTGCTAACTCTGGATGCTATGAGGCATGCAAAAAGTAATCTAAAAATGAGCCCTTGCCTTTCAAGGGGACAGTCAAATAATAATTCAAGGGAGTGCTGTTATGCCCAAAACAATTTGAGTAACAATTTGACACGCACAAAAATAATAAAAAAGTGCAGTAGGAGGTCAGAAGTGGTAGTTTAAGAAGATTTGATGAAGAAGTTGGGGACTTGGATTGGACCTTTACAGACGGGTAGGTAATTCTAGTGCAGAGGAGCTACTCACAAACTCTATCTCCTGAGTCAGCTTTGTTGTATTTCCTATTAAAAACAAACAGGTAAGAGGATAACCTTAATAATTAATCATCAAACATCTGTGCAGAATGAAAAGCAAGAACAATCACAGCTGTCTACTCAAAAACTTGGGTTGTACTTCTCTGCCGATGTGCTCAGTGGGTATAACCTTATAGAAACCTAGCTGAGAGGCACATAGATGGTTGCCTTGAGCAATTTGTGACTTTGGACTGCATGCTTTTACTTGCTTGGTTTTTTGGGAAAGGTTAGCATACTAACATCTTTTGGGGGAACCTCCTCCTCGCTTGCTGCTCCCTTACAACCCTTCCTCATTTGGGCTCTAAGGCAATATTATCATCTTAGTAAAACCAGTTTCCCTAAGCCTGGTTTCTACAAGAGCTATCCAGGTTGCTTTCTTGGCCGATTTCGGAAGTATTTCATTCTCATTCAAATTATAGGTAGTAGTAAAAGGTAAACAAGCCTTTTCTTTCCCCAACCAGCAGAAGGATTTTTCCAATCAGCTCCCAGCAGCAATGTTTTTCCTTTCTTAAACAAAAGCCGTCTCCCTCTTTTTAGCTCATCAGGGAAGCAATATAGGCTCCAAGTTATGGCTTGGCCGCCTGTTTTTATGTCCTATCTGTTGGGTTGAACTCAGTTCTGAACCCAGTTGAACAGAACTTGGCTGCGGTCAGCTCCATTCAAGCAGCCGAGGTCAGTCTCAGTTCTGCATCCTATACTCAGTTGGACTTGGTGCTGCTCCGGGCAGTGTTTCAAGCAACATTCTCCTTCCTTGGTTTCTTCTGCCTTCTGTGCTTCTGGGAGCTCTGAATGACTTCCTCCTCAAAGTAGAATCTCCTTGTGTGAAAAGGCATACCTCGATCTTAGAGGGAGAAATCAAAATCCACATTTTTATCAGTTGTAGCACAAAGAGACAATGTACAATTCATCAAATTTCCTAAAAAGTTATTGTCGTCAAACTTTCCCAGCTATCAATTCAAAGTTCTTACAATTGTCATACGTAACAGTTGGGAAGTGAGACGTTTCATGATGTTTACCTTTAGTAAGTACTCTATTCAGAAGGCTATTTTCTCTTGGGTCCTCCCCAAACTGTATTTGTCTCCAAGTATTTTTCTCTTAGGGGATGTTTTTCGTCTTTTTTTCTCCCACAACTGTCATTATTTTTGCCCTTTCAATGAAATAAAAAGTATCCAAATAAGAAAGGTGTATGAAACATATATGAAAAATTTGGAAAACTTCAAAGAGCTACAAATCTGAGCTATTATTATCATTAATACAGGTAGGAATTGAGGTCAGTCTGCCTGTCTAAAGTAAGCCAGGGATCCATGCCAGGTTGAGGGGAGGGTGGGAATAGCATTGACAATATATCTTTGTTTTTTAGTTTCCTTTTGTAATATGTCCTCTTTCAATCAATGATTTTTGTGTAGCTAAAACAACTTACCCAAATACAAAAAACATATACAAATATTACCCATCGTACCTCTTATTGCATTATTATCTCCATGGATAAACAGATGTAATACAACACACCTCGGCACTGCAGTCCAGCTTTCAGTGACAGGAAATAAACCAGATGAGACCAACGTTTCACAGGTAGCCACTGGGAAAGTTTCCATGTTATATGAGTTAAGGCAACAATGCAAATACAGATATTTAAGTATTGTTATGAGATGTTATTTACAATTCCCTTTGGCTTTAGCATTCTTTGCTTGTATTTTCCTGATAGCTTTGTGGGTTTATGGATGTTTGTGGACAGTCAACAATATTTAGTGAATTCCTTGTGTGTGCAAAGTTTCCATAGAAAGAGTTATAATAATTTACTTTTCTCACAATTTTTCTCTTTTCTTTTTGTAGGGTTGGGCTTTGTTTGCACTCTAGGCTTTTCTCAAAACATAGTAGTTGTGAATCAATTGAATTTGGTCCTTTCCAAAAGAATCAAGAATTTGGGTCTTTGAATTTCGATGTCACATACAATAGAGCAAATGACTAGATCTCCCCAATGGAAAATTTCCTTTTCTCATAAACGCACCCTTCAAAAGGGAGAAAAAGAGAGACATGAGATAATTTTGCTCTTGTCAGCTGTGAGATAATGTGGCATAGTGGCTAACAAGACAGCCACAGAAATTTGGGCTCAAGTTGTTCTCTAATATATAATATACACACACACACACACACACATATATATGTAAATTTTAACAGTGGCAAAGTTACTTAACTTTCACCGCCTCAGGGGACTATAATTTTCAGAATAGGTTGCTGATCTGCATTGGTAAAGCACATTCTCTAAAATGAAAAAATCATAGATATGGACCTCCCCCCAACCCTAATAAGGCTAGTGAAAACTATTTTGAAAACAGTCGCATACCCCACCAAGCACCCTACCCTCTTAAAAAAGTCAGTTCAGAAAATTAATGCAATAAGGATAAGAAGGAAAATGGCTGCCTTTGTATCAAATATGTCTGATAAGGGTCTGATGTGTAAGATCATGTAGGACTAAATGCTGTAAGTGGTCAAATGATACAGATGGTACTCCAGAGAAGAATGATAAACTATCAACACCAGATAAAAGAATAATCCAAGTAATTAATAAAAGAAATACAAATTAAAAAGCGAAGAAGTCAGTTCCGGAAATCTTTTTTGCCTATTTGGGCATGTCACATGCTGTGTTTAGTCCTGAACTCCTCCTTTTCCCTTGTTCATTCATAAATACTCATTTAGTGGCCAAATCTTGCCATTTCTGCCTCCACAACTTTTCTGACCCCTTCTCTCCATTCATACAACTGCCACCTGAATTCAGGCCTATGTTACCACTTTTCTGGATTGTTGTAACTCGCGCCCTCTCCTCAAGTCTTGCTGTTAAAGTTCATCCCATACTGCTTCCAAAGCAATCTTCCTTAAACATAGATGTGACCACATGACTTTCTTAATCAACTCCAGTGATTTCCTATTGCCTCCAGAAATACACACACACACACACACACTCACACACACCCCTCTCTATGTGTACATATGTATATGGATTCATATATACACATATAGACATGTAGTTGATTTTCATTATTTACATTTTCTATCTTCATCAGTTTACGCACTCACTAAAATGTACTTGTGACCCCAAAATCAATACTCACTATGTTTTCATGGTCATTCATAGACAGGTGCGAAATGGTGAAAAATTTGAGTCACCAGACATGTATGTTTCCAGCTGAGGTGATGCTCTACTCCTTTCAACTCTCCTACTGTCAATGAATGTCCTTTATGCTGTGCATTTAGGGCCTCATATTTTGTACCTTTGTGTTTTCAGTTGGTGATTTCTCTGTTTGAAAAGACCCCTAACCGTAGTGCTGAAGTGCTGTCTGTGTAGTGTTCCTGAGCACAAGAAGGTTGTAATATGCCTTATGCAGAAAATGTGTGTTAGATAAACTTTGTTCAAGGCATGAATTATAATGCTTTTGGTCATGAGTTCAATGTTAATGAATCAGCAATATTGTACATCCAGAAAAAGGAAAAGAAATGAACTGATCTTTATGTGAGGCAGTTGTGAAAAGTGCTAAAAGAAATATGACCAGAGGGTTGCAAGAAACCAACCCTCAATTTCCCCTGGTACCTGAACGGAGCTATTGGCTTGATAGAATGTATTACCACGAATGATGAGAAGCAACTATCTATATTTACACATATGTATATATTTTTCCATGTTGTTTTTAAAGCCCTACACAAGTTATCTTTCTAGCCTCATTGGACATTACCATCACCCTTCCTTTTACAGTCTGATTCAGCCTAACTGGCCTTCCTTCTTTTCCTCAAAGGAGATAGTCCATTTGCTTTGTAACAACCATTCTGCATGCCTTGAGGGCACTCTCTCTTTATCTCTGTCCCATGGAGCTCTTTTCCTGTTTTGCAGGGGAGCTCAGTCACCACCTTCTACAGAGAGCCTTTCTTGATCCCACCAACTGCTCAGGGCCTTCCTCTGAAACTACCTTCTATTTAACTACTTTGTTTTTATTAAATTTCTCTTTGTGCTGCATATGTTTATATGTGTCCTATTTGCCATTCCCTTTAGAATACAGGGCAGCTAGATGGCTCAGTGGATAAAGCACTGGGCCTGGAGTCAGGAAAACTGGGGTTCAAATCAGGCTTCAGATATTAGCTGTGTGACCTTGGGCAAGTCTTTTAATGTCTGTTTGCCTTAATCCACTGGGGAAGGAAATGGCAAACCACTCCACTACCTTTGCCAAGAAAACCCCATAGGCAGTATGGTTCACAGTGTCCTGAAGAATCCAACATGACTGAACCATTGAAGGACAGCCCCATTAGAATGTAAGGTCCTTGAAGGGACGGATTTTTTTATTCATTGTACTTGTATCCTCAGTGCCTAACACAGAGTCTGGCACATGGAGGCAAGTCATAGCTAAAGACTGCTTACAACAAAAGAAAAAGACCAATAACATAGACTCAGCTTGATTCACATCTTTTTTTCTCTTAATAGTGTGGGAATAAACTGCTAAAATGGTCCTTCTAATCCTCACTCTACCATCAATCTCCTTCCCTACCATCTACCTTCAATCTGGGCTGGATTTTTAGATACTTCCAGGATTATACAACAAAAATGAGCTGGCTTCTGGTCACGTGCCTAGGTAGGGGTGACCACCAAAGTATGTGAGTGTTGGAAACTATGCCTTGGAAAGTTATTAGAGGGGCTCAGCATCACCAGCCCAGCTGAAATGGGAAATTCCCTTTCTCAAGTGAGTCAATAATTAAAGTGAATGTTCATTTTTCATAGACATTATTTATTTGTAATGGCTGCATTGCTGCATACTTTCATTGCTATGTCTGAATATGTATTACTCAGTTTCCGTAGACTGTTCTCACAATATGAAGCTAGTGAACTTTCCACTGACTCACACCCAAGATGGTGATGAAAAAACTAACTAATAATAATTGACATGAGAAGTAAATTAATTCGACAAAGCCTTATAAATAAGAAGTACCCCTGTGGATTATCAAAATCAAATTCAGCCAATGGTTATTATGCATCCTCTATACATGGAGAACTACATTAGGGCTTGGGAGAGATTTAAGACTAATGTGGATGTGGTACTTGTCCTCCTGGAACTTATGGGTTAATATTTTGTTTTGTCTTTTATAATTGTATCTGATCCTTGCATAAAAGTACTTTCACCTTCAAAAAACCATTTGAATGATTTTAGAGATATTAGAGAGGTCAGAAGAACAGGCCTCTGGTGTTCTTGAAGATAATTTCCTACCTGTTACCACGTCAGTCTCTGACTATAAAGCCTTTGATCAGCCCTCAAACTCCAAGGTAATAAATTTGAGAGCTGGAAGGTATCTTAAGAGATCGGCTAGGTTGTGGAAAGTGGCAGCTGGGGGTTGTAGTGGATAGAGTGCCAGCTCTGGATTCAAGAAGACTCATCTTTCTGAGTTCGGATCTGGCCTCAGACACTTACTAGCTGTCTGACCCTGGGCAAATCACTTAATCCTGTTTTCCTCAGTTTCCTCAGCTGTAAAATGAGCTGAAGAAGGAAATGGCCAACTACTCTAGTATCTTTGCCAAGAAAACCCCAAATGGGGTCATGAAGAGTAAGAATGACTGAAAATGACTGAACAACAATAACAAAAGGTAGTAGAAGGTGGCAGAGCATAGTGTTTGGTGTGAGAGGACCTGAATTCAAATCCCATCCCTGACATTGCCTGTGTAACCTTGGAGAAATCCTTTAATCTCTCTGGACCCAAATTTCTTCACTTGTAAACTGAGGTAGTTGGCCCTGATAGACTTTATGGTCCTTTCTAACCCTACACATATAATCTTATGATCCTACAAATAAAGACACTGAGGCCCAGAGAGATGCCTAAGACCCACAGCACAAAGGTAGTAGACGGCAGAACTTGGAGTCAAATTCAGGTCTTGGGACTCCAGACCCAACCCTCTTTTGCTCTGCTGTTTTTAGAAATGGGACAACTGAGGCAGAGAGACAGACCAAGTGAACGGAATACTCAATGAAATAGCAGCACGCACTGCGTAAAGACGGGAGGAATTAAATACAGCTCGACAGAAGCATCTATTTAACACTACGATTCTATTTGGGTGCCTGTTTGAGTTTCCACCAAGTGGCATCATCAACCAGTGTGCGTCTGTTGTCTCTGGGCAATTAAATTTATTCAGCATTAAAACGCCAGCTCTGGGACCAGAGAATGGAATCTAAGAAGCATTCACTGATAGTCTGATTCAGAACAAATGCTTTTCCCTTTGGTCTATTCATGCCTATTTCAATTGGCATTAATGTAAAGTACCATGCGGGCCCTCTTTTACATGAAATCCTTGTCTTCCTCTTGGCAGCCATCCTGGCACTGGATTCTCAATGGCCATTCGGGGATGATAAATCAGCAGTACTCGGTTGACGGATCTAACAATGTGGAGATTGCTGGAGGCAGGTGTTGTTATGAGGCCTAATTCTGTTGGTGTTAAGTGACAATTCATAGTTGCTGCAGGAGCACCAAATTGCACTGTTTTAGAACAGGAAGTCTGAGTTAAAAGCTGTGTAAAACCATTATACTGTATCCAGCACTCCAGGCTTTTCTAATTAGGTCATTTGGAAAAAGATGACCTTTTCGTTTCTGGGCCCCTTTGCTGGGGACACATGTTTCTCATTATCATTTTTATTCTACTTCACCAAAGCTGTTGACAAGCTGAGACTTTGTCTGTGGGTGTGTGTGCACACTGCGCAGCCTCCCCAGAGTTAATAACGTTTTTTTGTCTTCAAACATTCAGCAAATGGGAGGAGATGGAAACAATATGTGCAGTAATTTTAGTGTCAGTGCAGCCCAAACCAGCTAGATGCAAAGGAACAGCCAATGTGAAAGGAGCTTGCTAATGTCCATGGGCTTTTAGGCCTGCCTGGGGTGAATCAAACTTGTCGGAAGTTACTGTATCAATATTTACTCTGTCCTGAACCGCCAAGTGTGAAAACGTTGTAAGATACAAAAGAGAAATGGATTTTAGGCTAGATTGTCACTGGAAAAATAATGGCTGCTCAGGATTGGAATTCTTTCTATGACTTAAAGAAAAAAAAACCCACTCAGTAATCTTTCAAACGTTCTTTTGGCATTTTGCTTACTGTTTTTGGAGCCCTGACAAATGCCTTCATACACTGACTTCTGATGGCCTTTCCTCCCTCAGAAATAGGTACTAAAACATTTTAATGATGACTTTAGCTGTTGAGTGTAGATATTGAAAATATTAGATGACACCAAGTCTAGTAACATTCTCAAGACTTCTTGTGGGACTTAGAAACATAGATTATCTGAGATTCTAGGAACTCCAGAAATCATACAGTCTAATGTCCAAGTTTTGTAGATGAGGAAACTGAAGCCCCAGGACTCAAGGTAGATAATGGGAGGGTCAGGGTGGGAATTTAGATTTCTTGCCATCTAGTCAGGTGATTTTTGCCAACATCGTATGAAGTTTCTCCTTCTATCTCTTCTTCTGTCCCTCCTTTTCTCTCTCTCTCTCTCTCTCTCTCTCTCTCTCTCTCTCTCTTTCTCTCTCTCTCTCTTTCCCTCGCTCTCTCTCCCTCTCTCTCTCTCTCTCTCTCTGTGTCTCTCTGTCTCTCTGTCTCCCTCTCTTCTTCTCTCTGTCTCTCTGTCTCTCTCTCTGTCTCTCTCTCTCTCTGTCTCTCTCTCTCTTTCTCTCACTTTCTTGGGGGAAAACAATTTAATTTTGCTGTCAGTTTCCCCTTATGTCAGTCATAGGACCGTAAAATCATGAACCTGGAATGGACTTTGAAAGACCATCTAGTTCACCTCTCTGCCCCCAGGCAGTTCTGAACTTAAACTATCCTGAAATGATAATAGTCTACTCTTTCTTTAAAGATCTCTCACAGAGAGTTGACAAAGAAAAATGATTATACCTAAATATTTAATATATAAATTACACTGGTGGTTTGAGGAAAATGTATGGAAGATGATTTGAAGTTTTTTATAAAATTACTAATAATCATTAATTCAGCTAAATTCTCCCCCACCAGCTCCACATGGTGTAATAACGTGCTGTCTAACTTTAGTACTAATCAGTTATAACTCAGGAGAGGGGACAGAGAGTCTTTGTAGATCAAGGACACGTGTGGCCGAGGTGGCATCAGAGGAGATCGTTAACGGTGTAGGCATGACTGACCGTAGGAGAAGAAACAGAAGTGGCGACAGCCTTCTCAGTGCTCCTTTCTCCCTACTGAAGGTGCTCATCTGGTCACCCACTGTTACTCTCAGCAGGCTATCAATTAGCCATTGCTAAGACTAACTGATAAAGGAAATACTAGCTGATAATGACTTGAGGAGGGATTCCTCCTGGGGGCACTGATGGACGGGTCTATGATTTCATTGGCATAAGTACTCCAGTAGAAGGGCTGCATTTCACAGCATTGTCACTGCTTTTGGGCCTTTGTACCTTTGATCACGTCTTCTCCCATTAATGGGAGATTCTTAGCAGGGTCCAAACAAAAGAAAGATTGGGGGCAAAGTTCTTCAAATATTCTTATTCATTAATATAATAACTTTATCCAATCTCAGACTGCAGTCAGTGATTTTGGTCTGTATTGGGAAGGGAAGAAAATGGGACTGGATTGCTTTAAACAACAGAATGACATTTTTAGCAGTGATTTCTTTTATCTTCTCCGAAGGCAAGCAGAGAGAAATATTATAATGGAAAGCGGCAGCAAGTGGATAAAATTCAGGATCTGCAGTTAGGAAGATCTGAGTTCAAATCCAGTATCAGACACTTATTGGCTATGTGACCCTGTGTAAGTCACTTAGCCTCTGTTTGCTTCAGTTTCCTTATCTGTAAAATGCGGATAAGAATAGCACCTCCCTTCCAGGGTTCTTAAGAGGATCAAATGAGAAAATAATGGTAAAATGCTCAGCACAGTGCTAGACACCTACTCTGTCGGTTAACTCTTATTGTTGTTTTAACAATATAGGACACGGGAAAAAATTAAATTAGCCATAATAGCCAATGTAAATGGGATGAGCTCACCTATAAAATGAAGGAGGGAGGCAGAATAGATTAGAAAACAAAACTCAAAACAAAACTTTATATATTTATATAAAAGAAATAATTAATTAAACAAATATTACTTTGGTTGGGACTTTTGTTGGAAACTTCCACTGAGGAAGCTCCCTCTACCGTTGTCCCATAACTCTACTGTGACCTCCTACCTCTTTAAAGATTCATACAGAAATAAATGAGGGATTGGAGTAATTCACTATGCTTCAGATGAATAAAAACATTGAAGTGAAATAATTAAGATGTCACATAAAGCAATAGTAAGATCAGATAGTTAATAGAGTGGAATGAGGAAAATACTTTATGATTAAGGACATCGTTGTATTTACCAAACATAGGTGCATGAAATGGCATGGCATTGAAGAGCTTAAGAGATTAATTATAGGTGGCTCCAATATACTTCCAGATGACATACATGAATCCATCATAAAAATAAAAAAGAATTAATTAAATGTCTGAAAAGAATGTTTGAACTTTGGTGATTATTGAATAGGAAAATTAAGAGTTATACCATTTTTCACCGTTGCTTGTCACTGTGATAAAAATCAATCATCTATTATCATAGCATAAAGAACTAAAAAATAAATATAGAAGGAATAGTAAACAGTTCTTCATAGGCCATAATACAACAAAATTATGATTTATGGACATTAACAAAGGACATTTAAAGAGGCTAAATAATGCCATCTTCAATATTGCATGGATCAAAGAAGAAATCATACAAACTCTAAATAAGTATTAGGGAAAATGTCAACAATGAGACAGCATACCAAGATTTGAGAGATGTAGCAAAGCATTGCATAGGGAAAATTACACAAGTCTGAACACAGATTAGAAAGAGAACAATGAATTGCACACGCAAGTAAAACAAAACCTAGAAACTCAGCGATGTCAAAACAAATGAAAAGTAGAAATTTTGAAAATAGAAGAGAAAACAAAAAGACGAAACAAAGAATTAGTTCTTTGAAAAGAAGGGGAGAAACAAGCATTTAGTAAGCGGTGACTACGTGGTAAGCACTTTTTATTATCTCTTTTGCTTTTCGGCACAGCCCTCGGTGGCACATGCTGTCATTATCCCCATTTACAGTTTTAAGGAAACTGAGGCACACAAAAGTTATAATTCGTGGTCATTCAAACAAATTGTTCTCATCCACCCGTTCCGTGGGGGGAGGTCTTCACATACTTGGGACGGACATCTTCCTCACTCACCAGCAGGCTGCAGCCCTGTCAGCTACCCTCAGTTCGATTTCGTCTGTCTGCTGAGATGGTTGACTGGGATGTATTGTGCATGCTACAGCTTGTTGGAGCCGCAGGTTAGAGTTGAGTGAATCAGGTACGTACCAAAGGTGGACGAGCAGCTCTGAAAAGGGCTCTACAAGACCTCACACCAGAGGTGCTAGTGCTCCCTGAACACCCCGTACATTCCTCTATGTGCCAAGCACTGTGCTAAGCAATGGGACTGCAAATGCAAGCAGAAGGAAAGCCAGTCCCTGCCCTCAAGGAGCTTATATTATAATGGGGGGTGGCAACACATGAAAGGAAACTAAGAATGAGGTAGTGAGAAAGAAGGTATTTAACAGGAGAGAGAGGTGAGAAGGATGGTAGGGAAAATCTGGAGTGCATCCTGGAGGGGAATGAGACATGGCTTGCCTGGGTATACTCTTTAAAGGTTCTGTGAGGAGCCATCTAATCAGAGTGAGAGGCCACACGGGCAAAGGGTACTTCCAGTGGGTGAATTCTAAGGCTGGAATATGTTTCCAGGATGAAGAGATTTCTGGGACATGACAGAGAATTCTGGAGGAGTATAGCCTGGAGAGGAATCAGGTACTCTTGGTCTGTTTGCTTCTACCTCTACAGCGTCCATCCCTTCTGCCCTTGACCCTTACCTCCTGTCCCTTTGCCTCATTCTTTGTGTCCTGACTTGATCTTCCCTCACACTCCATCACTCAGACTTGGGAGTAGGAACATTTGATCTATGGTTTTCTCGTTTCGTTGGAATTGCTTCTTGCTTTGATTGTGTAGAAGTGCCAACACTTCCCCAGCAAAATTTGAATTCACTCTTCCCAGCAATGCCACACTGCCTTGCAAGGGCAGGCTAGAGTGGGCCTGGATCTGCCCAAACCATTTAGGGGAAAGACTAACCTTAAGGTTCAGTCAGCACTTGATCCTAGAATCATAGGCTTAGGAGTAGAAGGCACCTCAGAGATCACTGGGTCCAACCTCTTGGTTTTACAGAGGAGAAAACAGAAATATAGAAAGAGTGACTTCCTTACAATAACAAAGCTACTAAGTGTCTGATGTGGGATTTTAACCTTTTCTGACTCCAAGTCCAGTGCCCTGACTGATGATGCCATAGTGCTGGAGAGGATTTCTCCCATGTGGGGTATTGCCAAGTTAAAGCCCCTGACCTGATAACAAAAAAAGGGTTCGACTTAATCTGTGATGGATGTCCTTCTTTTCTAGATGTGGAACAACAGGAACATCGGAAACTTCTAGGTCCAGTGTGAATTTAGATCCAGCCCAACCTGTAACCTAGTGATTCTCAACCTTCCTAATGCCGTGACCCTTTAATACAGTTCCTCATGTTGTGGTGACCCCCAACCATAAAATTATTTTCATTGTTACTTCATAACTATAATTTTGCTACCGTTATGAATTGTAATGTAAATATCTGATATGCAGGATGTGTTTAAATTGAACATAAACCACAAGTTGAGAACTGCTGCATTTAACCATTACCCTCTACAATCCAGCAGGATCACTCCTATATGCCATCTCTCCACTTCCCTTCCAACAGAATCTCAGGTGAAGAAGTAGACAAAAGCCCATCCCAGCTCTCTCTGTAACACCACTGGATACTGAACTTGTCAATTCATTTGCTACTCACTACTCTAGGGTTTTCCTTATTTCTCTTTCTCCTTTCCTGTATTTATCAATTACTGGCCATTTAGGAGAAAAATGTTCCCAGCCCTCTCCACTTATTTTTTCATCTCTATCCTTCTTCAGGTGAACCCCCACTCATGTCCCATTTCAATGCAGCTGTAACTGAAGCTGCTCTGGTCATGCCCGGTTCTAATATGGCAATGCTTGTGAATGGCGTTTTTGAGTATACCTGACAAGGAGTCCATTGGGTCCCTTGCCATGTGAAAGGATGTAGCATTCCTTGATTAGGTGTCCTTATCTTTAGATGTAACAAGACTGAGCCATTCACTCTTTTCCACCACCTTTTTTTGCTAATTGTTGCCCACTGTGCCAAGCATGAATGCCATGAACTGAACCAGTAAGATGGGAAGGACTTACCTTCCTCTATTACTTCTCTTTTATTTGAGCTTTGAGAAATGGGTTTGGCAGTGTTTGTTTCTGTTCTGTGTTGTTTGTCTTCAGATTCAAGTGCCAGTGGTGATCTTTATAGGATCTGGGATTTTTAACTGTGGGGACCTGGTACAGAACCAGCCCAACATGGAAGCCCCGAGAAGTCAATGTATCCAGGACTCAAGCCTGATGGGAGTTTTGGACTGGGAACTGAGAATGTGCTCTATAGGAATGGAGCTAACTGAGCCTAGCCTTCCCCTCCCTAGAGACTGGGATGGTATAGGGGAAGGGAGATTATATCTCCCTTTTGTTGGCAAAGTAAGTCTGTATATTTGAGATTATACCTTTTGGAGTAAATATTCTTTCATTACATGATTGTGTGCTCTGGAATTCTCTTCTTTTCTGAGCTGTGTGTGTGTGTGTGTGTGTGTGTGTGTGTGTGTGTGTGTTTGGCAATTGGGGTTAAATGACTTGCCCAGGGTCACATAGCTAGTAAGTGTCAAGTATCTGAAATCAGATTTGAACTTGGGTCCTTCTGACACCAGGGCTGGTGCTCTCTTCACTGCACCACCTAGCTGCCCCTGGATTTCTTTTCTCTGGTGAACAAATTCTCTCTCATCTTGGTACTCTTTCTCTCACATTCTTTCCATCCATTAGCCTTCAATGAGACCTCACTCTCCTGGGATGATAATGCATCTCTGGCTTTCTTCTCCAACACCTGGTGTACCTTCTCTCACATCTCTTCAACACAATGAACGTGGAGGAGGAGTAGGAATATTTCTTGCCCCTTTCCATTATTTCTAGAGTCTTCTTTTACATTTTCAAAGTTGTTATGGGAATCTGAAGATCTTCCCTGCCCCTAGGCCCTTTGCTAAAGTGGCTACGTGACTCTGAGGACCTTCTGATATTTGAAAGTATACTCTGTTCCCTAATAGGCTGAATGTGGTCACGTGGAGCCTGTGGCGCCA
>CM053580.1:235241953-235293397 GCA_028627135.1 Pseudochirops cupreus | reverse complement strand
GTCTGCTGATCTGTTTTTCGATTTGTTTGTAACTTCTGTTTGTATTCTCTGAAGTTGAAGGTGCTGACTTTTCCCCCTGAACTAGGTAAATGATATGCTTGATTAAAGTAAGATTGTTAACCCATATTGAGTTGCTTTCCTTTAGAAAACCAGATCTAAGAACCTGCGCTAGCAGCCATCCTGGGTATGCTAGGGTGCTTGCTGATACAAAAGTCCACCCAATTAAAATTTCAAACCAATTGATATAATTATAGTGCAGCAACCTGCAGAAATTCTCTCCCTTTTCTCAAGTAGTTCAATACCTGAGTCACCACCTTCCTTTCTTCCTGAACTGTTTCCTTTGTACTTGGAGACTTTAATATTCACTTATATGCTTCCTAAAATCCCAATTCATCAGTCTCCTTAAATCTCATGACCCACATCTTCACTCCATTTTTGCCATAGATAGAGATGGTCACATATTAGCATCCTACTTCCCTAATTATAAACTTACATTCCCCCATCTGATCACAACCTCTTATCATTCCACCCTTTTACTATGCTGCATTTCTTCTAAGCTTGTTTTTATCCTGAAAAGGGTCTTGAAAAAAGACCTTTGAATCCTCCACCCTTCGTACAGACTGTTAAGACTGTTCTGACTTCACTTTTCTCCCAACTTTAATCCAATATTTAGCTATTTTGACTCTAAATGTTCAAAGGGAATCACTCTTGCTGTTAGATCTGGTATTTAAAGAACTTCAAAACTTTTTTTTAAAGAAGTTCAAACTTTCCACCCAAACAGAATTATAGTGGCAGTCAGTATAATACAGTGGTTCTCAACTTGTGAGTCATGACCCCTTTGGAGGTCAAAGGACCTTTTCACAGGGGTCACAGAGGTCGCCTAAGATCATCAGAAAACACATGTTTCCCAATGGTCTTAGGAACTGAGACACCACTCTTCTATCCGTCTTTAAGCGGGTCCGCCCACATGCAGATACACCCACATATTAGTATTAAAGGGTTGTGGCATTAGGAAGGTTGAGAACCACTGGTATAATAACAACCGCCAGGTTATTCTCTTTTCTCAAGGGGCTCAGCACCTCTTCCCCAAACCCTCCCCTTATAGCAGGGAACTTTAATAACCACTTAGGAGCCTCAAACTTCTGAACTCCCTAATTCCTCAGTCTCCTCATGTTCCATGACCCGATCTTTCACTTATCTTCAACCAAGCATAGGAAGGGTGATGCACCAGACCTTGTGATCACCCACAAATGTTCTACTCCTCTAATTAGAAATACTGACATTCAGCTATCTGACCACAACATCCTATAATCCCACCTGTTTTCTGTGTTTCACCCCATCCCCACATCTGTTCTTTGCCCTCATGGAGACCTCCCATCCCTCCAGTCTTCTGTACTTTCTTGTCATTCATTACCTATACTTTCCCTTCACTTTCCTCCCTCTCCAACCTTAACTCAATACTTAGCTATTTCAGCTTCTATATTGTCTTTTGCTTTCGAATCCCTTGCTCCTTTGTTCCATTGTCATCCTTTTCTGGCCAAACCTCCATGCTGTAAATTACTCCCACCATCTGCATTCTCCTGTTTTACTCATAAGCTGATTAACAACAGGAGGGAGTCACACAACCATGCTGACTGGGTACCTTATAAACTCATATTTTAAAAAATTTTTAAATTTAAAATTTTTATTTATTCATTCATTCGTTTGTTTCTTTATTTAGCTTTTTGGGGAGTGGAAGGCAGAGCAATTGGGGTTAAGTGACTTGCCCAAGGTCATATGGCTAGTCAGTGTCCGAGGCCAGACTGGAACTCAGGTCCTCCTGACTCCAGGGCTGGTGCTCTATTCACTGCACCATCTAGTTGCCCCAGAAATTCATATTTTTCAACCTTAAATGGGCCCTCACTTCAGCAAGGCAGTCCTTTTGTTCTTCTCTATTTGTTTATTAATTTCACTCACCAGAAATGTTATTCCAAATCTTTTTTCTTCTCAAATCTCTTGCTCCCACTTCCTCTCAAGTTGTGGATCTTGCCTTTTGCTTTATTAATAAAATTGAGACTATTCAACATAAGCCCCATCTCCTCCCATTCTCTTCATCTTAAAATCTTTTGTGCCACTCTCTCCTCCTTTCCCTCAGTATCTGAGGAAGGGCAGCTCTTCTCATTGCTGAGGCCATGTGCACTCTGTCACATCCCTTCCTGTTTTCTCTAGCACATCGTATCCACAATCTTCTCCCCTTAGATGATCCCTTAGATCGTTAGCCTCTTCCTATCAACTGCTTCTTTCTACTATTTTCAAACATGCCCAAGTTTTCCCATTGCTTAAAAAGCCTTCAGTAGACCACATCCCCTCAAGCTGTTGTCCTATACCTCTCTTTTCCCAGTCAAACTTCCTGAAAAAGTTGTCTTTATTTGCTTCCTTCTCTTCTTGTTTCTATTTTCTCAACTCTTTCAGTCTGGCTTTTGACTTCATAACTTAACTGAAATTGCTTTCTGCAAGGGTACTGATGCTTTCTTTACAAATCTGCTCTTTTTTCAGGTCAAAACTTTCCTGGACTCTTTGTTGAATTTTATATTGTTGACTACATTGTTCTTTTGGATATTCTTTCCTCTTTGGTTTCCTTGACACTGCTTTCTCCTGGTTTGCCTCCTACCTTTCATTATCCTTTGCTAGCTTATTGTCCATACTGTATCCCCTAACTCAAGTTGTTCCCCAACGTTCTTTCCTGGGTCTTCTTTTCCCTCTCTGTGCTCTCTTTTGATAACCTCATCTGCTCTTGGATTTTTAACTAACATTTCTATTCAGATTATTCCTAGATCTACATAGCCCAGCCCAGACTTATTCCTGAACTGGAGTCCCACAATAAAAGCCTATTGGACACATCAAATTGGATTTTCCAAACACATTTTAATCTAAACATATTCAATACTTAATTCTTTATCTTTCCTCATAGGTCGTTCTCTTCTAAAATTCACTTTTTCCCATCACAGGTACCCTTATCTTTCTGGGCTATCAAACAATAACCTTGGCATTATCCTCAGCTTCTCCCTCTCAGTCACCCTACTTATTCTGTTCAGTTGCCTGATCTTGCCATTTCTATGTTCACAATATCTCTCACATCCAACCCTTCCTCAAAGAGCTATCATGTAAGTTCAGGCCCTCAACACCTCTGGCCTAGATTATTGCAGTAGCCCCCTAATTGGTTTCCTAGTGTTCCTTCATTACTCTAATCCATCCCACTTACTGCTGGCAAAGCAATTATACTTAAATACTGATCTGACCAAGTGTTTACTTAATCAACTCCAGTGGCTTCCTATTGTCTCTAGGGTAAAATATAAAATCCCTTTGCTTAGCCTTTAAAGCCTTAAACATTCTGGCTCCAACCTCTCCACTCTCCTTGGACATTACTTCTTCTCATTCCCATGCTCTGTGACCCAGGCAAATTGGCATTCTCTTGTGTTCTTTACACATGAAAGGCCATCTCCCATTTTCATGCTTTTTCATTAGCTGTCTCACACACCTGGATTGTACTTTCTCCCACTTTTGCCTCATAGAATACCTCTCTTCCCATAAGGCAAGGTTCAACCATCATAGAAACCTGTGTTTCTATCTGATATATCAGCTCACCAAACCAGGACCACTTCAAGAACTATCCCTCACATTAAATGACTTGGTTCTGTCAGTCAAAACCTACTTCTGAAATAATCTGTTCTGGTGCCACTGGCTACCTAGCAGCACAACTTTCATAAAAAAGCTTGGTGTCACTTGGAGTGTGTTAGCTACTGCTAAGGAATGGGAAAATCATCTTTTATACCAAATACCATTGCTAATCAGAAAGCTCTATCTTCCTATCAGTTGGCTGGGAATAAAATTTCCAATCACACCCCTTATCTGTGTGTAAAATACTGTATGTGCTGAAAAAGTGACATTCATGTGTTTGAAGGTTCCTTTTTGGACCTTTTTTTTCAATCTACTTAAATGTTAGTGAATAAAAATGCTAAAAAGGTTGGAGAAAGAGAGTCCTCATTGACTGCTTAGAAGTGGCTGCTTTAGTTTCATACCATCACTAAAGCAGACAGTGGAATGACTGCTGTCAAAATTTGATCTGTAACTTGACCTTATACCTTGGTAATATATTACATCAACTCTGACATCTGAACTTGTATTTTCTCCACACTATGGGTTAAATTGGTTTTGGTAACTGAATGGATGTCTTTCTGTTTCCATACAGGAAGTTTTCGGTGGGGGGGGGGGGGGGGGAGAGGAGAGCTGGATCTAACTTGATCAACATGGGCCAAACAATGTCTCCATAGATGATGATGATGATGATGATGATGATGACAATGATGTGTGTGTGTGTGTGTGTGTGTGTGTGTGTGTGTGTGTGTGTTTCCAGGGCATTCTGTTTTAGAACTTCAACTGCCCCAACTGTGATGTATTGCCAGTTCATCTCAGAATCCAGTTCAAGTAGTTTCCTAATCTTGGCTCTAATGGCCTTTGCTTCATGGGGAATTAGCTATCCATCCTATCAAGTTCTTCTTCCTTCTCCTCATTTACACTCTCTGACTTTATTTCCTGGTAATGTTAACTTATTTCTTTCCTTTTTCTATTACCATAAAGAGCAGCCAGGCAATGGTGGTTCTTGCAGAATTCCATCTCTCTTGGCCAGTCTACTTACAAATCCATTAGGCTATGTCTGCAGTGCCCCTGGGACACCCTTCCTGGTCCCAATAGTAGGGTTTGTCTCATAGGCTCCACAGTTTTTGTTCCTTTGAGAAGACATACTCAGTGACTCCAGGTGGGGATGGCCTTCATGGAGCAAAGAGTTACATACAATATGAAAAACCATCAAAGAATAGCTAGAGTAGCCCTTCTATATTTCTGGGCAGGAGCCTCCCTATCAGATAGTTGAAGTCATGTGTTACCCGTTAGGTTGCTACTTGGTGGAAAAGTTCCTCATTGGCTCTACCAGCTGCATCATGCTTGTTATTTAACTTTGCCAATGCCTAACTCCACCTCTGGCATTCCATAGCTACATGAATGGTTCACAGAAATTGTGAAAGGAGACACCTTACCAAATTCCTTCTCTAATACAAATAAAGTCTTGATAACCAAACCAGGAAGATAAAGGGATCTATAGACTGATACTTTGTAAGGAATATTGATATAAAAAAAATTAGCAAAGAGACTACAGCAATATATTGAAAAGAAAAAAAAACCCAATGGCTCACTATCATTCAGTTGCGTTTAGATCAGAAATATAAGAAAAGTTCAGCCTCAGAAAGATTTTGTAAATATCTGAAACTGTCAGTATAGGGAATTTCCAGTGAAGGAAATATATTGAGAAATTAAAGAAAGGAAAATATAGATATAATAAATTATATTAAAATAAAATTATAAGCTTATTTTAATATGTAAAAATCATTTCAAAGTTCTACAAAATATACCACTCATTTATGTTGAGACACTAAGAAATTTTTCTTCATGTGATAAAAAGTATCTCTCTAAAAGCAAGAGGTAGCATTATTTGTAATGGAGAAAGAGTAGAAACTTTTGTAAAAAAGTCAAGGCAGGGGTGTCCATTGTCTCCACTATTCCTTGATATACTGTTACAAATACTAACTGTAGCAATAAAACAAGAAAAGAGAAACTGAAGAAATAGTCAAAGAAACAAAGGAGGCAAAATTACCTATCTCTATTTGCTAATAATATCATGGATTATTTACCAAACCCTTTAGAATCAATGACAAAATTAATCACGACAATGAATGGTTTTGCTACTAAAGTAATAGGATAAAAGCTGAATCTGTAAAAATCACTAGCTTTTTTGCCTATTAATAAAAAAATATAAGAGAAATAGAAATTTGAGATAACAAAATTAATTAAATATCTTGGAACTAACCTACTAAAACACACTGAGGACATACAAAAAAATTTAAGAGAAATAAAAGAAAACCAAGTTATTTGAGAATCATGGGTAGGTCATACCAAAAATTATAATTTCCCCAAATTACTGTATAGATCTTGTGCTATATTAATCAAATGATTACATAAAAGAAAACAATAATAAAATTAATTCACTGTAATAATGATCAAAATTTCAAGGGATAGAATGAAAAAACAAATATAAAAGAGTAGAGTTTAATGCAACCAAAGCTTTAATGCAACCATCCCATAAAGTGGTAATCATCAAAATGATTAGATTTTGGATAAAAATATAGGAAATCAGGGGCAGCTAGGAGGCACAGTGATTAGAGCACCAGCCTGGAGTCAGGAGGACCTGAGTTCAAATCCAGCCTCAGACATTTGACACTTACTAGTGGTGTGACCTTGGGCAAGTCACTTAACCCCAATTGCTCTGCCTTCCTCCCTCCAAAAAAAGTATAGGAAATCAGATCAATGCGACTGACTCAACAAGTAAAATCTCTACTGTCTGACAAACTGCAGCATACAAACTACTGGAAGAGCCACTCTTTATTCAGCAAGAACTGCTAGAAAAAGTGGAAAGCAGTGAAGCAAAAAAAAAAAAAGATTTAGTTCAACATTTTATGTCTTATAGCACAATAAGTCCCAAATGGATAAAAGATACGTCTATTATGTAGATCTATATCTCATAAATACGTATAATATACTTTGTAGATATAATGCCATAAAAATTAGGGAAAAATGGAAGCTTACGTTGTTTGCAATTACGGAGAAGGGAAAGATTGTTACCAAAGGAAGAAGAAATCACAAAAGACAAAATAGATAGGTTAAATTATATAATTTAAAAAAATAATTGTACAAATAAAATCAATGAAGCAAGAATTGGAGGAAAAGATAATGATTTGGAATTTTTTTTCAAGAAATATCTTTGATGAAATTTTGGAGAACTGAAACAAAATATATTAAACATCATTCCTCAATAGAGAATGATAAATGAATAATTTCAAAAAGAGAAGACAAAATATCAATAATCATCTGAAAAACGTTCAGAATCATTAACAATAAGAGAAATGACTTGACATGCCACTGATGTGTCAACTCCTATCCGTCACACTAGCCAAGGTGCTGAAGCTGGAAAACTTTGGAGGCATGCCAATGCACTGCCATTTGAGCTATGAGTTGGTTTAATCATTCTGGAAAACGATGTGAAACCATGCAAGAAAAGCCATAAAATTTTTCGTAGCCTTTGAACTAGGGATTCTATTCTTTGGACCATATAGCTTAAAGAGATCCCTGGCAGGAAGAGAACAACTCTATGTACAAAAATATTGACAGCCATATTATTTGTGATAATTGGGGAATAAGTAAAGAAATTATTGTATATAGATATAAATGTATACAGATATGTACATATTGTATACAAATGTTATGGGATACCACTTTGCTCTAAGGAATGGCTAATTAAAGAATTCAAAGAAGCACAGGAAGATTTGCAGGAAGTGATGCAGAATGAAGAACGCAGGACTGAAATAACCTTTGTTATACAAATATATCATTGTGAATAAAGTCAGCTGGAAAGATGCCAAAACTCTGGTCAAATATCGTGGTCTGTGTTAGCACCACATTGTCAGAGTTGAAAGGTGCATTCCTTCTTTATGTTAACAATTGATAAACTAATTGTTTTTAGGAATATATTTTTTGTAAAATAGTTTGGATTTTTTTTGGGGGGGAAGTATCTATTGTGTTAAAACAAAATATATTAATTTCTTATGTCACTATTCTTTGCTTCTGTTACCCACGAAGGAAGGAATCTTTAATAAAACTGGGGAAATGGGACAACATGAAGCTGACATGGACAATGATGGCTATAGGAATTCACAGAAGGTTAAGATCAATATGGGTAGAATCATTCAAGGAAGGAAGGGTCTTAGAGGAAGTGAGACTCACGACCTGGGTCCTGAAAGATAAATTATATTTGATTTGGCACCAGCAGTTTGGAAATGGGAAGATATTTCAAAGAAGCCTGATAATAGATATTAAAAGGAAGGTTCCAATGATTCTTGTCTCATGACACAACAGTACACACAATTACTTTGCTTGAATGTGGTGATATGATTTAAGTAGGGACTTTGAGCAAAGCATCAAATGCAAAAGAGGCTTGGGTTTAGTTCAGGCTCACCCAATCTTTTCTCTACCCTGGAGGCAGGAGCTGGGCATATTTCCTGGCCAGCTGATTCATGCAGACCTACAGAAGTTGTCGTACCTATATACCATATGCCTATGATCTACAACAGAGGGAAGGACAGTATGAGAAAATTTGGAGTTGGTAATGAGCATGGCCTATTTAATGAATAATTGGTCTGGCTTGGGCTGGATGAAAGGATTTGTGTTCAGATTTGTGGATAAGCAGGGTGGGGCTAAGTTGTGGCATTTCACTTAGTAGGGAATGTTATTTAAGCACTGTATACATCTATCTATATGCACACATATTTATAGAGTTTGCAGCCATAAAAGTAATACCAGTCTTTGAAATCTGACACAGATTGTACTCTGTTTGTTGTTCTAAAAACAAGCTTCAGGTGAGGAGTGTCCTAGGAAAAAATCTGTTTACCAAAAAGACAAGAGGAAAACACAAAATGCACTTGGGCAAATCTTGCCCTATGGAAAGATCCTAGATTCACACCAAAGAGGGAAGACTTCCTTTAAGAGCAGTGTGCATAATAAATAAATGAGAGAGAATTGGACTTAATGTAAACAGATGCTCTGCTGCATGTACTCAACATATCTCAAAGCACTTTACAACGTAGGCAATACATTAGATAATGTTACTGCTGTGACTTGGCCACATTTATGTCCTCGGGAGAACTTGCATATTGAACATCATAAACTATTGATCTTTTGTTATAATAGTCAACTACTCTAATAGCTAACATATAATGTTATAATAGTTTGAGAAAGAAGAAAGCTGTCAAGGTCCCCTAGAGTTTCAGATTTGGTTCCCTGAAATTTTTATGATGAGCCCCGGGGTATGGGAAAGTTCTTATTATAAGCCTTTTATCATTCTGGTTATTTCTCACCTCTCTTGAATCCTTCTTTTCCCTCCCTTTAAATATGATTCAAATGAAGCACAAATTGGTAGGAAAAACTAGTGAATCAGCAAAAACAACAAAATGCTCTCATTTCTAAGCTCAACCAAAATTTATCTTAGGTGTTTTTAAGTCCCACTTGGTAATGACTGGGTACTTCACTGACTCCATTAAAAGTGGCCGTTTCTCATTGTTCAGAGTTCATAGGGCCTCTTTGGTCCTAAGAGATTGTTTGGGAGTTGTATCTATCTATAACCCATTAAATTTCAGTAGCCCTGAAATATGGAGAAGCAATTGCCTGGATTACATTGCATGGTGGAGTCTAGGAGCCAGCCAGCTTTCAGAGGGGAGGCGTGTGCCAAGTCTTCACTTATACACTCCCTTTCAAGCAGATGTTAGCTGGGGGTAGGGGTAAGGAAGAGGGTTGAGGAGAGAGAGGAGAAATCAGAGGATGAAGTAAGAGGAATGTGTGTGGTAGCCACTATCTATTGCAGCAGGAGGAGAAATGGCAGTTATATCAGCCTTTCCAAGGATCACCTCCTTTAGAAGTCACTTTAGTACAATTCAATTAATCTGCAAGAATTTATTTATTTATTGTTTTTTTTGAGGGCAGAAGGCAAGGCAATTGGGGTTAAGTGACTTGCCCAAGGTCACACAGCTAGCTAAGTGTCACGTGACCGAATTTGAACTCAGGTCCTCCTGACTTCAGGACTAGTGCTTTACTCACTACACTACCTAGCTGCCCCAAGAATTTACTTTTAATAGTATTTTATTTTCCCAATTATATGTAGATACAATTTTAACATTCATTTAAAAACTTTTTTAAATTCTAAATTTTCTCTCTCCCTGCCTTCCCTCCTCCCTCCCTAAGATGGTATACGATTTCATATAGGTTATATATGTGCAATCCTGCAAAATGTATTTCCATATTTGTCATGTTGTGAAAAAAGAAACAAGCCAAAAGAAAAAAAAAACACAGAAAAAATAAAGTGAAAATCGTATGCTTCAAACTGCATTCAGACTCCATCGGTTCTTTCTCTTCCATCATGAGTCCTTTGGAGTTGTCTTGAACCGTTGTATTGCTGAGAAGAGCTAAATCCATCACAGCTGATCATCTTGCAATGTTGCTGATACTGTGTATAGTGTTCTCCTGGTTCTGCTCACTTCACTTTGCATTAATTCATGCAAATGTTTCCAGGTTTTTCTGAAATCCTCCCAGCAAGCATTTATTAACCTCCAACTGTATGCCAATTATTGTGTTAGGAGCTAGGAATATGAATACTGAAGTAGCAAGGCAACCTGAGGGAGATACTGAGACCACACATGCCAGACAAGTCAAACTACTACTTCCACCATCACCACCACTGCCTTGACCACCAACTCCCCTCAGATTCCTCATACCCATTATCCCAGGACTTGAAATGCTTCAGCTCAGAGTCTGCAGCTGTTGTCCTGGGAAGCAATCCCTGTGAAGATGCAGCCTGGTGACTGCTCCTGTAGGCGCAACAGACACAGCTTCTGAAGCTAGAGAAAGGAAAGGTCTGGTCACCAAAGGCCTTGGCATTGTCAGGTGCTGCAACATCAGAAACAAATATGATTTTATCAGTGGAAATGATATGAAAGAAGAGGCATTGCCACTGTACCCTAAGGACCATTGGACTTTTCCATCTGATGTGCTTGAGAAACCTGATTGGGTTATCTCACTCATTAGAATGTGGACTCCTTGAAAGCGGGGACTTTCTAATTTTTCTGTTTATATTCCAGTGCTTATCACAGTGTGTTACACATAATAAGGTCTTTATAGATGCTCTGTTCATTCAAATACAATCATGAGATAGTCCTTGTTCTCAAGAAACTGATATTAAATTAAAGGAACATAATCTATTCACAAATAAATAAATACAGGATATTTACAAAAGAAATACTCAGAGTTATTGGGCAGATTGAAGGAGACACTAACAAGTTAAGAACCAGGAAAGGCCTCTTGAAGGAGGTAGCAATTAAGCTGAAACTTGACAGGGATGATGGATCCTCAGGGTCAGAAGAAGGGAGAGAAAGCATTCCTGGCATGGGAGATGGCGTGTGTGAGGACTTGTAGGTCAGAGATGGAATATTGTCTGTGGGCACCGACCTGGTTCCTGAGGGAAAAGCTTCCTTCAATCTCAGTCTGCTGGTATTTGGGAGTAAATGACACTTTATTGATCTGAGGAACGTTAAAAGGAAACTCAGGAAGCTCAATGGTTATCCCTGGAGGTAAGTGGCTATTTGTGGAAGTAAAGGTGCCAGAAAAAAACCAACCAAACAACCAAACAAACCCAAGTTCCAAACACTGGTCTAGGCATCTGATGGGTTCTAATCTTTGTAGGGCTACTACTAAGCAGAGAGACTTTGGAAATTTCAGTCCGCTTTTCTTATCCCTAATTCCCTTATCTGAAAAATAAGTTCAATGGAATATGTGTGTGTCTAGATAGATATAGATGTAGATGTAGATGTAGATGTGGATTTGGATATATAGATATAGATATGGATGTGGATGTGGATGTGGACGTGGATGTGGAGGTGGAGGTGGATGTAGATATAAACAGATATACATGTATGCATGTATACATGTATATACATATGTATATATACACATATGTACACACATCTATACACATTTATGTATGTACATACTCATATACACACATGTACAAACATAATACACACATATAACACACATATAGAAGTATATATGTGTACACACACACACTCACACATATTTTTTTAAAGCTCTTAGTGGTGCCTAGCACATGGATAGCGTTTAGTTTTGTTCTAGTTCTAGCTTTCTATGGTTCTGACTCTCACGATAGGTCATTATCAGCTACCACTTTTATATCTATTGATGTGTTATCAAAGATAAGTTGACAGTCAGCTAAGAGCAAGAATAGTCCATGGGATAAGAAGCTAGCCATGGAGAAAAGTGTTTGGAGAAGTTGCAGTTACCTGGAGAGAGGAGAAGACCGTGGATATGAAAGGTAGGAGAGAACCAAGGATAAACACCTATTGCAGAGTCTTTCTTGGAGCTGATCCTGGCCAAGATAGCAATCAACCTGCCCATTGGGTGAAGATCTGTGGTGTAGGTAGAGACTGGGGGCTGGGTTACTCTTGGATCTCTTTCTTTTTTTATATCAATTGTAGCCAGTAAAACATTTTTTCTTTTCTGTCAAGGAACAAGTATTTATCGAGCTCTGTACCCAGCACTCTGGTAGGTGCTCTAGGGCCAGAGATGACAATTAAACATGGTACCCTATTAAACTTTTTCCACTTGCAACCCCTCACCTTCTTAAACTGTGGGTCATGACCCCATGACCCACAGTTTAAGAAGTGCTGCAGGGCAGCATATGGTCTATAACATTTCTAAATTACAGCTAGAACCAGATTAAAATGTAATTGAGAAACATAAAAAAAAATAAAACCACAATTTTTGTCATTGAGTTGCTTGGTTGTATACCACTCTGTGTGACCCCATATGGGGTTGTCTTGGCAAAGATACTGGAATGATTTGGCTTTTACTTCTCCAGTGGATTAAGACAAATGGAACTTAAGTGACTTGCCCAAGGTCTGAGTGAGTATCTGAGATGGGCTTTGAACTCAGGTCTTCCTTACTCCCGGCCCAGCACTCTGTCCATTGAACCTCCTGGATGCCTCAAAAACACAGTAGAACATATACAATGTTAATTTGTGGTTTTCTAACTCAATATGTACCAATTTTCATATATCATAGTGTCCTCTTTTCTATTCAAGTTTCCCTCCACTGCTCTAGGACACAGAAGAGAAGGATAAGACAAAGATACTGAACCTTAGGAGTTTATAACCCATCTGGGGAGCCCATACTAACAAACCTAAGACCATTGGAGAACAACCAAGCCAGTGCATGGCTAAGATCTGAGTTGTGTGGCACTGAGGTCTGAGTCTCTAGGCATTTCCTGATGGGGTCACTTACAGTATCTCACAGCATGGGGAAAATGCAAGAGGTAGAGCTTTGAAAGGAAACAATTTGTATCTGCTCACTTCTTCACTTTGAGTTGAGGGAAGAGCTAATAGCTTTGCCTTCTGGTAGTGTGTTCACCTAGCTGGAGGTGATAATGGTAGATAACTGGGTTGGTGCACAGTGCCATTCAGAGAGGAAGATGCAGTAACTTAGCAGAGAAATGAGGGGAGCCCTGTACAGAGTAGAGGATAAAGCATTTGGTTCTGAGTCAGAAGGCCTGGATTTGAATTTTGGCTCCATCCCTTGATGCCTATGTGACCTTAGGCAAAGCGCCTGTAGCCTCTTTGGGTTTCAGTTTCTTCATCCATAAAATGAAGGGGTTAGACCAGATCGGTGGCACAGTGGATAGAGCACCAGACCTGGAGTCAGGAAGACCTGAGTTTAAATCTGGCCTCAGACATTTACTAGCTGTGTGACCCTGGGCAGGTCACTTAACCTTTGTTTGGCTTAATCCATGGGAGAAGGAAATGGCAGACTTCTCTGGTATCTTTGTCAAGAAAATCCTAAATGGGGTCATGAAGATTCGGACACAAATGAAATGACTGAACAACAACATGAACAGCTGTGGGGCACAGTAGAGAGAATGCTGGGCCTGAAGTCAGGAAGACTCATCTGAGTTCAAATCCAGCCTCAGACACTTACTAGCTGTGTGACCCTGGGCAAGTCACTTCACCCTGTTTGCCTCAGTTTCCTTGTAAAATAAGTTGGAGAAGGAAATGGCAAACCACTCCAAGCAAGAAAACCCTAAAAGGGGTCACAAAGAGTAGGACATGACTGAACAACAACAGATCCATATATAAGGAGCCTTGTGGGCTCCATACTGACTTAGTTTTAAGATGTAATGTTGTCCATGTTTTGTTGTATTTTGATGTTTTGTTCGATACTTCTCAATTACATTTTAATCTAGTTTGGGCAGCACTTGAGAGTGTTTGTGGCTGCATGCTGTCACTTGGCTGGCAGTATGTTTGACACCTCTGGACCAGATGATCTCTAAGCAACCTTTTAGCTTGAAATCTATGATCCAGGCAGGGTAGGGGCCTGTCCAGCAGAAGATCTAGCAGCTCTACCCCAGCCCTTCCCCAGGTCACCTTTTCTCTGCCTTCTTGAGAATGGGTAATTCATACCATATAGTACCATTGTCAGCAGTGGGGTGGAGATCCAGTCCCCACCTACTGGATTTTGTTTCCTGTGTATGTGTTTGTGGGAGAAGGAGGAAGAAAAGTCAGATGGATAAAAATGGGGAGCAGGGAGGGTGGGGCTGGGAGAATAGATTTTGTCTTAAGGTTTTAAGATTAAGGACAGGGAGTTTTAATGTTTCATTTCCTTATGATTTTTCATTTGAAAAATAATTTCTAGGTTCTGGTTTTAGTTAGAAATTTCCATAGTAGAACAATAGTACTATAGTACATTTCCAATTTAAAACTTTGCATTGCTGATGAAGCCCCTTGAAAATAATAGTACCAGGCAACTCAAACATCTGCTATTTTAATTATTTTTCAGACTAGCAGCAAAATTGTGGTACTAGTCCTGGAATGTGAGCCCTGCCTCTGATCAGTATTTGGAGGAGTTCTGGTCTGCACACAAAAGGACAGATAAGATTCTATGCTTGAAATCTATAATGCATTGCAGATTGTGCTGTGGCTTTCCTAGAAATTTTGAAGTCTTGGTGGCTTATAAAATAGTTTGAAGGAACAGCCCTTTAACATTTTTTTGATGTTGGGTATTTAAATTAATGTGAGTTGCAACATGAAGCACAAGTTGGCAATTTGTGGCGCCTTTTGATGACCACACATCAAACTACTTGAAACTGAGAAGGAAAGTATGTTCTTTGGGAAATAATACAGCAGTATCTCAATTAACAAATCCTCTGGGAAGAAAGCTTCTGGTAACAAAGACAGCCTGAGCATGGAGGGAGCTGGGGAAGGTTTCAGCCAAAGAGGTGGCTTGGGCTTATTGAAGAGGCTGAGTAGAAGGGGGCCAGACTGCTGCCTTGAGTATAGGCTTCTCTTTGGGAGAAGAAATCCAGAGGGCCTGAGGGCAGGCTGTCTTTTGAGTCACATGGGAGAAAGGTGCTATGGATCCGAGCCAAGTGTTCTGAACATGAGATCTCAGGGCTTGTTTAAAAAAAAAATTATATATATATATATATATATATATATATATATATATATACATATATATGTATATATATACATATATATAAAACAACTATATTATATATATAATATATAACTATATATAAGTATATATAACAACTATATTATATATATATAACAACTATATTTCTTTAAAATGAAAAAAAATCATTCCTTCTCAATTAAGAACAAAAGAAAGAACAAGACACCTGTATAACTATATTTTAATATGATTGTGGTTTCTATTTCTAAGCCCATGTATTTCATTTTTATATTTTTAAAAACATAATTTTGAGAAGTGGTCAATAGGTCTTACCACAGTACCAAAGGGGTCCATGACAGAAACAAGGTCAAAACCCCCTGCTCTAAGTTGTGGCCAAAGTTGGAGTATTGTTTGAAGAGAGAGGGAAGTGGGAGAGAGAGGAAATAAATGCTTGTTAAATGAAAAAAAAAATTAAAAAGAGAAGTTGGAGCCTGCCATGTACACTGAGAGGACTGAGTTACAATGACTAACCTTACCTAAAAGAAAGATAAGGAGATAAAGATACTGAGATGTGGAGGGACTAGTTTATTGGAAAGAACACTTAATTTGGGCCTAGGGCATCTTAGTTCAAAACCCTGTCTTCAAAGAGCAGTTCATTACAATTCTTGATTCAAAGAATTAAAAAAAAAATCCTAAAAATGAGAGCTATTAAAGAACAGATTGGGATGCCTTTGGGAGTAGTGAGTTCTTTTTTGTAGATGAATTTCAAGAAGAGATCCGGTATTCTTAAGGATAATTCTTCAGGCTGGGGTTGGCCTGGATGATCTCTAAGGTGCTTCCAAGCATGGAGAGTCTATTTAAAAGACAGCTTGATATTTCATCATAGTGGTTTTTCCTCATGCTGATGATGTCTGCTACCTGGTGACATCAACCTCTTTGCTGTTCCTCTTATAAGACAACCACTCTCCCAGTCTGGGACCTTTTCACTGACTGTCCCCCACTCTTGGAATGTGTTCTGTCTTCTCGTCCATCTCCGGGCCTCTGTGGCTTCCTTCAAGTCCCAGCTAAATTTCTGTCTTCTGCAAAAGGTCTTTCCAGATGCTCCTCAATGCTAGTAACTTCGCTCCATTGATTACCTCCAGTTAATAATGCATATATTTTGTTTGTATGTAGTTGTTTTCCTGTTGCGTTTCCCACTGGCATGTAAGATCCTTGAAAGAAGGGACTATGTTTTTTATGCCTTTCTTTGTATCCCTGATTAACACTGTGCCTGGTACACATTAGGCACTTGTTGTTCAATCATTTTTCAGTCATGTCTGGTTTTTTGTGAGCCCATTTTTAGGATTTTCATGACAAAGATACTGGAGTGGATTGGCACTTCTTTCTCCATCTTATTTTGCAGATGAGGAAACTGAGGCAAACAGGGTTAAGTGACTTGCCCAGGGTCATACAGCTAGTCAGTGTCTGAGGCCAGTTTTGAACTTGGGTCTTGACTGTGCCACCTTGTTGCTCTTAATAAATGACTATTTGACTGACTTGGTGATTTAAGAACAAGACCCAACTGTTGACCAGGCCAACATGTTCTTCAGTGGTAGCAAAAGACAACTTCCAGTTACAACGCTATTAGAAGAGTTCCATCTTTACTCTTGGTATGGATGTTGAAAAATACTGTGAACTCTTCATTCACTTCCCTTCAATTCAATTCCTCCTGTCTGGGAGCTCACCCTTGTCCTATCCCTATTCATGCCCCTAACTCCCCCACCACCAACTGCAGGGTTGTGGGGGTGGTTGGCGTGCCACTTATATTATGTACTTTCTCATTTTGTGGATAGTTACCTTGTGAGACATTCATTGTCTTGTTTCAGCTGAAATTTCTCTTTTAGGAAAATTTTCTTTTTCAAAATCTTTGAAGAAAAATTTGCACGGCAATTGTGGCTTAGCTGTAGGTGGAGATAATGGTAATATTTTACACTTACGGCAATTTAGGAATTGTTCACACATGGATGATTCTAGGGGCTTTCAAAATGAAAACTTTGAAATTTTCTATTCTTAAGATCAGAATATTTGTGAGTAAAGTTTTTACATGTGTGTATTATGGATTTTCACAGACTTTCCCCGTTCCTAAGAATGTGGTATTTTATAAACATATGTATATGTATATCATAATTAATGTTTCATGTGAATGTCTCATTTTTCATGTCACTAGCTTATGGATATTTTTATGCCTTGTGTCCAAAGAATATTTTTCTTCCTGAATCTCTAAAAATGCACTTTAGGGGTTTTAGGGAGTTGGAAAAAGCACTTTTGATTTGTGTTAGATTATCTAATCCGTGACATTTATGTGATAGGTAGGAAAACAGAAGGCATCAAATTAAATGACTTGGACAGAGCCACATAGCAAATTAATATCACAGCTAAAATTAGAACCCTTGTTTCCCAACTTTCAGTTATATGCTTTTTAATTTTGGTTACAATATACTTTTAATACCAAGTTATAAAATAAAGCAAAATTATCTTTCCCAATGAAGTTTTATACTGTCTCCAGCCATATAGCAGTACTGGGAAATGGGTCACTTACCTCTATAGCACATTTCATTTATGATTATAGAGCTATGAGCCCACCTAGTCCAACCTGTTAATTTCATAGATAGGATATTGACGCCTACAGAAATTAAGTGACTTACCCAAGGTAACACGAGCAACAAGAGAAAGTTGAGATTTTAACTTGTATCCTATAACTCCTAAAGGTTCTAATTATTCTTCTGTTATCACATCACAATTTAAGGAGTTAGCTGTCATACAAGGCAGGGATTTTTTTTTTGTATGTGATATAGAGAACTGCTTATGCTAAGGAATCACAAATTAATCAATCAGCTTTCTTATATTAAAGCACATTGTATTTACCAGGCACTATGCTAGGCAATACAAAACAATTTCTGCCAAAGAGGCACTCACATTCTCATGAGGGAGAGTAAATATACTTGAGACTCAAATTCTTTGTGCTTTGAAAATGAAAAATAATATAGATTCCTTACTGAATAAAGTAGCCTTTTGCAATTCAAGGCCTCAAAAATCAGTAGTGGGAACTGGAAATGTTTACCCTAGAAAACGGAAGGTAGGGTAGACATGATAGTTATTTTCAAATATTTGAGATACTGTCATATAAAACTAATTTTGCCCATCCCTAAAGAATGGAACTAGGAACAATAGGTAAAAGTTGGAACTGGGAAGATCTGGACTACTGTGAAGAAATACTTCAATACTTAGTGATAGCCAGAAGTGGAATATGCTGTCTCAGGAACTAGAGGGTCCCTCATCAGTTGAATGCTTCACACAAAAGCTGAATGCCCCTGGCTGGAGGTGTGGTTGGGGAAGTTTCTCACTCAATTACACACGGTCCAATGTGGTATGTAAATTCTCTTCCACCCTAGGTATCCTGTGATAGGCTTTGGTGTGAGATGTCTGCTCACCTGTTTTACTATGATTCTTTGTGCAGAGCTGTAGCATCAGAGAATTTTGGAGCTGAAAGTCGTTTCAGAGTCATTGAGTCCAGCTCCTTCTGGACACATGAATTCCCACTGTGATATACCTGACAAGCAGTCACCTAACTTTCACTTGAACACCTATAGTGATGGGGGCTCTCATTATCGAGGTGGCACAGTGGATGGAATGCCAAACCCAGAGTCAGGAAGACTGGAGTTCAAATCCAGCCTCAGACTCTTATTAGCTGTGTGAACCTGTGCAAGTCACTTTTCTATTTGCCTCAGTTTCCTTAACTGCAAAATGGGGATAATAACAGGTCTTACCTCCCAGGGTTGTTGTGAGAACAAATGAGATAATATCTGTAAAGAACTTAGCACAGTGACTGGCACATTGTAAGTGCTAGGTAAGTGTTAGCTACTGCTGCTGCTACTACTGCTATGACTGCTGCTACCACTGCTAATACTACTACTACTACCACTACTACCACTACTACCACTACTGCTACCACCACCATCACCTCCACCCCCACCCCCACCATCACCACCACCGCCACCACCACCCCTACTACCACCCCCACCATCACCACCACCACCACCACCACCACCACCACCACTATTACTATCTAATAAGATAGACCTTTGAACTTATGGAAAGCTCTAATTGTTGGGAAGTTCTTATTTATCACAAGATAATACTTGCACTTTTTGCTCTTAGTTCTTTCTTGTGGGACCAAACAATGTAAATTCATCCCCCTTACATGTTTTTATTATTTTTCAGTCATTTCAGCCATGTCTGACTCTTTGTGAACCCATTTGGAATTTTCTTGGGAAAGAGTGACTTGCCATTTCTTTCTCCAGTTTACTTGACAGATGAGGAAATGGAAGCAAACAGGATTAAATGACTTGCCCAGGGTCACACAGCTAAGGTCTGAGGCCAGATTTGAGCTCAGAAGATGAGCCTTCCTGAATCCAGACTCAGCACTCTCTTCAGCTAGCTGCCTCTCTCAAGTATAGTTCTTCTTCAACTATCTGAAGATTAGCTCTCTTCCCACCTACTCCCAACCTATTCTTCTTTGCTCCAAACTAAAGTTTTCTGTTTCTTTACTAATCCTCATGTGGCTTGGTTTTGGTTCACTTAGCCATTTAGGTCATTCATGAGGTTCTTATTTTAGTAGGATAAATATTCTTCACATTTCTCTAAATAAACTATGAAATATGTGAATTTCAATGTACAGCATAAAGATTGCAGTTTAAACCTATCAGGTCAATTGAAAAGGTTTTTGCCAAAGCTCTATACTATTTGCAAAATAGCTTTTGTGAAGCATCATTGCCATTCTGAACAATTTAAGACAAGATTAAACTATGTGAAATGGAGATTAGGTCACTACCACCTGACCCTAAATGTTTTCATTTCCTTGCCCCCATGTACCATCTATGTATTTCGATACTTGCAACACATGGAAGAATTGCATGAATGGGTGTGCTATCTAAGTATTAGAGGTATATTGGTATAGTAGAAGAAGACGTGGGCCTGGAGTCAGTAAAGACCCGAATTCAATTTCTACCTCTCCAAATTATTAACTCTATGACCACGAATAAGATGCCTTTCTAAGACTCAGTTTCCTCATCTGAAAAATGAAGATAGCTGTAATATTTGTAGTGTCTATCTCATAAGATTGTTGTGATGGTGAAATGAAATAATGTTGGTAAAGCTCTTTGTAAGCCTCAAGTGCTGTATAAATATCAGATATCAACAAACTCTTGGCAGTATGATGTAGGATCTCTACCCATCATTCTTTGTGTTCAGGAAGACCAAAGATTGGTCTTGCAAATGTTTCCTACTGTTGAGGTGCCAGTGAGTAAGTCATTTAACTTTTTAAAGCCCTAGGCAACTCTCTAAGACTTGAAATTTCAGAGAAGATATTGATTTTCATCAGTATGAGAAGTTTGGCCTGAGTTTCCTATATCAATGAAATCATTTGTCTGATCAAAATAATAAATAATTCATTGCACTAAAGTTTCTGTCAGTGCTGATAGACTTTTGACCTCTTTACTTAAGTAACAGAACCAGCGGAAGGGACCTAAAGAAGAGGGTTTTATTAGCCCTATTGCTTAATTATATTGTCTTTTCCACTAATAAAAACACCCAAATACTTCACCAAGTGAAGAACAAACTCTACAAAATCCAAAAAGAACCAATAGAAATTCAACTTCATAAAATCATAAAACAGGAATATTAAAATTCTCATCTAAATGGAACTTTCAAATTTTAATGTTTTGGCCTGATTTAATTGCTTGAAGGTTCCTTCGTAAATATGTATATATGTGTCTATTTACATACATATGTATGTTTATACACATGTGTATGTACATGTATGTTTGTATATATGAGTACATATATATGTATAAAATCTCAGATAGGTGACAGAACTGAGCCTTGGGAAAGACTCTGCACAATATAGGCGACCTGACAGTTCAATGGAAATCTTAATAATTACACTTTTTTTTTTGCTCTGGTAATTTTAAGTTTACAACCATAACACTGAATTAATAGAGGTTTTAAATTTAATATTATATAATTTTAAGAGCTATCATATAATTAACTGAAGTTATTAGGGGGCAGGACATAATAATTAGTTTGAGAAGATTTCAAATGAAACTGACAAAAAGAGAAGAAATATCCACTCTGGGAATTTTAAAACTTTAAAACTGATAAACTATAGGATATTGGTATGTATGATCTCATTCTTTATTCATACTAGTTCTATAGGAAGTTAATCCCAATGAATCAAAAAGGGGGACCAGGTATTGTATGAGAAGATTTGTGCTACTATTTAAGCAAGTGACCTCTTAGAATTCCGTCTCCATCTGTAAAAAAGGCTAATAATATTTGCCTCTTTAACCCCTGCAGGGTCGTTTTGAGGATATTTAAGTACAGTGTAAGCTGTAAAGTGCTCTAAAACTGGAGGGACCAGAAAGTATTTGAAAAGAAATTTTGTTGTATTGCTCTAGCAAATATAACCAAAAAGTAGAACTAGGCTAATGCAGAATTGTTTAATAAAAATGATGTGGGAACTATGTTACACAATGGGAAAGAATGATTTCAAATGAACATATCAAGGTTTGTGAACAGAGCTTCTAAAAAGGCCACTTAAAGAGTTCATGCCTTAAGTAGGTTAAAAATTCTTTCTTATATGCAACCATATTTCCAATATTTGTCTAGTGACTGTTAAAGAGGGAAAATAATATTGTCTCGTGTGGTGTAATTACTTCCAGATGTAACATATACATGCCACATATATACACAATGCATGCACACAATACATATATGTATTTATATGTATTATGCATACATCTATGCATGCATATACATGTAGTATATACACACATGCATGCATATAGACACACACATACACAAATATATACATATGTGTCTATCTATCTATCTAATCCCAGTCCCAAAGCCCATTGGCATGAAAATTTCTCTTTATTGGTGCATATTAATGCCCCATGCCTGCATCAGAGGCAGAATGGAATTGACAAGATGAGAGGTGAGAAGTCTTTGGTTTTCTTTAGACCTTTTTCAAGTTGCTGAGTCTCTTTGAATTTTGGATGCTTCTGACTTCTAGCTTTGAGAGAGAAGCTGGAAGATGCTAACTCCACTTCAGGTTGCTAAAGACTGTGGGAAGAAGCCAACATGAGAGGAGCTGATAGTCTTCATCATGTCCCTGTCTCCAACTTGCTATAAGCTTTGGGAATTTTCCTCTTGAGTGAGATACAGAACTCTCTCTTGGATGAGCTGACTTCCCTCACTCTCAGTGGTAGAGTTCTTTCTCTGTATTGGCTGGCACATATTCTCCAATGTATACTTTTTCTGATTTCTATATTGCTGCCAATTTGGACAAATGGGTTTCTTGGTCAAGTGCTAGGTATGTTCATTATGGAATTGGTATTTTGGTGGAAAGGGAGTTAAGCTTTGGATATAAAGCCCTGTGTTCTGTTTCATCTAACAATGAAAAAAACAATAAGAAGTTTGATTGGACCTGAAAATTTCATCCTCTAGTCAAATAATGCTTAAAAGAGTAGATAGATAGAATTCTAGCTTGGTGTCCTCTCTCTGAGGAGAACAGAGTGGCCTCCAGCCCCAACTTCCTACTTCCCCTGATGGAAGGAATTAAAGTGTCCCTAGGAGAGGGGACTAGGGGGGAGAAGAGGCTAGTGATATCTATTCCCCTTCCCTTTGAGCCACCAGATACCCCCTCACAACACTCGGGACCTCACTAAGTACATATACATATTGATATGTCTCTGTATATCTATCTTTCTATCTATCTATCTATCTATCTATCTTTGTGTATATATGTATTATAAACATGCAGTATATATGTATAGATATATACACACATACATACATACATATATAGTTGTGTGTCTATCATACCCAAGAACCATAGATATGAGACTCTCCTTATTGGTGGAAATGAATGCCCTGCCCTGCTGAAGGACCAAGTGGAGTTTGGGAGAGTTGAACGGCTCTGACCTTCTTCAGTTTTCTTTGGGACTCTTCAAACTCCAAGTTGTCTCAGGTATTTCTGGTACTTTTTGTCTCCACCTTCTAGAAGGAAGATGGGAGAGGCCAACCCAATTCATTTACTAAAGGAAATGATTCTGGGAAGAGTCCTCCCCCCCCCCCCCCACCATGATCCTTTTTCCCCCAATAGTGATCAGAAGTTAGATTGAACCTAATCATATTCCCTGGACCAACAATATTTAAGGGAGCAGATAGACATGATTCTAGTCCTGGGAACCCCTCTCTCTAAGGAGAACAATGTGGTGGCTTCAGGATTGAACTTCCTACTTCTCCTTCTGGCAGCAATTAAAGTCTTCCTTGGAGAGAGTGTGAGGAGAAGACACAGAATTATATCCATCTGCTCCCTTAAATATTGTTAGCCAAGAGACTATGATTGGGTTCAATCTAACTTCTGATTGCTATGATATATACACACACACTACTACATATATATATGTGAATTAAGCTCAGCAGGAAAAGATAATGACCCTGCTATTCTCAATTTAACTTTTGTGCTTATTCAGATTTATGTACATGGTAAAACCAAAAGGATTTGGGGGATCTAGAAAAAAAAATAAGGAACAATAAAAGTTGTAGTGGCTCAGGCACATAGAGTTCTATTAAGGTTTCCTTGGTAGAGAACCCAGAAATGGGTTTGGGGGCACAAGAGCCCAATAGGGGATCAAGATCTTTCTAATAAATCTAACTCAGGTGGAGACCTAGGAAGATTTTTCTAGCAGGAAGAAATGAGTTCAAAAGTGCCTTGTGTCACTCTGCCTGGCTTTTGGCCTATGGCTAGTAGGGTATGATGACTTAGCTCTGACTAAAGAGTAGTCAGAACGTGCTTAAGAGAGCAAGGGTTTCTAGTCACTGTACCCTAGCAGGCAAGAGCTGAGATGGCCCAGCTTGAGCCCTAAAGAGATGAGGCTCAGGGGCTGATAGCAAAGAAAAGTTCAAAAGCAGTGGAGCACAAGGCCTTACCAAGCCCATGTGCCATGGCCATATTCTTCTTAAAAAAATTATTTTCAGAGAAGCTAGGTGGCACAGTGTATAGAACACCGGCCCTGGCATCAGGAGGACCCGAGTTCAAAAACAGCCCCAGATGCTAAATGCCCTAGCTGTGTGACCTTGGGTAAGTCACTTACCCCCAAGTGCCCTGCCTTCCCCCCCCTCAAAATTTTATTTTTATTTTTAATTTATGGAGTAAAAGAAACATTTCCATAACATAGTATAACAAAAAAGATGATCGTACATGGCAAATCTATTATGTACAATTTGCTATTCCTTTTAAATATTTAATAAAGTTATCATATAAGTTTCTTTTTTCCCCCTTTTTCTTCCCTCCATCTCTCTCTGTCTTAAAGATCTATCATTAGACACAAATGTGTATCTATCTATCTATCTATCTATCTATCTATCTATCTATCTATCTGTCTATCCATCCATCCATCCATCCATCCATCCATCCATCCATTCATCTATCCATCTATTTATCTATTTATCTATCTATCTATCTATCTATCTATCTCTATCCATCCATCCATGTATCTATCTATCTATCTATCATCTATCTATCCATCTATCTATCTATCTGTCTGTCTGTCTGTCTCTCCGTCCGTCCGTCCATCTATCCATCTATCCATCTATTTATCTATCCATCCATCCATCTATCTATCCATCCATCCATCTATCCATCTATTTATCTATCTATCCATCCATCCATCCATTCATCTATCTATCTATCTATCTTTCTTTCTATCTCTGTCTATCTATCTATCTATCTATCTATCTATCTATCTATCTATCTATCTATCTACACACATACATGTAAAGTTATTCTATACATGTAAAATTCTTCTATTTATCAGTTCTTTGTCTGGATACAGAAAGCATCTTCATATGTCCTTTGTAGCTAATTTGCATATTTATAATAGTCACAATGACTACATCTGCTAAAAATTGTTATTCAAACAATATTGCTGTTATGGCCACAGTCTTAGCAGAGGGCACATGCCGGTTGTGCTATGCACCATGGCAGACCATTGAAGACCAGGCCCAGACAGAAGAACACAATAGGGTTAGCAGATGCCATCACTTCTGTTTGCCTCAATTTCCTCAACTGCAAAATGGGAATGATAATACAGCACCTACTCCCCAGGGGTGTTGTGAAGATAAAATGAGCTCATGTCTGTGAATTGCTTAGCACTGTGCCTACAGCGTAGTAGGGGCTGTATAAATGTTACTATTATCATTGTTATCATTGTTCTTATCCCAAATATATTCTATAGTCTTTTGTCATGGACAGAAAAGGTCGTGGATTTATAGTTGAGAGGGACCT
The DNA here is from genome assembly GCA_028627135.1 of Pseudochirops cupreus. Lineage (NCBI taxonomy): Eukaryota > Metazoa > Chordata > Mammalia > Diprotodontia > Pseudocheiridae > Pseudochirops > Pseudochirops cupreus. The sequence continues at coordinate 235,267,851 of CM053580.1, read as the reverse complement.
TAGAGGACAATGAGTGAAACTTTTTCATTTAATAGAAGAGGAAACTGAAGTAGTAAAAAGTTAAGTGAATTGCCCAAGGTCATACATTTACTAAGGGACAGAGGTAGCATTTAAACGTGGGTCCTCTAACCTCTAACATAGTGTTTCTTGAGAAAGAAGGAGCAAACACATGAATCGTAATGTTGGAGGTAATATGGAACCAAACTTAATTTCTCTTTGGGAGACGACGCTGCTGGGAATAGTTGCTTGAGAAGAGAGACTGTCTTACACTGCCACGCACCTACCAAAGCGTCAAATGTCATTGAATATTATTATTACAGACTGAAATAGTTAATGATCTGTTTACTTTGGGACATAGCCAGGGATATGCTGGAGCTAGCTCTTGAGAGCCCATTGTTAAATTTCCAATGTGAGCTTTACAACTTGGAAAGAGCATCACTAGGATATAGAGCTTGCTTTATTTTTTTGATCGTCCAGACTTAAGAAAGAAATTATGTTCAGTAATTTTTTCAGTTGTGTTTGACTCTTTGTGAGCCCATTTGGGGTTTTCTTGACAGAGATACTGGAATGGTTTGCCATTTCCTTCTCCAGCTCATTTTACACATGAGGAAACTAAGGTAAACAGGGTTAAGTGACTTGCCCAGGTTCACACCACTAGTAAGAGTCTGAAGCTGGATTAGTACTCAGGAAGATGAGTCTTCCTGACTCCAGACCCATCATTCTAACCACTGTGCCCCCTAGCTGCCCAAGAAAGTGATGGAGAAATTGTTAATAATACAGATGAAACTTAAAAGTGCATTCTGAATAATCTTCTCCCTCCATTCCCCTCTCCTGCACTCTTAGATCAGATTAGCCTCTTGCTACTCACCCTCATTTAAGACCTTTGCAGGGGAGAGCAGAAGGTTGGGACTGGATATAGGCAATACTTTTCCACCCCAAACCCAGAACTTATCTTTAGGATTCTTGAGACCGAGCTAAAAAACTTCATCACAGAACTGCTAGTATCCTATGCACTTCCCGACTCAACTTGACTTCTTGCCCTGATCTCTCAATGTGGCAGTCAATCTACTTGCTCATGAGTATGTTTCTCCTAAATCCCTCTACAACTCAGTGCAGAGGGTGTTCCACATGATCACCTTAGATAAAAGTCAGGGAAAGCCTAGACAGAATGATCAGCATCTTTCAAAGCAGCTATGAACAAAATACAGCTGGTGCTCCAGTAAATCCCTGCTAGGCAGTGGTGCCTGCTGTCTTTGTCAACTGCTGGGGGGTGGTGATCCATGTCAGTCACCAAAATGACACCCCAGAAAGCTTTAAGTCTGCTCCCATGGTTCTTGCATATGTGAACACTTTTGAGAATGAGTGGTAGATAAAAGTGGCTTATGAATGTAATGATGGAAAGAGTCCTTCCTGATTCTGGACAAAGTGCATTCTGTGTGGGGTGAGCACCTCCAAAGAACTGCCCAGAAACTTTTCATAAACCCAACAGAGTGATATAATTTCAGATTTCAGAGCTATCAAACTAACAAGAGGTTAAGACTAACATTTACTTATTAAAATAATTTCCTAATCATTCTTATAAGAACTTAATGAGTGACAAACTGACGGTGGATATAAATTTATGATTTCCCAAAATAACATTTGATTGGTTTGAGTGATGTCTTACATGAAGTAATCATAGTTAATTTTTGCTTCTGGAGAGATTTGACTTTACCAGTCTATCATGTCATCAGATGTATTTCAAGACTGATTTCTTTGTCTGTTGGTACAGAGCTAAAGAGTTCCTATGGAGATGCTTGAATCTCTAACTTGTATTTTTGTCAGTGCAGATGGGGTAAATTCAGATTTGGGGTAAGACATTAAAATCTCTGGTGGAAAGACATAGTGTATTGGAAAGAAAAATTGAGAAGAAATCAAGAGACTTGGGTTCTAGAGTCCAAATCAATCATTTTATTAGCTAAATGACTTTGCACAAGTCACTGCACATCTCTGGAGCTTAATTTTCTAATCTATAAAATGAAGAGTTCAGGCTAGATTATGTCTGAATTCACTTTTAGCCCTAATTCTATAACCTTCTACAATATTACAAAGACACAGCACAGTACATAATAACACTTCCTCTTTTGGTCATAAAGATTAAGGGAATCAATCTGTCCACATGTTCTGTTGACACTACAGATGTCAACAAAGCAAAGACTGCAGCACAAAGACATATTGGGAGCTAAATGTTAATTGTGAATGTCTGGGTTGTCAGCCAGGTAAGTTCTAAAAGTACATAAAAGTGGATTTTCTCTGATTCCCCTCTTTTCCATTAATAGAGCCACCAGCCTAGTTCAAGCCCTCATCTGGACTATTGTAATGGTCTGTATTGGTTATTGGCTTGAGACACTCCTGCACTCAAAGACCAGATAAGTCTCATCTGAGAACCATTTCTTGGTTCTTGTTTGACACCGATCTATTTTTGAACTCAGTGTAGGATTCTAACTCTTCTCAGTTACATATTTTCCTTTCCATTTAACAGTGCTGCCTGTGATAATCCAAGCATCATAATAAATTAAAAACAGAGAGTAGAAATTTCTGGTCACCTGGCACATGGTGGAAAGAATGACACACAGTTTTCTGTGTCACCATTGACAAAGGAAAGGACCTACAGAAAGCACACAGACTGGAAATGTTTTGCCCCTTTAGATGTGGGGTGGGTCATACAGCAAGACTGTTGGACAGGCCAACTTGCACTACAAAGTTCCACAGTGACCCAGCTGCTGGTAAATCAGTGAAATGAATAGAACAGAAATAGAAACAGTGGACTCAGGATCCTTAGTTCCGTTATTTTTCGTGCCTCTGTTGTCTCCCTTTGTCATGTATTGGGAAGTACGGTATGGTGGAAAGTATATTGACTTTAGAATCAGAGAATCTAGATTTGAATCCCAACTCTGCTATTAATCACCTGAGTGGCCTTAGTCAGTTCACTTAACCTTTATGTGCTGCTTCAGTTTCCTCACCTACAAGAGCGAGAGGGCTGGAGTAGGTGATTTCTGACCTCCAAGATACCCTTCAATTCTAAATCAATGAACCCATGAGCAATGAATCTGAAATAATAAATTTTTATCACAAATGGATATTATTTCAGCTGCATGATGGACTTTGTGGGCTAGCTTGGGAAGCTGGCAGCCCCTTTTTAACCTTATTCTATGAAAATTTTCCAAATTACAAACAGCTGGTTTATAAACAAATTCTTTTTGAACACAACCCATTCGAAACCTCACAACTGCCTGGACGCTGGTGATGTTTGATAGCAAGTAAAAGGAGTCATCACAAATGTTTTTCCCATTAAGCCAGCAGGTGTCAGAGCTGAGTAACAAGAGGGAGGCCTCCACTCCCTGTGACCTGAAATGCCCTCACTGGGTGCTAGGGTTCTGCTTTGGGCTGTCATGAGCTGACATCCAGATCTGAGACTATGTTTGACAATGTCATTCGGGTCCTCTATACTCAAGTTATCAACTGGGGTATTTAAAATTGCAGAGCAAATAGTTCTACCTGCCTCATCAGGCTGTTGTGAAGATTAATGGGATAATGCTTGGAAAGTGGCTTGTATAAGAGGTTTAATATAAATGCTTTCAGAGGTGCTGTTTTTCAAACTGATGTATACACCTCGTGTTTCTAACGTTTAGAGGCTCTTATTAGGGAAAGACCCATATTGGCAGCCGGACAAGATGCCTGTTTTCCTCTTTCTTAAGGATTCCCTTCCCCCTCCCCCATTTCCCCCATGTTTCTCTGGCGACATGCTACCTGGGGATGAATTAAATCAGGTTGTATCAGTCACTTCATATTATAGAAAGGAAAATAATGGATAGAGCGACGTACTAGCCCACCAGCCCGGGAGCTGCTGGGGGCAGCAGCTGTGATGGCAGCTGAGGATCTCCCCTCTGGTTCACAAGAAGAGGTCACTAGTTCTAGATGGTGAAGATTCTTTGATAATAATTCCTCCGTGTACTAATGTTTCCTTTTCACTTTTGATTTCTGGGAACCATATGTCGTGGCTCAGTTTCCTGCTGCTATGATGTATCTGTGGGTTCACAACAAATGTTCTTTGTTAATGATGAGCTGGGTGACCAGCAAGCATCATCAGTCTTGAGACCAGAGTCTGACCATTTCTGTTTCCTTTCTCCTCTGTCTTATTCACCAGCCTCACGCTGATCAGCAGTGGCATAATTAGGGTATTGCTAAGGGAACTGTGTGGCAGATGTGGAAAAGCTATTCTCTCCTCTTCTATTGCTGCCTGCAACGGTTTAAAGGGTGCGAGAGAGAGAAGGGAGTTTGTTTCTTCCTCCCTGTCATGCTGGGAAGCATGACTACGGCAACCATATTTTCCAAAACAAAAACTGAGACATGAAATCTGACAAGAGGTTTTCTTTTGTTACTGGTTCTTCCAGGATGAGCAGTTATCTTTTCAGTAACTTTTAGTCTTGGGAAGTTTCCTTAGAGCATCTAGACTGGTTAAATGATTGGTGTAGCAGTAGGAGTGAGGAACCTGAGACCTTGAGGTCACTTGTGACCCTCTAGGCCCTCAAGTGGGGCCCTTTGACTGAATCCAAACTTCACAGAACAAATCCCTACCAACTCTGTAGGCAAATCACTAAAGACTTCGTTGAAGTGAAGTTGCTGACCTCTATTAGTAGAAGGAGCTTCCTCACCTAGAAATTCTCTACAAAATCAGACATCCAGTCCTTCCCTGTCTCAGATTCCTTAAATTTCTGTGCCTTAAATTCCTCTATTTGCAAATCAAAGATAATTTTGCTTCAAGTCATAGTAAGGACTTACATAATTTTCACTGAGCTTTTCTAAAACTGATAAAAGATGCTGGAATAACATGAAAATCCCTTGATGTATTCTGTGAAGTTTGGATTCAGTCAAAGGGTCCCACTGAGGACTAGAGGGCCACAGGTTCCCTGCCCCTGGGTCACAGAGCAAGTATATGTCATAAGTAGTACTTCACTGTGGTATGTGATTGTAATGGGATATTATTGTGCTATAAGAAATGACAAGCAGGATGATTTCAGAAAAACCTGGAAAGATCTACATGAACTGATGCATAATGAAGTGAACAGAACAAGGAGAATCTTGTACACACTAAGAGCAATATTATTTGATGAAGAAGTGCGGATGGCTTAGCTATTCCCAGCAATACAGTGGCCCAAGACAATCCCAAAGGACGAATGAATGATGAAGCTTGCGATCCACCTCCAGACAAAGAAGTAATATTGATAGAACATAGGCTGCTTTTTTCTTTCTTTTTCACTTTCTTTACTTTTTTTCCTTTTATTAGAGTCTTGTACAAAATAACTAACATGGAAATGCCCCACATAATTGCACGTGTATAACCTGTATCTTTTTACTTGCCATCTCAGAGAGGGGGAAGTGGAGGGAGGGAAGGAGGGATAGAAATTTGGAATTCAAAACTTTAAATAAAAATGTTAAAAATATTGGGGAAAAAAGAGAAACACTTGAACCCTGGTCTTGCCAACTCAGAGGCTAGCTCTCTATCCAAAACACCATACTAGTAACCTCTATTTTTTCTTGCAACATCCTGTTAAAAAGTCTACTTTTTTCTTTCTTTTTTGAAATCAGCACTGTTTCAGAAAGCAAAGGTTTCTAATCATTCTAAGTATGCCTGCAACTTTGTGGGAGAGTCAAAGATAGCAGAAAAAAGGAGTAGGACAGCTTTGGGGACCATTGTGAGGTGGGCAAAGGTGGCTTCTGTTCCCTTTCCCTTTTAGCTGGACTTTCTGTCAATTTCAGTATTTTTCCCTTCTAGTCCAAGAGCCTCACCTCCCAGAACAAAGTGCCTGGTTAGAGAAGGATAATCTTAATGAGTTATTCCTCTAAAACCTTCCCATTTGCATTTTAAAGGAGTATGCCTAATGAGATCAATGCTTAGCCTGAAGGAAGGAACCTTTGTGAAATTTCTCACAGTAGGTAGGAAAGCTATTTGGGGGCATTAGGGCCTTCCTGGCATCCCCCAAATAATAGCATATAAGATACCATCACAGGAATTTTAGAGTTTGAAGAGATCTTAGGTATCATTTGGACTAGTGGCTTTAGACTCAAATAAAAAGGGACAGAAGGCAGCTAAACTAAGGGTCCCTGTGAACTATGCATTGGCTTAGAAAACCACATATTAGCATTCTCTATGATTTGTTGTATTTTTATTTTGTTAAGTGTTTCCCAATTACATTTTAGTTTGGTTCAGGCTGTACTTGATAGTGCTGCAGGCCACAAGGAGGTTCCTGGGCTACATGTTTAACCCTTCTGATTTTGATCAATTCTATCAATTTATAGCTATGAGGAAACTGAGGTCTTGAGAGGTTAAGAGATTTACCTAAGGTCTCCCAGTGACAGGGCTTAGGTTTGAACCCAGGCTTTTGGGCTCTAAGTCTAGTAAGCTCTTCTCTATTTCGTACTATTTCCCTATCTGTACATCTGATTGATCTTTTTAGTGTAGTTGTAGTCACATATTAATGAGAGAATCATGCTATATGTTTATAGAGGTCAAAAGTAGACTGGAGGTTGGAAGATTAGGGCCCAACAGCCAAGCCTTGCCAGAGGCCAAGAAGAGTCAGTGGAAGTCCTCTCCTCCAGACATGCTGTCCATGGCATCTTGACCAATTCACTTGACCTCTCAATTCTGTAGGCAACTCACTAAAGAAGACTGTTACTTGAAGAGAAGTTGCTTACCCACATTAGTAGAAAGAATTTCCTCACCTAGAAATCCTCTATAAAATCAGACTTCCAGTCCTTCTTCCTATCAGATTCTTAAAATTTCTGTGCCTTGAATTCCTCCATTTGCAAATCAAAGATAAATTTGCTTCAAGTCACAGTAAGGACTTAGATGATTTTCAGCAAGCCTTTCCAAAACTGGTAAAAGATGCTGTAATAACATGCAAAGAGGCAGCATCCGATGCCATTATATGCTAAAACATAAGAAAAGATGGGAGTGACTCAGAAGAAAGTGAATAAGGACAATATCAATCATTCCGAGCTTGACTCAATAATGTGCAAATGGGTCCCCAAAATGAAAATAAATCCAGAGGTTAAAAGTGCTAATGGTCTCTCAGTCCCTTTGTTCCCCTTTTGTTCCAGGTCACTCGGGTGAGGATAGTTCTTTCAGAAACAGAACAACCTTTCTTTTCTTCTTCTGTCAGCCTACAAACCTCTCTGCTTGCCCACAGAACCAAATCTGACAACACTCTGGCCTATAAGGACTATGCGTACCAACTGTACTAAATCTCTGCTCAGCTATTTTAGGGAAGTTGGAGGAAAAATAGCAGCCTGCCTATGCTGCAGGAAGCTGGGAACCTGCCAAGGCCATGATGTAAAGGTTTCCAAGTCAATGCTATGGCGGAATCAGTAAAAGCCTGTCAGATTCAGGCTATGCTGTAAGATCTCGCCTTCTGAAATCCAATCCCCCATTTCATCCTGAGCAGGGGTGATATGTCACATTAGCCCTTCAGCTTTGCACGAGAATCCGGAGTGCTACACAGCTCACTCTGTTATGGCTTTGTGACATTGCTAAGGAGGTGCTGGTGGAGGTCTTCTCTCTGTTTCCGAACCACCATTTGGCTGCAAACAACCTCATCTAACCTTCTAAATGAAAGCCAATGATTCCCAATGGAGAAATAATTAAAACCACTGGTATTTTCCTAAAGCTGTTTGGTTTTTAAATAGTACCAGCGAATGGTTGCACAGCAGTTTTATTCACACTACAGCTAGTACGGAAAATGTAGAGAGTTTGAAAAAATATTTTTCTTGTGTTAGATTCTTCCCTGTTCCTTTCCCCTGGTAGCTGGTCTTGTAACTTATTTTTCTTTTATCAGATGTGAATGGACTTGGTAGCAGGGTCAATTCAGAGATGTCCAATAGAATTGCTCCAAAAATGCCATTTAATATAAAACTGAAACATAAATAAATCTTGAGGTCCTCTTTCCATATTTCTCGTCTTTCCTATGGGAGATCTAAGGTCCTACTTGCCAAAGTCATTTTTTGGGGAAAAATTCATTAGGGTATATCTTCGTTTTCTACAGCAAATAGTCAGATCACTTTGAGAATAGTGTTTTCAAGAAATGAAATGATTACCAAAGCAAAATCTCACTGATATATTTCTGTCTCAAGGAAGTTGTTTTCAGAAGATACTTGAAGCCAACTGTAATATAGAAAGGAGATGAACATTCATGTCACCCTATACTCAAAATCACACTATTTTATATGTTAAAAAACATTCCAGAGGCACCTCCTCCCCTCTTTTTATATAGTGGAGTAGAGGAGTGGAGAGGAGAATGTACTCAAGGCCTAAAATAGAGCCAAGAAATCTATTTTTTTTCCCGTTGAGGGTTATTATTGACAGTAGTAATTCTATTTCACAAGCATCCATTGGTGCACTGAACGAGATGCTGGGGACACAACGACCAAAACAAAACTATGTTTGTCCTCAAGGACAAAAGTAATCACGAAATAAAAAGCAGTTTAGTTAGTTTAATAGGTTAGAATTTTTTATACATAAAAGTTTAAATGTGCCCATATTTAAATAAACAGAAAACAAAACTTCAATAAACATGCAAACATTTTAACTACATATATATACATATACACATATTTAAATCTTATATTCTATCCAGCTAAGGAAGGGAAAAGGAGACAGAAATGAAATAAATGAGAAAAGAGGAGACATAGAGGGGTAAAGGGACAAAAGAAGAATCTATTCCAATCCTACAATGGATCCAGAATTTCACTGATGTATCGATTCTCTCTAATAATGAAGATCACAGCAAATCCATGCCAGTTCATCTTGTGCAACTCTCATTCATGTTCTCCCATAAATTTGTCATAGAGGGTCCATCTCATGTTCTGGCGACTTCCTTGCACTTCCCTGAATTACGGTAACACCAGTGGAGTAAGTGGGCTATCTATTGGTTGTCCTTTGGTCTCACTCAGTTCATGGCACATATGTTTCCATTCATACATTTCTCTGTTGCCTTGTCCATAACACTCTGACTGTCCAATGTGTTGTAGCCAGGTTATGGTTGCCATTGCTCATTGAGTTATCAGATACTTGCAGCCACGTGGAACATCCTTACTCTAACCTCTCCTCTTGCCATGACAGCCAAAAGGAACATGGGGTTCCCTGCACCTGGGCTTTCCTCACTAACAAGGGTCAGGTCACTTGGAGGAACACACTCTTATAGGTAAAAATGTTCAATATCATTGGAAGAGTATCGGTGCTAAAAGATAGGCTTTTATTTTAGGGAAAAACTTGGAGTCACTAAAAGACTGTTCAGTTTCCCAAAGACAGGCCAGCCTGATCTTCTCTTCCTATTATTCAATTCTGGGGCTGGCTCATCGTTCATTTGCAGTGCCTGTCAAAGTTATAATACAATGATAGACAAATCTTATGGGTTGTGTATCCAACATTATATCAGAGTTAAAAAAATTTTTTTTCATCCTCTTTGTTTTTCTTTCATGGCTAGTTATGGAAAACTCTTTTGAATCATTATTGGTCTTTTGTATAAGGCTCGGTTATCATCTAAGATTTAATGAATTAGCTCAATGTCATGCATAAATGGCAGTATCTGGAAGACTTTACCACCTGTAGGAAATGCCCTTTCAAACAGTTATAGCTATGCTACAACTCCTTCCTGACAATGGTGCACACTTCTGGTGATTATAACCCTCCTGCTTTAGAATCATTTCATAAAGAAATTTAACTAATGTAAATCAGTAGTCATAATGATGAGACCAAAAGATCCTAGGAACCTCCTTACCCAGCAAACACTTTATCTCATTGCCAAGTGGAATGACAGGGTATCCAAGGCTAACACTAATTTAAAATATAAACTCATTTGCAAAATCTCTCAGAGAGGTGAGGTGGATACTTGATACTAATAATCAAGTCACTGTCAAACAAAGTTATCTCTGTTGTTATATCTTGAAAGCATCTTGGGTGATTTTTGACATATTCACGGGAGACATCTTGTTGTAGGAGAGCCTCAGGGCATCATTTGACTGTACCAGATCAAATCCTTTTTGGGAATCAAGAAACAAACACAACAGGATTTTGTAGGCTCTACACTTTTCAGTCAACTTTGTATTGTAAATATGTGTGGTCTACTGTGGAATGTGGCTGGCAAAAAAAGCCTATCTTTGCCCCTTTAATACCCTCATCAAAGATGCCCTTGATGTCAATATACATTTAGGTGGGAGAGTACACATATGAGTCTAAATCTAATTTTTGCTATTCTCCCTTTTTTTTGGGGGGGGGAGTAGGATGGGAAGGGGTAGTTGATGATAAAGTCAGAGGCAATTAGGTGTTGCTGGACCTGGAGTCTGAAAGCCTTGAGTTCAAATTCAGCCTCAGATATTTGTTAGCTGTGTAACCTTGGGCAAATCACTTAACCTGTTTGCCTCAGTTTCCTCATCTGTGAAATGGGGATAATAATAACACCTATAGGGTGGTTGTAGGTGTCAAACGAGATATTTGTAAAATGTTTAGCACAGTGTCTAGCACATAGAAGGCATTCTGGAAAACCTAGCTATTATTAAAAATTCCTCCCCCCTGCACCTTTAGCATCTTCCCCTCTTTGATATGGCTTGAGAGAAGGTCCTTCAATAACCTCAGAATCACGTCACTCCCGGGCAGACTTTTCTGCGTGTGTATCTTCGTGCCCAGTTGCTTTTTAAATTTTTATTTTCTTCATTGTTCTTTTCATTTGTCACAGAATAAACAGGACCATCACGTATGAGTCTAAGTATGATGTTTCCAGTATCTCGATGGTGAAAAAGAGTTTGTTTTAAACATCTTTCCCATTTTTCAATTTCATTTTCTGAGGCTATGGGACAGGTACTTTTGTGGTTGTTGTTGTTCAGTTGTTTCAGGCATGTCAGGCAATTTGTGACCCCATTTGGGTTTTCTTGGCATAGATACTGGAGTGGTTTTTCATTTCTTTCTCCAGCTCATTTGACAGATGAGGAAACTGAGGGACCAAGTGACTTGCTCAGGGTCACATAGTTAGTGTCTGAGGAGACCAGATTTGAATTCAGGAACATGAGTCTTCCTGATTCCAGGACCAGAACTCTATCCACTGCAATACCTACATAACTCACTTTAATTCCCCAAAAAGGATGGTGTCAGCCTGTATGTTGTTTGTTGAAAGTTTTAAATTACTCACTGTTTAGTGATTTGGAGTTAAGCTAGCCTTCTTTCCATCCCAGCCCATCTTCCCTCATTTTCCTTCCAGCTCCTTCCTGGTGATGGTAACATCTTTCTGGTCCTAAGTTTATTCATCTGTAAAATTAGTGGATTATGCAATATGATCCCTGAGGTCTCTGCTAGATCTTGATCTCTGAACTTAGTGAACCTGTGATCCTGGAGGTTCATTGCCCTATCCATTTAATTACTGTCTTTTTTTCTCTACCTTTTGGAATCTCTAGTTTCCTTTAAGAATCATTTCAAACACTACCTTCTACAAAGTCCTTCCACTCTTCCCATCCAAGGTTATGTGGTGTTTGCTCTGTATGTTTTGCATTTATTTACATGTGAATATCTCAATTCCTCCATTAGAAAGGATGCTTCTTGAGGGAAGGGACTCTTCCTGTCATATCTTTGTATCTCTAGCACTTAAACATGGTACCTTTAGTATAGTAAGCATTTCATAGGTACATGCTGATTGATTTATTATATTGTAGCTTTTGAAACTTGGGAGTAGAGACCTCATACTATGTATGCCTCACCATTCCTAATGTGGTAGGTGATCAGTAAGTGTTGGATTGACCCTCCATTCATCTAATCAAGGGAATCAGGATTTTTGTATAGCATAGCCTAGCTATAGGAATTTTAAGGACTTGGAACATTTTCATGCTAATTACCACTTGCAAGTAACCTTGAGTAAATCACAGCTTCTCTCCTACCTACTTTTCCTCTTCATGTGTAATATCATCAAAGGGCTTGCAAAGTGTCCTATTCAGAAAGCCCATGGAAGGCTTTGGGTGAATTCTTGCTTTCCTTGTGCCTTTTTCAAATCTCTATGTTCAGGAGAGAGGCTGCTCCTTTGGGATGGTTTTTTTTCCCTTCCCAGAAGCAGAAAGTATCAGAAATCATGTAAATTAGTCTGTTTTTGAGAGGTTTGTAGCCCAATTGAACAAACCCTCTTATGAGGATGAGGGTCAGAGAAGTCAGACTTCTGAGACTGGTCTGTTACCACTCATAATGTTCCTAGTACTTTGGTTATGATTAATGTTGCTTTCTACATGTTTTCCAAGATTTATGAAAAAATACCAAGATGATTGGAGTTATGACAACAGAAAACTAGGGCTTTGGGTTTTTTAATTTTTTTGCTCTCATTTGTCCTCCTTCCTTCTTTCCATCCTTTTTGTCCTCTTGTCATCTTTTATCTCTCTGCCTTTGCCTCTTTCTGACACGTTATGAATAATGCTTGGTGCTGGGATTACAACATTGGGTCAGGGATGGAACCTGGGACTGTAGGAGTAGAAGGAAGGTATGTGACTGAATGGAGTGGTAAACAATGAGAAATTTCCATGCACAGGGTGAGCAAAACTAAAAACTAAGTTTGTGTTTTACTGCCTCCCTCCCAAGAACCCATACTGAGGGCTGTCATATGTAGTTATTATAAAGTCTTCAATAATACTCTCTTCTCCTTTTACCCCCCCCTCCCCTCCCTTCCCCTCCCCTCCCCTCCCCTCCTTTCATCTCTCCTCTCCCCTCCCCTTCCCTCCTCTCCCTTCCTCTCCTCTCCTCTCCTCTCCTCCCCCCTCCCCTCCCCTCCCCTCTCCTCCCCTCCCCTCTCACCGCCCCTCCCTTCCCCTCCCCTCCCCTCTCCTCTCTTCTCCTTTCCTCTCCTCTCCTCTCCTTTCCTCTCCTTTCCTTTCCTTCTTCTCTCCATCACTGACCATTCTTGAGATTGAATATTCATATTCTTATATTGTATATATATGCATATATGTATACATGATACACGTACATATACATGTATGCATGCACCTACACATACATATGTATATATACACATGTTTATATATCATGGCATATTATGTATTATCTCTCTGTTTTTCTCTTTCTATATACCCAATATATACACATATTTAAATGTATATGTACCCCGTATATAGTTAATATTCCATGATACGTGTATATAATATTATATAATAATAATATAAATATTCAGTCCTAAGAATGGCCAGTGACAGAGGGAGGAAGGAATTGAAAGTAGTGGGTAAGAGAAGAGAGTATTATTTAAGATTATATACTAATAACTATAAAGGTATCTAGGTGGCTCTGTGGATGGAGCCCTGGGCCTGGAGTCAGGAAGACTTAAATTCAAATTTGGCTTCAGACACTTACTAGCTGTGTGACCCTGGCCAAGTCACGACCTCTGTTTTCCTTGAAGGAGCTATGTGGCTCAGTGTATTGAGTATTGGACCGGGTATCAAGAAGACTTGAATTCAAAATCTGACCTCAGACACTTACCAGCTGTATGACCCTGGGCAAGTCATTTAACCTCTGTTTGCTTTAATCTACTGGAGAAGGGGATGGCAAACTATTCCAGTACCTTTGCCAAGAAAACCCCATAGATGGTATAGACCGTGGGGTCATAAAGAGTTGGACATGAATGAATGACTGGACAAGTAACGACTACAAGGGCCCTCGATAAATGAATGAACACACAGAGACATGCATGTGTGTTCATGTGTATACATGTATGTACATACACGCATGTGTGTGTATAGACACACTTTATATCTACACATATGTATACACACATACATGTATAATGTATAGTTTTAGTGTTGCCATGTCTTCACAGAGTGCACAGAACCCAAATCTCTTCTCTTTTAAATTGCTAAAAAAAGTCTCTCCTTGGTCACCTGTGATTGATTTGGACAATGCTTTGGGGATGCAATTTGCATGGAAGATTCTAAACACTTTCAGATTTTGAAAGAGCGATGGAAGAAGTTGGATTTGATGGTGTGACTCTTCCACTTGACAACCATTTATGCTCATCGGGAGAATTTGTATTTCTTACAAGGGGAAATGCTTCTCATTTCCTCAGCCACTGTGTACAACTCTCTTGGGGCTGCTTGGATCCTCCCGATGCTAGGACTTGTGGACTCCTGTTGTGACCCAGGGTGCCCCTCCCATGATGCCTTTCACTGAGCCTGCTCCCTCACTCTGTAGCAGGGGGCCAGGCAGCTGCGGGCACACATTCCCTGCTATTAGTATCCCATTCAATTAGCGCCATGTGACAGGCTATGGTACTGACTACAGCCTCACTGGGGAGTGAAAGCACAAACCTGCTTTTTGTCTGGTGACCCTACAGGGACTTCTCCATCAGGGTTTGAATCTCCGGCACACACAACTCGCTGCATCTCATTTCTTTGCTCATTTGCATCTTAAGCGTAGCATCTTACTTTCTAGTCATCCATATTTATGATATATCACAGTACATGGGTGACTCCTTTCAGGGCAATTTTCCAAATGCCATTAGTCTCTATGTTCCAAATTAGGGCCACCCTGATAAATAGGCAAATAGTTTAACAGACTTCAAACAAGGAATAGACAAACAAGGGTAAATAAGAACAACACAATGCTTGTAACGGAGCCAGCTAAGAGGAATAAATGAATTGGACAGACGCACTCAGGAAGCTGAAACAGCATGGGCATTTTCATCACTCCTGCTACTCAGAAAGTTCACCAGGCTTTCCCATCTCCCCACGCTTCCCCCCTGCCACCGTAATTTAGGTTCAAGAAGGCTTACAGGCCGGGTGACTCACTTACTTGTGTCTGGCTGACATGTCTTGGCATTCTCTCCCATGACCAGTCCTCTAGTGAGAGGCTGGCTCGTGTGCTGCCAAGTTGTGAACAGTCTACATTCCAGCACAAAATCTAGGCCTGCAATTCAAAGAGACAGCTGCTTCCTGATGTCTCTGGATGAAAAGCCCAATGGAGAGAGGGATGGGAGTGCTGTCACGTTGTTATAACAGTGATGGGAGCGTCACAACGTGCAAGTTTCGGCAAACACCAACTTATTGCATTCTGGCCAGATCAGGCATGGGACCAGTTTGA
Source organism: Pseudochirops cupreus (assembly GCA_028627135.1). NCBI lineage: Eukaryota > Metazoa > Chordata > Mammalia > Diprotodontia > Pseudocheiridae > Pseudochirops > Pseudochirops cupreus. Next base: position 235,252,721 of record CM053580.1, on the reverse strand, counting down.
AGTAGGCCCGGAGTTTCTGCCGCAGTCTAGAATAACCTTAAGAGATCCTGGATGATCCTCAATCATTCCTTATTTGGGGCATTACACTTTTGGGGGGAAAGGGGTGGTGATGAGGAGAAATATTTTGCTAGATACTACTTCTGTCTTTTAAGGAACAGTGTTTAAAATATTCATAGAAGCACTTTTTGTGGCATTAAAGAACTGGAAACAAAGTAGATGCCCATCATTTGGGGCATGGCTAAACAAGGATATAATGCGATATTACTACCCCATCAGAAAAGACAAGTATGAGGAATTCAGAGAAGCAAGGGAAGACATATGAATTAGTGCAAAGATAAACAAATAGAACCAGGAAAATTACATGTATGCATATATGCACATACATATACTCCATCAACATTCAAACACATACATATATTCCTCATTAAATATATTTATATCATAATGATGTAAAGTGGAAGAAAAAATGAAATTGGATGTTATGTAATTATAAAGACCAAGCTTAGCCCCACAGAAAAGAGGAAAAAAAGTACCACTTATCCCTATTTTGTAGAGAGATGGGAGAAAATGTACCTCTTTTCCTCGCACCTCAGTGCCATTGCATTAGCTGTCCCCCATGCCTGGAATGCACTCTCTCCTTGCTGCAGCCTCTTAGAGCGCCAAGCTTCCTTGAAAGCTTAGCTTTGAGGTTCACCTCTTACAGGACACCTTTCCTGTTCTGCTCCTTTCCCCTCCCTCCCTCACTCCTCAGCTATCAGTGTCTCCTGTCCCCCAGAGTACTCTGTATTTATTTTGTGCCTACTTATCTGCGTGCGTGTTGTCTCTGTCTCTCAGTAGAATTTCAGATGCTTGTGGGAAGGGACTGTGACGTTCATATACTTTTTTATCCCAGAACCTGAAATATACAAGGTACTTTATAAATGTTTGTTGATTGATGGAATTGAAATGATTGAGGGAATCTCCAGGCACATCACAATATCCCATTTGTGCTTCCACCTGTTCCAGGAGTGTCTCATTCCCCCTAGTATCATTGCATTTCCTGGAATATGATGTTTGTTTTTCTTTCCTTTAATTGGATAAGGAGGTGTAGCATCTTAGCAAGTGATTGATTATACAGGTGGAGAGATAAACGCCTGTCCATGACCATGGTTTCTGAGGGCCGTAGCTTTAGAGATAGAAGGAACCTCAAAGGCTCTCTTGTCTACACCTCCTCCCACCATTTTACACTTGAAAACACTGAGGCACAGAAAGTTATAATTGCCCTGAGGAATTTGGGGGATGCCTGGGTCAAAGTTGAAGGTCTCCCTCTGCCCCCTTGCTACTTATATTTTTATACCCTCTGTAATTTTTCCTGGCTTCCAGTGGTATAACTTTCATGCATCCTTGTGGGGTTACTGGCATCAATGCAGATTTTGCAATTTTATGAGTCCTAGTGAGTTGGATTCATGGTGCTTGGGGTCAAATAATCAGATTCAGAATTTGGTTAAGAAAGGAAAAAAAGTATTTATTAAGTGCCTACTATATCCAGACAGTAATTAAGCTAAGTGCTTAAAAATATTGCCTTATTTGATCCTTTATTGAGGGCCTTAAAATCCTAGCCGCTTGTTCATTTACCACCAGCTGTTCTGCTTGGTTTCATCTCCATCATCATCTTCATCATGCCCCCACATGCACTACCCTCTGGCACTCTACCTCCCCAACCCCACCCTCTTCTGGTTTCTTCTGTGTATTTTCTTCTCCCATTAGACTGTAAGCTCCTTGATGGAAGGGACTGTCTCTGTTTCTCTCATTTATATTCCTACAACTTAGCACAATACCTAGCCAATAGTAAGTACTTAATAAGTGTTATGTCATAGGTGCTATTGTGATCCTCATCCTATGGAAGAGGAATCTCAGACTGACAGAAGTTGAGGGACTTGTCTGGGGTCTGGTGCCACTTTTGAACTCTGGTCTTCTTGACTCCAGGTCCAGAGCTCTAGTCATCGTTGAATTACAAAGCCAGTTCAACATCCATTGTATGACATCTCTAAAATTACCTAAAACGTAACAGGTCCTCTTTCTCCCTAGTTTTAGTGAAGTCTGTTCCTGGCTTGCCTGTTTCTGTTAACAGCAACTAAAGTTTCCAAGTCACCCCAGCTTAAAATCTCATGGTAGTTTTTTGCCACTCCCAACTCTTTTGTGATCCAAGGAATCGCTAAATCCTGTTAATTGTTTTGTATTATTTCTCATGCCTCTCCCTTAAAATAACTCTCACTTTCAAAGACCATTATCTATAGGTACGTAGCCAGGATGTGCACCATCACAATGTCAGGGGAGATTGACAAAGGCCTCTAGCACATCAAATAGACCCCCTTTGGTGAATTTATGGGATAACATGGATGAGAGTGACACAGGATGGGTTGTATTACTGTAGGACTCCTAGATGGATGAAAACACAGATCCATTTGCACATCTATCAAGGCATCTAGGTGGTGGGGTGGATCTTGGTCCTGGAGTCAGAAAGACCTGAATTCAAACCCAGCCTCAGACACTTACTAGCTGTGTAACCCTGGGCAAGTCACTTGACCTCAGTTTCCTCACCTGTAAAATGGGGATAATAATAGCATCCAGCTCCCAGGGTTGTTGTGAGGATGAAATGGAGATCATTTCTGTAGAGTGCTTATCATGGTGCCCATACCTAATAAATGCTAGCTGTCCCTCCTTTTAATTTCCATCCTTACCTTATTTGGGATCTTTACTAGCTCATGCCTGAATCTCTATGATGGCCTCCTTTACTAGTCTTCTGGCCTCTAGTCTCTCCTCACTCCTCACCTGTCCAATGTATATTACACCCTTCCAGCAAGCTATTCCTCCTGAAACCTTGTTCTCATCATCCCCTGTTCAGGATCCTTTAATACAGCAGTCCTCAGCCTGTGGGTTATGTTCAATTTGTAACAATGAAAATACATTCTGCATATCAGATAGATTCATTACAGTAGGAAAATTACAGTTATGAAGTAGCAACAAAAATAATTTTATGGTTGGGTATCACCACAACATGAGGAACTGTATTAAAGGGTCGCAGCATTAGGAAGGTTGAGAACCACTGCTTTAATAGCTGAAAGGATATCTGAACTCCTGTACCAGACTCAGGAATAGAGAGACCAGAACCCAATTCTTTACTCTTCCAATTAATTGCTAGTTATACGACTTTGGGCAAATTACATTGCTTCTAAGCCTCAGTATATTTATCTGTGAAATGGAGATAATTCAACATGCTCTCTATCTCACAGGAAATGGGTTGTCATAATAACCAAATGAGAATGTAGGTGAACGTATTTTATTAAAAAAATAAAGAGAAAAGTGTGGGAATAGAAGCTTTAATGATTAAACTTGACTTTGAAGCCATATGAAATTCGGCCTACCTTTCCTACTTTCTATTACTGAATACCAGCTTTTTTCTCCGGCAAAACTGACTACTCGCTATACCTCCAAGATGCATCATCCCCATGTTTATCCTTGTGCTTATATAGTTGCCAATGCTTGACACGCCCTTTCCTCTTTTTTATGTGCATCACAAATCCACCATTTCTTTGGCTCCCTATTTAGTTCCTGTTTACTCTGGGAAGTATTTGCTGTCCGCCCTGGACCATAATCCTCTTTCCCTCCACTCTACTCTGAGAGGCCTAATTAACTCACTGACTTTGAACTTGGTGTATGCTACCTTGTTCTCTTTTTTTGGTATGTTTTTCCAAGTAGGCTCTGAGCACTTTCAGGCCAGGGGTTGTCATCCTCTATTCCTCTGCTGAGTAACAGCAACTCTGATTCACCTAATGCTTCAGCACTTAGAAAGCGTTTTACTCATAGCAGTCATGATAGTGTGAGTAATCTTATACCCATTTTACAGATGAGAAGAAGGAAGCTCAGAGAGAGGAAGGGACTTGACCACAGTTGTACCACCACTAAGTGTCAAAGGAAGGATTTGAGGCCATCTGTTGGCTCCTTGTTAAGCATTCTTTCCCTCTGTAACCTATTCTTTCTCTCTCTAGTTTTCATAGTTCTGAGCACAATGCCTTGTATAGAGTCAATGCTCAAGAAATGATTTATTAAGTGGTTGATGGTTTTTTTTTTCAGTAAATCAGTCAGCAAGCATTTATTCAGTGCTTACTACATGCCAAGCATTGCATTAAGTTGTGGGGCTGCAGAGAAAGGCAAAAACACAGTCTCCATCCTCAAAAAGCTCATATTCTAATGGGAAGGTCAGTTTGCCTTTCTTTGTACCCACAATTGCTTAGCACATAGAAAGTATTTAATAAATCCTTGCTAGTTAGCAGGCTGACTGATGGATGGGTTCTATTCCAGGGGATAATTTGTAGGGTTGGTTCTTCTTCACCATGACTGTAGGACTGTATTCCTTAGGAACAGAATGATCTCTTCCATTTACCCCCACTGTACCATACCAAAGGGTCACTGGGCCTCTCTGGGTAGCTCTCACTTAAATCACCCAACTTGACTTCAGTTCTCCTTGCTCCATGCTAGTCCCTGGCACGGCTTCTGGGGAGCAGGGAGCCCAAATGCTTTTACTCCAACATTTACCACGTGGCACTTGGCTCTTACTGGCATGTTGGTCTAACACTGTGCAATGTAACAAGTTACACTGTGAGTATGTTGTGTGTTATGAGTGTATATGTATGTTACCCTTCCATGGCACATCTCAAACCCAAACCACTGCCAGGGAAACTCCGAATACAGTATTTTAGTGAATATTTTGGAATCTGTGTCTATTACAAGCCAGTAGTGAGATGATCTATTCAGACATTATAATAGAATTTATTTGACCTGAGGTAGAGTCTTGGGTCTGATATAAAGATTATGAAACCTGTCTGATTTTCAAAGGCCCCTGTGAATTAAGAAATGATGTTATAGAATTAAAGGTATAGCATGCTTGGGTCTTCTTGGGTCTTCATGCCTTTTTTAATGAAATGACTTGAAAAGATGCCAAGAGCATCATTCATGTTCAGAGAGAAGCACTTTCTTTCAAACAACCCAGGAATATTCCAGTTGCTTTCAGTTTATTACAAACTATAGATGTGGCTCAGAGCATAATGGTTTGCACACAAGGCAAAATCCAAGTGCCTTACAAAATTCAGTCACTGGGCACTTTGGACAAATGAGACGGTATTAAACCCAGCAACTTGATCACATGAAAGTGGTCCCTACATTCTTCTCCCTGAAATTTTTGACCTTTACTTTCTTGGAAACAGTGGAAGAGGTAGAATGCTACAAAAAGGGTCAGGAAATATGCTTTTGTAACCTAGCTGTATTGCATATTACCTACAAGACTTAATGTCTTTGGACCTCAATGTCTTTGGGGGGTTGGACTCTATAACCTCTAAGGTCTGTCCAGCTCAAGATCTACACTATGAATGATGGCTTATATTTCTATAGTATGTTATGGTCTGCAAAAAGACTTTCTCATAAAAATCCTATGAGGTTGGTAGTGCAAGGATTTTAATTACCATTTTTGCAGCCCAGGAGAATGAATCCCTCAGTGATTTGGTGATCGCCCCAAAATGTGCAGAGAAGGAGTTGAACCCTGCTCTTCTGACTCTGTGTTTAGTAGTATACCACATTGTTTCCTGACTTAAGAATAGATCCCCATTGTGCCTGGGATCCTGTGTTTTGCCTCTCAAACTATAACCAGGTTTTATCTCATAGATGGCTGAACTTGTCATACAGTTTTTGAAGTTTGCATGATTCCTTGAGATGCAGTGTGTTATATTTTGAAATTGCCAGTGTAAGATGTAATGTAATTATCTAAGTAAACTTTCCAACCTAGTCAAATTTTCTCAAAAGTAAGTGTGTGTCAGGTTCAACGGGAACATGGATAATTCAATGTTTGCCAGCACTAAGTGTGATAAACACTTGCTTGTTAAGTCAATTTCATCAAGACAAAATTCGAATGGGAAGTAAGAGTGTACTGCGAGTCTGTGACTAGAAATTGCAAATAGCGTTCATCTGACAGATCAACTAATTTGCCACAGTGATTCCAGCAAGATTTCAAAGTGAGATAGCTGGAGTTTCTGTATGAAATGTAATTTACTGCAGAAATGCCCCAAGAGAAAACTTGAAGCTTCAGCCTTGCCTGTTGATTTTTGCCAAATAGTCAACTAGGGCTCTGTTCTTAAACAATCTGTGATTATTCTCACAAAAGAAATAGTTGCATGGAATAATTAGAAACAATTAAACACCCTGCTTATTGGTAATACACCACTGGCTGCTATTACATAAGATACACAGGTGCTTGCTGCAGCCCATCAGTGGGTATTGGCCTAAAATACAAGTTTAATAGAAAAAGTGGAGGTAGAAATAACACCATTCCCCGTTGAACTGAAATTTAATGAGGATGGTGAAGGGATGTAATTGTGTGTTCTACCTGACTCTACTTTTAATTTAACTGGAATATATAATACCCTCTCTAAAGTTACTGCTACCAAGTAAAGCAAGTTACCATTCTTATTTCTGTCCATTTCCTGAGGGGAAAACAAAACCCAAACCTGATGAACCCTCATTGAACTTCCCACCCCATTAATGATATATTCCTATTTTTAGATAATCATATAAAAACATATAAGTAGTATATATTCATCGGACCTTTAAGGAGTCAATTTTGATAGACTTTTAATTATAATGAAAGGTAAATATTTCACAAGGTATTAATAACCAATGTCTTCCCTCTTCTAGGATTTTGGGGTTTTTTTTGTCCTAAAAGCAGTCAAATGCTTTAATGGATCTCCCAATTGCATGCTCTTTCCATTGATTCATACAACTCTAGAAATTATTTGCAATCTGTAAATTTTTTTAAAGTTAATTTATTTTTAGTTTTCAACATAAGCTTTAAATTTTCCATAAGTTTTAAATTTTCTCCCTCTCCTTCCCCTACCTGCTTCCCAAGATGGCATATAGTCTGATATAAGCTCTACATATGCATTCCTATTAAACATATTTTTACAATTAGTCATGTTATGTAGAAGAAAGAAGAAGAATGAGATGAACCATGAGAAAGAAAAAACAAAATAAAAAAGAAAATAGTCTGCTTAGCTCTGCATTCCGACTCCCTAGTTCTTTCTCTGGATATGGATGGCATTTTCCATCATGGGTCCTTTGGAATTGTTTTAGATCCTTGCATTGCTGAGAAGGACTAAGTCTATCAAAGTTGGTCATTGCACACAGTGGCTTTTATTGTGTACGACGTTCTCCTGGTTCTGCTCACTTCACTCAGCATTAGTTCGTATGCTTCACTTAGCATCAGTTCATATGCTTCACTCAGCATCAGTTCATATGCAATCTGTAAATTATTAATGAAGTAATTGAATTGTCAGAGGAAGATGAGAAACTGGTCAATTTGAGAGAACTAATTTTTGCAATGTTTGTTTGACATCTCACACTGGAGGTTTTTTTTTTTAAAGTTTTTCTTGATATGTTTTGTTTTTCACATCATTGGTTATCCCTAATATTCTTCCTCTTTCCCCTTCCATTGCGTCTGATTCTCAGTTGTCTAGTCTCTTCCATTGATCTATGTGTTGATTTTTAACCAAAACCAGATAGTTTTAACGAATGCTGCTTTATAACATAGTTTGAGGTCTAGAACCACTATTCTCTTCATCATTGTTTCTTTATTTTATTTTTTGCTTTTTGGAGGGGGGAAGGTAGGTCAATTGGGGTTAAGTGACTTGTCCAAGGTCACACAGATAATTTTTGTGTTAAATGTCTGAGGCCAGATTTGAATTCAGGTCCAGCTGATTCCAGGGCTGGTGTTCTATTCACTGCCCACCTAGCTACCCCTTTCATCATTATTTCTTTTTGTCATTTACCTGGATGTTCTACATCTTTTATTTTTCCAAATGAATTTTGTTATTATTTTATCAAGCTCCATAGTAATTTGATTGACTTAGCATTAAAAGTGTAAGTTAACTTTGGAAGTATCACCATTTTTATTACATTGGCTTGGCCTCTCCATGAATATTGAATATTTCTCCAGGGTTTAAGTTGGTCTTTATGTTTTTGAGGAATATTCTGTAGGTTGATCTCCAGATATTTTACTCATTTTGTGGTTATTAGGCGTGAGATTTCCGTTTCTATTTTTCTTTCTTGAGTTTTGTTACCGTTACCTAGAAATGCTTTTGATTTTTGAGGGTTTATTTGGTAGCCTGTGCTTTTGCCGAAGCTGTTGATGATCTCAATGAGTATTTTTGCTGGTTCTCTAGATTCCCCATTTAAGGAAATAAAATCTAAAAAGAAGTATGACTTTAAATGTGAAGGCTGCTGGACAAAACTTCAGAAAGAGCTTTCATACGAACACCAACATTTTAAAATTATTGTGGTAGTTAATGAAAAAAAAAAGGCATCTCTAGCAGAATGGATCCCCTTTATACTGTTCACACAATATTTACAACTATGGTCCCAAAGGATGATTCCAGAAGGACAAGCACTGGTGCCTCCTGCTCCCCCCAGTATCTGACCAGTGGATCAATGTTTCCTTTACTGGATCTTCCTTTCAAGTATCCCCCAGGGATTAGTTTCAGGTCTCCTGCTCTTCTCACTGTGTGTTCCCATTCTCAAGCATTTTGTCATTTATAATGTCTTCAACTGCAATTTTGATGAAGAGAGACAGCTCTAGCCTTCGCCTCTCCCACTATCCAATCCCACATCTCTGAGGCTTTAGCTGCATGACAACAAGCAAACATTTTGTCAGGGAATAAACACATTCATAGAGTTGTGGGTGGCAACATCTTTATATGGGAATCTGTTTCACACTGTTTTTCACATTTATGTCCACCCTTCTTTCAAAATGTTTTGTTTATTTTTTTGGTGGTGAAAGGAGTTTTCCTCTAAAAAAAAATGAAATCTAACTTTCATAATGGTCCTTAATAGACCAGATTCCCACTTTATTCTATCTTTTAACACCATGTAATAATACTGAGTGGATGGGAAATATTTTTGGCCCAAGAGTGCAATGTAGACAGATCATTAATTCTCTCTTCCTTCCCTTATTTGGGTAAATATTATCTGTTGATCCCCAGCCCCACAGTCATGGTACCTTCCCCTTGTAGGGATACCCCTCAATGCTTTTTAGATCATATCTGGCACGCATTTCCTCACTGTAAACTTTCTGTGGTCCAACTATTCTTCGTATCTTCATCTATTTAAGTATCATTTTTATTTCCATAAACATTTCCATTTGGAAATAAGGTATTAGAGAAGTGGTTCTCAACCTTCCTAATGCTGTGACTCTTTAATACTCCTTTGTGGGCGGACTGCCTGGAGATGGATAGAGAATCAGTGTCTCGGTTCCTAAGACCACGGGAAATATGTGTTTCCTGATGGTTTTAGGCGACCCCTGTGAAAGGGTTGTTTAACCCCCAAAGGGGTTGCAACCCACAGGTTGAGAACCGCTGTATTAAGGCCTAAATGTGATGGTTCCTCTGTCCCTATCGATAAAAATAGTTTATTATTGGGATGTTGATTCATTTTTTTCATTGCATGTGCTCCTGCCAGTTACATCTATGAATGATCTGGGATTAAGTGGCTTTTTGGTTCTGATGTTATGCTTTCTGTTCTACAAGGCAACCCTATTCATAATTTTATGTCATCCATTCCATAAGGTTTTGCAGATGAGATTGTATTACTAAACCATAGTTGTACTTTGTTACCATCTCTCTTTCCTTGACAAAGAGATGAAGTATTTGCTGGCTACAGGGTTTTTGAAGCTCTTTTGGTCTCCCTGTTGTGAAAACTTTTTTTATTTTATCATTTATACTTTTGCAGGAAAAAGTGATTCAATAATTCAACACATATTTATTAATCACCCATTATCAAAGTATTAGGATAGATACAGAAGATACAAAGGAAAAAATGGTCTTTGTAGACAAGAAGCTTCCAAATCTCAGTACTACTATATGCTAATACATGTACACAAGGGAATAAAAATAAAATATAGACAGAGCAATTTCAAGAGGAAGAGAGAGCTAATAACTTAGCTAATAACCTTCTGTGAGGGATGGCACATAAACTGTGCTCTGAAGGAAACTGGAGATTTAATGAGACGGAGGTAAAAAGGGAGTATGTTCCAGTTTGGGGGACCACTTATGCAAAGGGACAAATATGGGAAGGGAAATGTCATACAGGGAATAGATAGAAATTTGGTTTGGCTGAAAAAAAAATAAATGCATGAAGGGGATTAATATGACATAAGGTTGAAAATAGAGCTGGTAGCTAGACTTTGGGGGTTTTTAGGTGCTATGCTAAGGAGTTTGTATTTTATCTTAGAGGCCATAGGGAGCCATGGACAATTGTTGAACAGAGTGTAGTATCAACCAATCTGGTAATGAGTATTTATTAAATACTCTGTGTCAGGCATTGTCCTAGAGGCCAGGATCCAAAGACAAAAACAGATTTTTGCACTCAAGGAACTGGTATTCAACCAAGTAAAATAGAATGGATATGGATAAATAGAAAGAATATACAAAATGGTGTTCAAGTAGTTCAAAAATTTTTAATTTTTTTCTCCTCCATTTGTTTTCCAATTGTTTTTTATTATGAAACCATATTTTTTCAGTCTTTTGACTTAATTTTGATATTTCTTTTTTTTAATTTTTAATTTTATTTTAGTTTACATCATTCATTTCCATGAAATTTTGAGTTACAAATTTTCTCTCCATCTTTCCCCAGCCCACCGTCCCAAAACAGCCATCCCAGTGTGTCCCCCCTCCCCCAGTCTATTCTCTCC
>CM053580.1:235174037-235241453 GCA_028627135.1 Pseudochirops cupreus | reverse complement strand
TAGATAGGTAGGTAGATAGACAGATAGATAGATAGATAGATAGAGAGGTAGATAGATAGACAGGCAGATAGGGAGATAGATAGATAGATAGAATTCTAGTCTAGAAGACCCGAGTTTGAAACCAGCCACAGAGACTTACTTGGACAAGTCACTTAACATCTCTCAAGCTCAGTTTTCTCATCTATAAAATAAAGAGAATAATAGCAGTTATGTTCTATATTGTTGCGAGGGTCAAATGAGAATTCGGGCAAAGTGCCTGGCAAACCTTGAAGTGTTACATAAGTGTAAGCTTGAGGACATGTGCATATGTATTTAGAGCCAGGTAGTTCAATGGGTAGGCGCTCTGGACTTGGAGTAGGAAGAACTTAGTTCAGTTCTTGGACACTGTGTGACCCTGAGCAGGTCACTTAATCTCAGCTTCAGTTATCTCTTCTATATAATGGGTATAACAGTGCAGGGTTGTTGTTAGACTCAAAGGAGATTTTGCACACACACACACACACACACACACACACACACACAGCCCTAAGACACTACATAAATGTTAAGCATCATTACTGTGGTTGTGGTTGTCATTATTCTTTCTATTCCTCGTTTTTTCGCCTTAATCATGTGAGTGCTTCTTTTGACTCTGAGTTCCCTGCAGGCAGGAACTTTAGAAAAACTTGATACCACTATGCCCCACTGTACACACATTAGGAACTTTATAAGCTTTTTTTTGTTGTTGTTCACTGTTAACTGAGAGATTTAAAAGAATCCTAGAAATTAGAACTGTTTCAGAATTTAAAAACTGCAAGGGTCATCAGCCTACTCTGTATGTGTCATCTTCATACATATGAGTCAGTAAAGTAAGGGTTAAGTTTTTGATTTCATCTTACTCTAGAGACTTAAGTAGAGATGATTAGGTTGAGATTCACAACCCTGATAATTAGCTTAGAGATTCTGAATCAGAATGTGTGCTGTGAAAAAAAGTGATTTTTGGAGCAGTTAGCCCTAAGGGGCTGGATAACCAGCTGTCTCAGATTTTTATACCTGCCAACATCTGGTTTGGTGAAGACTATGTAACAGACCAGGAGGGAGTCCCCATAACAACTTTGCCTCTGACCTCCTGAGAGACAGAGAAATGTTTGATTCTCTATAGGGCACCATTAGAAAAAGGTAGAATTATTTAGATTGCATAGTATTTCCAAAGTGCCTCACACACATTTAATTCAAAATTATTTCTTCCCTTATATCTGGAAGTGGGAAGAATTCTCAAGGGTAAGGAGAACAATAGTGAGCAGGCTGTGGCCCAAGCGCACAAGGGTGGGAGACCAAGCTCCATGTTGGAAGTATCAGGTGGGAAGCCTCGGTGAGCCCAGAGGATTCCAAGAAGCCCAGCTCTAGAGGTTCTCAGCTAGGACCAGGCAGATGTTGAGATGGGAATCCAGAAAACTGTCATTTGGTGTGGTGCTGCTGGGGGATGTCACAGGCAGGTTTTGCTTCTCCTTCAAACTTGTTGTAATGAAGCTGCCTCTGATAGGCTGTGACCAGCCTACTGACAAGGGCAGAGTCACACTGCCCCTCCAAGATTCCAGGTGGAGGTCCTTGGCCAGAGGCAATCCCAAGGGTGGTCTAAACCTTTTATATCATTGGGAGTCCCTGGCGCAAAGCTAGCAGGTTTGCCTAAGGCTTTCACTTGTTTTTTTTTTTTTCTCTAAAGCATCTATATATTTTATTTTACCTTATCCTCACAATAACCCTGTGTGATAAGTAGGGCAGGGAAAAAAATGGAAAGTTTCTCTGCTTTTGCCTTGTTTCTCCCCGGCTTTGTGCTGTGTCCTTTTTACCTACTTTAGACTTAGAGTCTGTTCTTTGTGGTTAAGGGTGGCTTTTTTCTTTGTTGATACCTTAAGACCCTAGTAATTGCCACTCCACACCTTGTCAACACTTTGGAGTCATTCAAGGGTAAGATCTGGAGTCATTCCTTGGATACTTATGAAAACTGAGCATATGGACCAATTACTTGCCCCTCCCCCAACGTTTCTGCATTACAAGGGCAAAATACTGCCATATCACTGTGATAGTGCTCTGGACCACTCCGGGAAGAATAGCTGAGACCCTGCTTCTAAACTCTTGGAGAGTCAGGAGGCTTATGCAAGGCTGTATCACCTTCTGTTATCCTTCTTTTTCCTAATGCATGTAAGGATTTGTCCAAATATCTCCCTCGCTTTTAGTCCATAATCAAAATTTGAGTTCTAAATGGGCAGACACCATTAAAAAAAAAGATGAACTTTATATTGCCTAGCACTGTTACCTTAATTACATGCTGAGTCATCAGAGACACATTGTAATAATTAATAGCATTTAAATAGCATTTTAAGGTTTACAAATATATTTCTCTATACATATACTTCATACACACACACACACACACATGTATAGGCATACATTTTGTTGTTGATTGTTTTTCAGTCATGTCCGACTCTTCACGACCCCATTTGGGGTTTTCTTGGCAAAGACACTGGAGTGGTTTGTCATTTCCTTCTCCAGCTCACTTTACAGATGAGGAAACTGAGGCAAACAGGGTTAAGGGATTTGTCCAGGGTCACACAGTTACTAAGTGTCTGAGGGAAGATTTGAGCTTATGTATTCCTAACTCCAGTCCCTGTGGTCTATCTAACTGCCCATATGCATACATACACATATATTATTTCTTTTGAGCTTCACAAGAACTCTGGGAACTGGGAACTATTATTATTCCCATTTTATAGATGAGGAAATTGAGGCTGATAGAAGTCAAAAGACTTGCCCTGGGTCTGAGTTAGGATTTGAACTCAGGTCTTCCTGATTCTAAGTCTGGCACTATGCTACCTAGATACCTTCCATCAGTGAGGAAGAACTATATTTTGGAATTCCAAAATGCACTTATCCAGGCATAAAATTTTGCTACTGTATTCATAGACCTTTTAAGAGAAGAAATGAATAAACATCTTCACAATAGTATTATTTAATTTAAAAATTTAATCTAATTAATTATTTAATGGCATAAGGGAAAATTAAAAACTAATAAACCAAACTCTTGCAAAAACCTCAGGTTGGCTATTCAGAAAGAAAAAAAAAAGGTGAACAGGTAAAAAGTGAGCATTGGATCTTGTAGAGAGTTTTATTAGCAGTGGATCTGTTCCCAAATGGGAACCAAGATGATATTCATCTTAGTGAGAGGACCTTGCCTGGTTGGGATAGTCAGGCACTCTCACTGCCACTTTTTCTAAATCATCCTGGGTTTGGAATCTGGAGGATTGCCATAAAAAAGTTCCCTGGTTATAAAGACTATAAAGACAGGTTGCATTTAGTTCATCTCTGTTATTCCAGTTTCTAAATGCCCTTAATTTTCCAATACTCCACATTTTAACCCAAGTTTCTGCAGACAGAATCACTTAGTTCAGCTATAAAATTAGGGGGTTCTACTGTCTGAACACTAAGATCTCTTCTAACTGTAAATCCTATGATTCTATGGTTTGATGATAATGGAAAAGGGCTGGTCAAAGGGAGAGACATTTTTCCTAGATCTGGGGTTTAAAGAATTTTCTCTAGTCATTTCTAGTCTCTCAACTTTCTGAAGATTATGCCTAAGTCAAATATAATAGAATTTATGTGGGTTTATAATATTCAAATTATTTCTTTGCTTGCAATCCCTCAGATGCAAACCCCTTCTTAGCCCGATGTGTTGGTATTTTGGGGTCTCGAATACCCTAAACCCCCAAATCTCAACATATTGATTGTCCAAGTTTTAGTAGGAGGCTTCCTGTAGGTTCTGTTGCTGAACATAATTCGAAATTTTATCAGTGTTAATAAGAAAAAAATATTTGTTAAGTGCCAGCAATGACAGAAATGTTGAAATCTAAGGTGTCTTAATATTTATTTAGAAAGGATTTTTCTCTTTCTCTTTTCTGATTTCCCATTACTTAGCCAGGAACGTAACAGCCTTATAGGCTGAAGGAAGAAAATGCCTGCCAGCTGCAGACATCTGTGGAGCTACTTCTGGGGTACCTTACACATTTGGCAATCCTTGATGGCTTCATTTTGGCAGATCAGGTTGCTTTAGCTCCCTCTTCTACCATTTTTTTTTTTAACTCATGGGATGTGGGTTTTACTTCTGTTCGTCTTTTTTCTCTAACATTGGGCTAGAGTTTAGTAGGAGTGTGTTGGTAAGAAAGATGATAGGATTCAGGGTATTCAGCATTGAAGTCTGGTAGTTTCTTTTCCTTTTTTCTCTTTATGTCCACAATTTCTTTCCTCTCCTATGGAATCCTATTTTTTTTTGTTTTGTTTTCATATTGAAAAGTAGTAAAGATCTATATATTTTATAATTTATAACTTTGTGGATTCTACAAGTCAAAATTCATCAGACTGTTGGAGACCTATCCTTTATTAATAAAAGGAAAGACTTTTATTATAGCAAGTCTCCATATTTTTAAAAACATGACACACTAAAAGGGGAGGGGAAGACTTGGAGAACTCCTTTAAATAACTTTTGGAACATTGACATAGTCAAGCCTAAATATTTCTTGTCTTTGGGACAGAGGTACAGAGGGTTTCCATTGCAACATTGCTTGGGTGCCTGGGGCTGGTGAACTCAGAGAGCAAGTAGGTCATTCTGTGACCTTGGTCAGGTTATTCCCCACAGGATTCAAAAATCATTAGTTGGATGCACTCCAGAAGAATTCTTTCCCATAAAAATGAATAGTTTAAAATATTATTTTAAAAATTATACAGATCAATTCAAATTGCTTTGTAGCCAACTTTATTGACCACAGTATCTAAGGAACGAAACCAAGTCAGGCAACATTGACAGTTAAATAGCTCTTAGTAGAGCAGCACAGGCCTTAGACAAAACTGGGTGGCCCAACCTCCTCTTTATGGTCGACCTTCTTCCCTTTAAAGATGAAGAGATTTAGGCTTAGGGAAATTGATTAACTTACCCAATCCAATCACACAGGTAACAGTGCCAGAGGTAGGATTTGAACTCAGCTCCTCTGACACCAAAGTCATTGTACCTAATGCACTGCTTCTACTTCTCACACACTCTTTTCTCCTTTTTGCTGCTTTCTCCTGCCTCTCCCTACCCCCTCAGGTTTGCATAGGAGATGGTTCTCTAGCTCTGTCCTATCAAAACCTGATCCCAAGAAATGTTCTGAAACTCAATCACAACAAGGTACACACAGTCGATAGTTTAAAAATGTTAGTTCTCCCAGGGCACCCAGTAAATGCTTTGCATTAAAGTTAAGCACCAACCAGCACATTGGGGGTGATTTGGAGATCAGGAAGACCATGAAGGCCCTGAAATCATACCAGGTTGTCATCTTTGTCTCTACCCCTGATCCTTACTGAGCAACTGTGCTGAATTCTATTAGGTCCATTGAAACCTGCTAATATTGTATCTGGAATCAGAAAATCTGGAGTTCAAGTCTGGTCTCAGACGCTTACTACCTGTGTGACCCTGGGTGAGTCTGTCTAACTCAGTTTTTTCATCTATGAAATGGAAATGATAGTGGCACCTATATCCTAGGACTGCTGGTCAATTCAACGCTATCCAACTAACATTTATTAAGTTTACTCTACTTTTTAAAATTAAATTTACATAGCCTTCCCATTTTTCAGCTTCTTACATGCTGTCTTCCCTCCATTTGACTCTGAGCTTCTTGAGGGGAGGGACTGATTATCTTTTACCCTTCTTTACATTCCCTTTTCTTGGTATGGAGTCTCGTATGGGGCTTAAGTGCTTATTGACCGACTGACTTACTATCTGCTTCTTGTGTACTCTCAGGAATCCCTAATAAAATAATCATACAAAGAGCACACAACTTAATAAATGCATGAAATAATTTGGCTGTAAGGTACA
Organism: Pseudochirops cupreus; assembly: GCA_028627135.1. Lineage (NCBI taxonomy): Eukaryota > Metazoa > Chordata > Mammalia > Diprotodontia > Pseudocheiridae > Pseudochirops > Pseudochirops cupreus. The sequence goes on along the minus strand of CM053580.1, from coordinate 235,235,569 downwards.
GCAGAAGTTAGCAATTTTGAGACAAGTACTATTCGCATACTTTCAGAATTCTGGATCAGTCGCCCCATCTTTGTTAGTTTGGCAGTATGAAATTTAGCTCATTGATAATTGATTAATGATTAAAAATTGTAGTTAATCACTGAAATCAATATTTATGGAGCAGATTTATATTAGATTGGAAACTCCCTCTCCCAGTCAAGTCAAACGTGAACCTCTCCTATCCTTATGTCCAACCAATTATGGCCTTAGTTGAGTTTGCATCACTGGACTGTATAAAAAGCTGTTCTGATGTTCAGATGTATCCTGGCTACTGAGGACCTTGGGATCTCATTTTATTGGCAATTGGTAGCCTTACTAATGGGTCAGCTAGCTAGCACAATGAATAGAGTGCTGGGCCTGGAGTCAAGAAGATTCATCTTCCTGAGTTCAAATCTGGCCTCAGATGCTTCCTACTTGTGTGACCCTAGACAAGTCACTTAACCTAGTTTGCCTCATTTTCCTCATTTGTAAAATGAGTTGGAGAAGGAAATGGCAAAGCACTTTTATTATCTTTGCCAAGAAAACCCTAAATGGGGTCATGAAGAGTCAGACACAATTGAAAAATGACTCAGCTTAAAATAAGTTTACTATGTGCTAGGCACTATGCCAAAGCCTGGGGATAGAATTAAGAAAAAGAAAGTCCCTGCCTTCAAAATGCTTACAATCTAATGGGTAAGACAGCACATAAAAGGAAGCTGAAAACTGGGGGGAAGGCAGGGCACAGCAGGGAGTATATCCAGCTTTGGGCATGATGTTCTGAGGAGTCCAAACAAAGAAAATCTTTAATAGAAAGTAGAGAGTTACTTTTAAAAGGCTGTTGTGAGGAAAAGATGAGACATTTGCAAAATATTCTGAAAACTTTAAAAAACTATATAAATGTAAATATGATGATGATGACAGTTACTAGAATTCCAGAAAGAGCCTTAGGACAATGGAACTGTGAGGATTCGTCGTCTTCTTTTTCCTTTGTTAACTTTCCCTGTTTGGGAAAAGTTCTTTCAGTAATGGTTTTTGATTCGTGCCTGATGTGAGAGCTCCCTTATCCTCAGCCCTCTGATTGAGGAGGCAATAGAAGAAAGAACCTTTTAATATTTAGAACTATCTAATAATGGGATGACTCCTTTGAAAAATAGTAAAATCCCTCTCCTTGGAATTATTCAAGTAGGGGTTAGATGACTAACTCTCAGGGAAGTTACAGAAAGTGTTACAAAATGAGGTAGAAGTTTGGACTAGCCTTTCAACATTAATTTCATTTCTAATTTTCTCTAACTCTATGCTACTCTTCACGGGTAACTCACATTTGCATGCTACCTTTATGCATACAAAGACTTTATACATACATATATATATATATGATTATTGATTGGAACTGGAAGGGACTTCAGAGGTTACCTAGTTTAAACCTTATTCTTCATATGAGGAAATAGATCGATGATGTAATGAAACCAATGTGCCCTTACAGATGGATAGCCTGTCTTTTGTAATAGAGCAGCACAGGCCCTGGGGGGTGGGGTGAGGAGAGGAAGTCTCTGGATCTTACTCCAACCCAACTTATTTCACAAACGTGGATATTGAAGCACAGGAAAATAAAGTGAATTACTCTAGGTCACAGAGTTGGCAGAAAAGGAGTTGGGATTTGAACCCAGTTCCTTGGCTTCTAAAGCCACTGATCTTTCCACTGCACCCCTTGCTTCATGATCAGATTTGTTCCAAACCAAAAATAATAACAACAACCATAACAACACTGAAAAAATAAAAACAATGATGACCTAGTGAGGTGATAATAAAAGCACCATTGGACTCATTTTACAGATGAAAAAGTAGAGGCTTAGAGACAATATCTTTCAGAGAGAGAGAGAGAGAGAGAGAGAGAGAGAGAGAGAGAGAGAGAGAGAGAGAGAGATCTTCATCACCATTTTTAGCAACTCTAAAAGATGTTTTCTTCATCTATGGGGTGCCAGGTAAATATATTTGGATGAGTTTCTAATTGGATTCTAAATTACCTTAACATTTTTAAAAGTATGTAGTTTTATAAGTGCGGATATTGCCTCTGTTAACATAGATCAATTAAAAGGGAAGGGAAAGAGAGGGAAGGAGGAAAGAGAAAGAAAGAGAAATAGAGGAGGGAAGGTAAAGAAGAAGAGGAAGAGGAAAAGGAGGGTGGAAGGGAAGGAAATGAAAGTGGGGAGAAGAAAGGGAAGGGAAAAGAAGGGGAGAGGAGAGGAAAGAAGGTGGAAAGTGAAAGAAAAGATGAGAAAAAAGAAATGGAAGGAAGCTTCCTTAGACTGGACTTCAGGGACAGATCCATCATAGGGTTTATGTTCTGCTGGTACAACCTTGGAGGATTCAGGGTTGCTTCTGTGCCATAATGAGGCATTAGGATGGGATTTTTATGGAGGACTGATGTATTTAACTGGGCAAAATCTTCAATGATGTCCTTTAGCTCTTTAGCTACTTAAGAAAAATAAACAAACACATAACTTCTCTTTTCCATTCAAGAGGATAAAACCTTGGAGTAGACTGAATGCTTTTTCCTAGTTTTATCTGTTTCTTTATGGAATTTCTATTCAGAATTGTATGAGGAAGACAAATGAGCATTGGATTTTGAGCTGGAAGGGGCTTTTGAGGTCACAGAGTTGGAAGGAATTTCAGACACCATCTAGTCCCACCAGTCATTGTTATAGAGCAGAGAACTGTGGACCAGGGAGGTTAAGTTGGACCCAAGGTCACACCTTGACTAGTACAGTTCTCCACATACTCCCTTGATGGATTCAGGATCTAAATTAATGTCGATATTCCCTCTAACGATAGAGATTGTTACCCACTGATGCCTATCCATTCTGCACAACTCATGCCTTCCTATAAATCCACCTCAGAAGAGATACCCAATGTGCCAGGGGGCTTCTAATTCTCTTGACATATTTCTCTTGATATAGCCTTGATAACAATGGAAGGAACATCCAAGCTATCTGTCAACTATCTCTCTTCTTCCATAACCATCCTACCTTTTTTTCCTGATCATAATTCTTTGGCAAAATAATTTATGCCATTTTTATACAGAGGTTTTAGTTTGTAATGTGTAATGTTCACTAAGAGGTAGAAAAGTAGGCATATGGGCAAATAGTTATTGATACCAAGAGAGCCTAGTAGCCTTTTTTGGATAATAAGGTCAGAGAAATTTTTTCATGAATTTACTGCTTTGTAACACATTGTTAAATGCTCTAAAATTGTGTTGCCTCTAGTGTAGACCTCTGTATATACTTGATCCAATTCAGGTTCTTGTCTTATCATGATTTGTTTCAGTATCATTTCTACCATTTCACATGGAGACTGTTAAGAGTTCAAATATGATGGATACACTATCCTTGATGGTGAAAAGAATTTATAATTTGAATTTTTTACTGTTTTATTCTATTTTCATCTCTGTTTTTTCGAAACAACTTAAGTCAGTAAGTATTTATCATTGTTGTCTTTTCAGTTATGTTCTACTACTTATGAAACCATTTCAGATTTTCTTGAAAAAGATACTGGAGTGGTTTTCCATTTTCTTCTCCAGCCTCACTTTACTGATGGGGAAACTGAAGCAAATATGGTTAAGTGACTTGTCCAGAGTCACATAACTCAGAAGAGTTTGAGGCTGGATTTGAACTCAGGAAAATGAGTCATCCTGACTCAGACCCGGCCCTTTATCCACTGTGTCACCTAGAAGTACCTTCTATGTTCTAAACTCTGGAGATAAAAAGAAATGACAAAGAAACAACTAGTTCTTGCTTTTAAGGAGCTCATATTCTAATAGAGGAGACAACATGCAGACAACTATGTACACATATATTATGTTAAGGATAAATTGGATATAATCTTAGAGAAAAGTCACTAGAAATAAGGGGGAACAAAAAGACTTCTGGGGGAGGATAGGTGGTGCAGTGAATAGAGCACTGGCCCTGGAGTCAGGAGGATCTGAGTTCAAATGCGGCCTCAGACACTTAACACTTACTAGCTGAGTGACCTTGGGCAAGTCCCTTAACCTCAATTGCCCTGCCCTGCCCCCTCCAAAAAGCAAAAAAAAAAAAGACTTCTGACTGAAGGTAGGATTTTAGGGGGATGTGAAAGAAGCCAGGAAATAGAAATAAATGGGGAGAGAATTCCAAGGATGGGTAGTAAAAACGACTGTAGTTGAGAAATGGGGTGTTTTCTTTGAGGAACAGCAAAGAGGCCATTATCACTAGATCAGAGAGGACTTGGAGGGGAATAAAGTATAAAGGAGAGAGGAAAAGTTGGAAGGGACCAGGTTACATAAGGCTTTAATAGCCAAACTGAGGATCTTCATAGTTGATCCTGGAAGTAAGAGGCGAGCGCTAGAGTTTGATAACTGGATGGAAGGTAGATTAGAGTGGACTGAGACTGGAGGCAGGAAGACTAACCAGAGAGCATCAGGTAATGAGAGTCTGTATGAAGGTGGTAGCTCTATCAGAGGAGAGAAGGGGATATATGTGGGAGATCTTACAAAGGTAGGACTTGGCAACAGTTTGGATATGGGGAACGAGAAAGAATGAGGAGTCAAGAGTGCTACTCAGCTTGCAAGCCCGGGTGACTTGGAGGATAAGGATGCCTATAGCAGGAATAAGGAAGTTAGGAAGAGGGAAGGATTTAGGGGAAGAGATAGTTCCATTTTGAACATTTTGAATTTAACATGTCTATACAACATCCAGTTTGAAATGTCTAATAGACAGTTGGAGATTTGAGACTGGTATTGAGAAAGAGGTCAGGGCTGGATAAATTGATGTGAGAATCTTCTACATAGGAATGATAATTGAATCTATGGAATCTGATGAGATCACCTGGTGAAATAGTATAGATGTGAAAGACAAGAAGGCCCAGAATGGAGTTTGGGGGATGTCCATGGTTAGGGCAGCGTGACTTGTATGAAGATCCTTCAAAAGATACTGAGGAGCATTCAGACAGATAAAGAGCAGAGCAGAACAGAAGAGAGAGAAAGAGAGAGAGAAAGAGAGAGAGAGAGAGAGAATTAGTTATGAAAATGTATAACAAAGAGAGAATAAAAAAAAGAAGTTGCTCAACAATGTCAAAAGCTTCAGAAAGATGAAAAAAAGATGAGGTTTCAGAAAAGGTCATTCAATTGTTTGATTAAGAAATGACTGGAAACTTTAGAAATAGTAGTTTCAGTTGAATGATGACAGTGGTTGTAGACAACCTTTTTAAGAGTTTGATCACAAAAGAGAGGAGAGATATTGGGCAATATCCAGCAAGGATTAACAGATCAAGTGAAAGTTTTCTAAAGATCTGGGAGATATGGGCATGTCTGTAGAGAGTAGGAAGAAGCCAGTAGGCATGGAAAAATTAAAGCTTAGTGAAAGAGTAGGGGTGATAGAGAAGACAATCTACCAGAGAAGATGAGATGGGGCAAAATCCTGTGTCCCCTTAATGGGTTTTGCCTTGGCATGGGAAATGGAGCTACGTTTTCATGTAGTAGAGGGTTGGTTTTGAAGATGGTGGTGGTGTTGGCATGTTGGTGATAGAAAATGAAGAAAGAGAAAGGAACAGGAACGCTGAATGATCTTAATTTTTCAGTGAAATATGATGCAAGGTTCTCAGCTAAGAGAATTCAGGGAGGGCGAACCTTGCCCTTGGGATGATTTTTACTTATTTGTATCTCTTGCTTAGTTTTCCTTGAATTTGCTTTTTTAACCACTGTTTCTTGCTATGAGGCAATGCTGCTCAAAATCTCCCACTATCTTCTTCCATACGATTTTACAGACACGTTATATTCAAAATTGTTATTACACTTGGCTGCCATGTACTCTCCATTTGGCAAGGATAACAAGCCTCTGCTTGCTGCAAATTTATACCTAGTAGGTACATGATAAATATTGAATAAACGAATGAATGCAAGTCATTAAAGTTCTTCCCTGTAGCACCAGTGAATTACTCCCTCCCAAATATCCTACAGGATAAGGGATGCCACAGAAGGAGCATCAGAAAGCTTTGGGGCCCCAAAAGAAACAGAGTTCATGAGTAAGCTATGGGCTGAAAATTCTAAAAGGGTGGCCACTTACCCATAGAGACCCTGGGAAAGTAGTGAGAACCTAGAAATTGACTTCCTATTTACTACATCTCTGGTCAAATAAGGTAGGAAGGCCCATTGCCTAGCAAGTTTCTTTAATAGGCTAAAAACGAAGGACAACTTAGTATGATCCCCAAAGAAGTTTCTTGGGCTCAATTCCATCTAAAACTAGGCGTATGAGAAACCTTTCTGATATTCATTTAAATTTCATTGGTAGGCTAACTTAATACCCACTGCCCAGAGGGGAAACAGAATTGAGATTCACAGCAACTGATTGGGTTATTTGCAGTAACACCTGTGATATGGTACTTAATGCCTTAGGAGATTCCTAGCATCCAGAAGAGGTGACATGGCTGCCATTTATCCATGAGAGGTAGCCCTGCTGTGGCTTTTGGGAACCTTGATGGGGAGTGGAAAGGCAGATACTTTGGAAATGTGGTAAATACAATTAGATTGGATCCAGATGAGCCTAAGGAGGCAAATATCTTCTGTTTAAAGCAGTGCTGCCAGTCTCGTGTTCTATGTTAGGTTTTCCAGTGATAGGAAGACAGGTTTAGAAAGGCAGAATGAGTTGGGAAAAGCCCTTCTGAGTTTGAGTGAGAAGACACAAATTTAAGCCTCACTTCTGAAATGTTGTTTGTGACAATGGGTAAGTCACCTAACCCCTCCGTGCCCCAGGCAACACTGACTAATACTTAGACATGTTGATCTGCACTGGTAGAATAAGTTTCCATACCAGTAGTTTTCCACATTGATTTAAATCACAGATTCAGACTAATAATGATGATGGCAATAGTTACTACCTACAATAATAAACCATAATAATGATAATAAGAATATAATATTTTGCATTCTACCATCTCATCTGATCATGGTAACAGTTCTGTGGGCTAGCTGAAACAGATAGTATCATCTTCATGTTAGAGATGAGGAAATAGAGTCACAGAGAGAATGAGTGATTCAGCCAAGCTAACAAGTGAGGGAGGATTCAGAGTCTCCTGACTCATACTCGCTTCAACAGGTCAAAGGTTCTTTATCTGTCTTACAGGGTTCAAGTGGATGTAAGCTAACATAAATTATTACATGATAATTAGTGGCTTGTAATCCTGTGGGAGGAAGTTGTCTAGGCCACTGTGCCCGGCAGGGGTGCGCCAACTGAAGAAGGTATAATTCAAGCTGAGGCTCCTGCTCCTTTTGAAAGGTGGAAGATCTCTCTTGGCAGGTGCTACCTGGCATGCATCAGAGGGGTGGAATGTGTTGCCCTGATAGAAGCCATGTTACACAGTGTCATAGCCGTAAGGACTCAGACAGAATTCAATGCTAATGAATAAAATGCCCCGGCGAAACTTGTTGGATATGTTTAACATCTTGAACAAGAATTTCCAGGGGCTCTGTTTTTATTGGGCCTACATTGACTTTCTCTCTTCTCTGAGATATTAAAGAATCTCAGGACCAACAATTTTGCTGTAAAATATTCATAACACCCAAAGCTTGTTTTAAGAGAGGGAGAGGAAAACATAACCAGCTCAAGGTTGAATGCTAATGAGATAATGCATGGCTAATGATGCAATACTGTATATTAAGAATCTGACACTTCCCAGCATTTCTTATAATCACATTTGGTACTTCATGGATATACTCAGTTTTTGAAATCTAAGTGGTCCAAAACGTTATCGCCCAAATTTGGTAATAATTATAAACCTTAGCCAGGAAGTCCTTTTCTCTCTATATTTCAGCCAACACTGGTTGATTAATAGCCAGCTTTGTTTCTGATCCATGGAAATTAGATGAACCTTGGAGAAGTCACTTCCCCACCCTGGTCTTCGGTTTCTTTATTTTTAAAATGAGGTTCTGGGGCTGGATGACCTCTTAGAGTCTTTCCAGCTCTAAATCTATAACTCTATGATCTATGGCCCTTGAAGCATGCGCTGTACTTGAGAAAAGAGACACAGGCAATGAGCAATGAGACTTGTTCAAAAGCTAGCAATTGAATCAAGATTCAGAAGTAGTGAAGAGCCTGCTCCTCAATCTTTCCACAGGCCTTGATTTCCATTGTTCTGTGGATGGCTTGCCTCCTTTCTTATCCTACTCCTGGCCCCCGTTCCCCAGGTCTCAGTAACACAGTAGAGATGCTTTTTGACAGACAAGAGATAATCTTACACTTGACTTCCAATATCAAGGCATTTTAACTGGCATGCTTTATATTGAATAATTCATGGGTATTCAAGCTTTACTTCACTCCACAAAGAAAGTGCTTTCTCTTAGGAGCCACAGTAGATATGAGCAGCTAATTCATTATTTAAAGAGATTAAGTATTAGCAACTGGTATGGGCTCTTCAGAGCTCGTTTTATTCCCTTTGCTCATGTTATCCCCTGCCTCTCAGCTGCCTAGAACAGTTTTTAGATTGATTTTACCATATTTAAGTCTTTTTTAAAAAAGATCTACCCCCAAACCTCACTATTTTCAGCCCTGCATTGTCCTATTTTAAAAACGTAAAGAAATGTGCTGTTAGAACTCCTTGAATCTCTGCAGGCCCACGGGAATACATACAATTGCAACACTCTCTGCTTTCAGTTAAGAAAATGTGGCAGGTGGGAGGAATGTAAGAAACCCAACTTCACCAGGGTTTAAAGACGACTTGCAGGAACAGGCCAAAGATGGCTTGAGTGTTTTGAAACAGGTGGTGAAAGAGGATGAATCCTTTACTTTCAAGTGATGCTACTCTGAAAGGAAAAGTCCCCATGGAGACCCATCCTTTATGATGAGCTCAGAGAGCAGGAGGGCAGGCAAGGCTGGGAGTGTTTGGCTGCCTTTTTGGAGCCAGGGGCTTGCTCAGCTTCCTACTCACTCAACTCAAACTTCTTTTTCACTTCTTGTCAAAAAGAGCATAAACTTTGTCAAAAAGTCTATGCTGCTTTCCCTGTTAGTGGAGCCTGGCTGCTCCCATGGGGCTGTTTGCTTCATCTAACAGGATACAGGTAATGAAGGTTATCTGGTCTATGAGGACAGAGTGAGGAGAGAAATTTTCCTCTAGGACTTTTCTGAGTATTTTAAGTATTTTGAATGATGGATTGTCTACTTCTTGGAGACTAGATTAGAAAAAATAAAGATAGGACACCAGTGGGCATGAAGCAGTAACCAGTGAAAGTTCACATTTCATATTAAAGGATACTGATCCAGTCTAGTCTTAGAGTGGTTGAAACTGAGAAATCTAGAGAGATGGTGTGGGATAGGGAACTGAGAGCTGGCCTCAGAGATAGTAAGCCCTGCATTCAAGGTCTGCTGCTGACACATACTAACCTGGGTAAGTCATTTGCTTCTCTCAGTTCCCTTGGGAAATTTTCTAAGATAATATGTTACAAAGTAGTTTTTTATTTGCATTGGTAGAGGGAGTATTCTTGTTCCTCATGGCTGTGGTGGGAGTTGGGGGAGGATCTCGACATCAATGATATCCCAGGTCTAGGATCCCACTTCAAGGAAAAAGAAAGTTGGTGGTCCACTTGCCTAATGAAATCATTTGAAGGGTATAAAATATATTATTGAATAAATATATGACTGGAAAAGGAGTACAGTAAAGAGAGTAAGGGATGACCAATGGATAGCCCATATCTTCCATTGGTGCCCATGCAATGTCAAGGTATCTAGAGAAAGGACTTTGGCACATCAGGTAGAGTATTTAAGGGAAATACATAGATAAGAGTCTCACAGGATGGGCAAGTATAAATAGGTTATGATTTCAAAGAGCTTAGCTTCCAGTAGAGGAGTCAAGATCTACATGCAAATCCTTTAAATAATTTCACAAGGCAATAGGTAATCAAATTGTAGGTGGACCTTCCTAGACTGACTCTCTTCATCATGGGCCACATTTAGGCTCTGGGGGGTGGGTCTGCCCCAGGTTGCTCTTCTTTGTCATGTTGTTTACATATGGTTGACATTCCAACAGGGGAATATGAAATAGCAAATTAACAAGAGCAAAGAAGGCTTAATTTCCTCACAAATTGGTATGACCTTAAGAAATTCTTCTGATGGGACATGAGGGAACTTTGTTATTCCTCTTTGTACTGCTTATGCACCTTGCATTAGTCTCAATTCCCCATTCTTCTCCCCTAGACTTGGATGCTAGCCCTGGTCCTCAGGCTTTTATAGGTGAACTTTCTTCACCAGCAAGGAATCAAGTTTTCATGTCACTTCCTGACCAACTCCATCATGCTATGCTGCCTGATGTAATCAGACTTCCTCTCAACATTTTATTTTTGGTCTTCCCCTACAATGTCTCGCTTAATTGCATTTGTAGCCCTAGCACTTAGCACAATGCCTGGTACATAGTAAACTCCTAGTCATTTCTCTCTGTCTCTCTTCCTGTCTGGCTGTCTGTCTCTCCCCTTTGAGAATCCTGACGGGTAATGGACTTGCTCCTGATATTCCTGGTGATCTTTATTGATTTAGAAAGTTGGCACTGTTCTTAAACTCCTTGAGAGAAGCAAAAAGACAAGGCTTCTCAATTCCTACAGATTCTATTTTGGACCCAAATTCACAGGAGTGGGGAAGAAGTATTAAAAAACGCCCAGGCAGTGCTCCCCCTCCCCAAGTTGGAAATAAAAGTAATTCACCACCTCTACTTTGGTTGCACATGTTTTGACCCATATACTAAAGTCATCAAACCATATTTAACCAAAGATGAAAAGAAATGCCTCGTGCAAATATTCAGTATTACGAGAGCTCAGAAAAACCTAGGCTGGGGTCATAAGAGAATAAGAATAATAACATGTTCTCAGTGTTTTACCAAAGTAAAGCATTTTCCCAATACGCTTAAGTGGGGGAAGACTTCATGAAAGTGGTAAGATTTCAGTTGGGCATTGAGAGGTGAGCAAAATTTGGATATGTAGGCCAACAGAAGGAGGGAAGAATTGCGAACAGGAAACAAAAGCAAAGACAAAAAAAGCAGGAATGCACTTTGTGCATCTAGAGGCCAGGGAGAAAACAAGGCTATTTGAAACAGGCTTTATCTTGGAAAGGAGGAGGATAAATCAGGAAGAGGAAGCTAGGACCAGATTATCATAGAAGATGTTGAACGTTAAAAAAAGGAGTTATTTCTTTGTTCAATAGGCAACAAAGATGTATTGACAACTCTCTAGTAGATAGGTGACATGACAGTAACATTTAAAAGAAGATTAACCCAAAAATGGTGAATTAAAATTAGAAGGCTGCTGTAATTTGCTAGCCTTGAAGCAACGGAGGCTTGGACTGTATTTATACATATTTTTAATGATACAATTAATTTTGCACAAAATTAGGAATTTTACAGAATTATGGTATCTGTTTTAGCTGTTTTTCAAGCAACTTGCCCATTGGCAAGTAAATGGGTTGGATCCAAAAAAAGTATCTGAGCTGTCAAAAAAGATCTGCACACTTGTTAATGGATAGCTGCACATGGCAGAAATGATGCGCCCAAAGGAAAGCACAAGGGCTTGGTCTCCTCACCAATTCTCCTGTTATCTGTATTAAACTAGAACTGCTTAAAAAGGTGGGAGGTGGGGAATTTTTGCTTTTTTGAGTCTGGGGAAAGATTTATAAACTTTAGATAAAAGTTTAGTTGATATTTTGCTTCTTTGCTAGATGAGGAAGGAGGCAACAGTGGGTAGCATTCTTTCTTTGAGAAATGGTTCTGAAAATTCTCTTTTTATAGGAGGAAGAAGGTTGAAGATAATTGGAAAAAGAGAACAAGATATTTATTTATTCTGCCACTAGTGGTACTGCAGGAATACTGAGTAAGACAAGTTTATGATTCTTGGGCACAATATATGGTTTTATATATATATATACATGTATATATGTGTATATATATATATATATGTATATATATATATATATTTATTTATTTATACACACATACACACACACGCACACACACATTCTTTCTCAAGACCAAGGTTTAAACTAGAAAGTATCACTAGGGTCACCAGGCTGAGGCAATTCCTTGAGGTCTATAGAAAGAGGGTTGTGCCATTAGCTTTTAGAGTTCATGCCATATATACTCTTCCCAACGTATTTGCCACACAAAAAACCCTCTTAGAAAGGTCAGTTTCACTGGGATCTCCTAAAAGAGGATAGCATTTTTAAAAACAGCTTCCCTCATCCCTCAGTCTTGTTAACATTCTTTTGGAGATGTTATTAAATTCCAATGAAATGTAAGGCACAGAAAGTCAACACAGTTGATAGGCATCAGACAATATGTAGAGTAAGTTCTATATCTGACGTGTATTGGCTGTGTGGCCATTGTCAAGTAACTTAACCTTTTGGTGCTAGATAAGACTGAGGTCAAGGTGTGGCAAGAGAATTTCTAGCTCAGACTTCTGCTGTGTTAAGAGAAAGACTGATGGAAAAGAGACTCTGACTCTGGGTTCTTGCCACCACTATGATAAGAGGACACTGTCTATGTCACACCAGCTGCCCAGTCAAGGTTGAGAAACAAAACAACAGCTCCTGTTCTCACTGGCAGGGTCCTTATCTTTCCCCTTCTGTTGTGTATACCCTTCTCTTCCCCTCTTGCTTTTTGTCAGATTCCACAGTAACCCATCCTGCTTTTCTATTCACATTCTACCTAAGGTTGCTGAAGCTGTTCCTTGGGTTCTGATTTTTTTTTTCCATGCAGATGAGCTTGAACTCTGAGTGTAAATAAGATGTGCAGATAACTATCTTTGTATCATTGATTCAGTGATTGGCAACAATACCTAATCAAAAGAGCCCTTGTGATTATAATCATTTTTATCCCAAAGGTGAGTTTCCACTTATTAATGGAGTTTGACTCCATACACAGAAGAAATCACAGGTCGTGATCAAATATGTACAAGGAATACATCCTTCCCCAGTGACCTTTTGCCAAAGAAGAAACAAAATACCAAACTTACATGTGAAAATATGCAAATCTTTCTAGTGGTTTTTGAAAATAATCACATTGTTTTAGTTAATTTCCTTAATTTGGTTTTTTTTTTTACAAACAATCTCACCTTAGTATGGACTAAAATCACTCATGGGGGAGATGGTGGGGATAGTTGGCAGATCTTAAAGGAAAAATTCAAGGGTTTGAAGGTGATTTTTCTTTCTATTTATTGCAAGGGAACTTTTTCTGTAAATAGTTAATTTCCCTAATAAGATATATAGGCACTGGGGTAGGGAGATCCATCTTGCCTTACCAGAAAGTCAGAGGGTAATGGGGGAGGATATAGGAGAGAGCAGATTGGGGGGAGGGAGTATAGAGTGGGATCACTGTTTCGGGTTGGTAGGTAGGGGAAAGATGGGGAGAAAATTTGTAATTCAAAATCTTGTGGAAATGAATGATATAAGCTAAAAATAAAAGTTAATTAAAAAAATAGTTACTTTCCCTGAAATATATCCAGTATTATGAACACTACTGCCATCATTTGTGATTCACAAGCATGTGTAGAATTTGGGTAGCTATAGACCTGTATTCTCAGATACCACGAATCTCTTTTCCTTCCCAAACTTTTAAAAATTGACATATTGCTCTGTTTCCTTCCCTGTGAGATTATCTACGTCTCCAGGAATAGGTATTAGGGATGAGAAGTCCTGAAAAATAATTGATTTCTCTATGGTGTATGTGTTGTGATGATGCTATTTGGAAGCTACCTGTCTTTTTTGAGGGAAGCAGTGGGTGAGGAATGGAGCTGGTATGTATTTCAATAAATAAGGACTGGTTTATCCATCTTAGACCTACTGATAGCTATACTGTTCAAGTTCAATGCTGATAAAATGCTGTTGGAGTGTGTCTACTCTAAGGAGACAAGTAGTCAGCTTGCTTTTGAAGCTAAAGAATTCCTAAGAGGGCTGAGGAAGCTGAATAAAGTAAACGCTCAAGTTAAAATCACAAGCAAATCACGGTGTCTTCTTTGCAAGATAACTTTGATGTCAAAGTTGTTGGTTTTGAAAATGGAATTAAAAGAAAGCATTATGAATCATTACAAACTGAACTATCAAGAGAGTTAAAGAGTCAGGAACAGGGTAAATAAATGATTAGATTAAAAAACTTTTGAAAGATTTTTCTTAATTTACTTTACTGATTTTCCCCCTTGAGATCAAGCTAATTAATAAAATAAAGAAATAATCATATATTGTAGAATTCTTTTTTCTTCCCTTCAAGTACGCCACATTCTTTTAATTGTTTGATTTCAGCCACCGCAGCCCAGTATATTGATGGTCTAGATTTGAAGGGTTCTTTCTCTTTAAGTTTGAATCTTTGAGTTTGCTGCCACAACTTTGGATGATTTTCAGAATAAACAGGACCTATTTATCTCTTACTTTCCATGAGCTTCATCTTGGATATAGAGGGTCAAATTATACCCTGGGAAGCTTAGAGCAAGTAGGGCAAAGTTTTGTCTCACTTTCTAATCGCTAAGGTCGTGTTTCCCATTTTCCATGTTATTCTAATCAGTGCTTTTGAGAGTTGTCATCTTCCTAACATAAGTAAACTAGAACTAGGTTAGTAGTCCATAAATTTGGCAATTATTGGATATTGCTTTGGGTTGTGACTCTGCATAATTCCATGCTACTTTTTATAACTATCTCATAATATTCATATGGCATAAAGTTCTATAAAGAACTTTTCTTCATCATCACCCTGTGAAACAGGTAGTAAAAATATTATCCTGTTCATTTGGGAGATGAAGAAACTGATGATAAGAGATTAAAGTGATTTTTTTCCATTATCATGTGATTAGTCAGTATATTAAATGCAGGATTTGAATGCAGATCTCATTCAAAGTATCAGATACTATCCCACAAATTTTATGTTTGGCTTTGTGATGGGTTACATTCAAGCTGAAATTCGTATTGCCTGAAAATAGAACAGCTGGATGGTGAGGGCACCAAGTCCAAGGATAAAAACTGCCCAAGTATTATTAACAAGAAGGATAATATAATAGATACATAGATAACTTGACGCTGACTATAACTTTTGTTTTCTTGTCTGGGAGAAGTGAGAAACATAGGAGTAAATTAGTGAAGGGTTCTATACTCTGAAAGGATCTAAACCTATTCTTTAAAGCCTTACTCATTGAATACCTGGCTGTCACAGTGGATAGGGCACAGGCTCTGGAGTCAGAAGGACCTGAGTTCAAATCAAGGTCTCAGACACTTGACATGTACGAGCTGTGTGACTGACCCTGGACAAGTCACTTAATTGCCTTGTGGAGAAAAAGAAAACAATTTTATTCTTTGCTCCCAAATCCCTTCCCCCTGCCCCAGTTCCTTGTGTATTTTGTGCTTTTTGTATATATTCATCATGTGTTATTTTGTATTATATAGAGAAAGGCATTGTGGCATAATGGAAATAGTCTCGGAGCTGAAGTTAGGAAAGGTTCAATGCTGCCTCTTACTAGCTCAAATCTTACACTTAACTAGCAATGTGACTATGGACAAATTTCTTAACCTTTCTAAGCTTCAGATAATTTTCTAAGACCAAAAACCTTATATTGCATCTGCCCGATTGGAGGGAGCTCCCACACATGAAATCCCCATAGCAATGGAAGTCATTATTTAATGTATCTGTATAGCTAAGATCCTTTCCCTTTCCCCACCCCCTCCATTTCTCTGTTTTCTCCATGGTATCTGTGACTGAGTCATCTCTAAACTTAGTACAATAGAACCTTGGTTTAAGAATTTAATTCCTTCTGAGATTCTGTTTATCATGCCATTTGTTTGGATTGCAGACCAAATTTTCCCATAGGAAATAATGTAAAGTCAGATGATCGGTACCACATCCCCCAAAATATTCATATAAAAATAATTATTTGTAATTTTAAGAAAGTTTTTTTTATCCCTAATGCACCTGAAATATAATGGCAACAATTAGTACACAATATAAACCAAAAATAAAACAAATTAACCTGCACTTTACCTTTGAGAAGAGTCTTGGCTGGCTCGAGGGAGACGGGAGGGAGGAGGAGGAGGAGGAGGAAGAGGAAGAGGAGGAGAAAGAGGAAGAGGAGGAGGAAGGGTTGTTGCTTGGAAGGAGAATCTCCTTCCATGAGAACATTGGGGATTTCAATGTCTGGAGTGTTCTTCCTTATGCTACTTTCACTAAAAGTAAGACCAACACTACTGCCTTCACTTATTTTTCATTTTTTAGAATCACTTTGATGTTTTGACTCACTGATTTTTTTTCTTTATGTTCACTTCTGACGAGGAATCTATCAAATGACACTTGTTTTTGATATTTTTTCAGAATGTCACGGAGATGTGACATTGCATTATCCCTAAAAAATATTTGTGGCTCTCATTGCTACAACCTTATTTGGGTGACGTTTTTCAACAAAATTTTTTATGTTTCCCCACATCTGATAAACTTCATGAGCTGTTCAAGTCCAAACGTGATGTTTGTACTGAGAATTTTTGTTCATCATGCTGCAAAACAAATTTTGTGAAACATTTCCTCATTCAGCAAAGCATACGTAAACTGAGTTACTCATAAACCCAGGTTCTCCCTCTCTTATTCCTCCACCCCAACACACCTGCCATCCAGTACTGTTGTATGGGGTATGGGGACCCCAAAAATCCCCTACCCAAGAAAAATCAAAAGTCAGAGGTATCTTGAGGAAGGAACAGGAAATTTTATTCTCTTCCCCCGTAGGGAGAGGGCAGTTCTCTCCATGGTGGGGATGAAGGAGAGGAAGTGTGTTAGAAAAGACAGAATAAGAATTTATACCCTACAGCAGTCAAGCCCCCTCCCCCTGGCTGTCCCTTCTCCCATTGGCTGGGAGGTAGGCTCTCAATCTTCATGCAAAATCTAACCCAATGGCAGATAACAAAGAAGCCCGCCACTATCTCATATTGGCAGGGAGGTGGGACAGGGAGTCAACGTATCATCCATGGCCTTATTTGGTAAACGCCAGAGCAAGGGAGGGGAAAAGGTCACAAGCAAGGGTGGAGATCAAAAAACTCCTGAAAAAGGGCCTAATGCTTTTAAGGGTGTGGTATACAAGGGGGGAGGTCTAAAACTCCTGAAAGGGGCCTCATGCTGATGACAGCAAAGGAAGGGGGTAAGGGTCCTAGGTTGTGTAAACCCAGTACTCAGGCCTGTCAAGTCTTACAAAAGTCTATCTCTGGCGTCCAGATAGTTTCTCTCCCTTCTCATTCTGAGGAGTCTTCCCAGAGGGTGCAGGGAGTGTACCCCATTCACTGTATACTTATAAACTATTTAATCAATAGTTGGTGCATTATTGACCTGAATTGCTAGGCTCAGGCCCTGCCCAGTGACTGGTATCTTGATTAAAGAGGGATTGGTTACTGGAGAGTTTCTTCCCCTCCACCCTACCCTGCCTTGGCTCTTTGCTATAGCACATGAATCCATCTAGCAACAGATACCACTGTTGGAAAAATTAGCCCCAAAACAGGGTGACAGGAAACAACCTTTTAAAACTCCTTTTTTTGCTCTTCTTTTGATATTACCTTCTCTTCAGAAAGTGCACAGAAAAGAACTACCTTTTGGCTTCAGTTGGAAGTGAATATAAAAGCATCTATGTATATCCATGGGAAGATTTCAACAGATCTATTTGTGCACAAACTTTAAATTCCTCCCCAGTCTGTAGTCTTGACTCTCTATGGGATATTCTTCACCAGGCCACAGAGACCTCTTTGCTTGGAAAGCTTATTTCACCCCTAGACTAACTCTTAAATTGGAAGTGCCACCTTCCACTGCAGGGCCTCTCTCTGATTGGCTGATTACTCCTAGAAACTACATTTTAAGGAAAAGGCCCAGGCCAACTCTGTCTTCTTTATTCTCCAGGCTGTATTGCTGACTGGTCTCCAAAGGACTTCCTTGGTCATGCCTCCCATACCAGGCACCTTCACCTTTGCTCCTTTTGCTCTTTGGCTCTCTTTACGTGTTATCTTTCCCACTGGCTGTCTTTCTGCTTATATCTGTAATCTCATCACCTAACATAACACCTGGTCCCTAAGAATTTACCTGCTGGTAAATTGACTGGACTTGACATAAATATGCATTAAAACCTAAGTGATCTCTTTGAAAGTATTTCATGTGTTAATTTTCCAGATAACTAAAGCTTATACCTTTATTGCCTCTATTTTAAATTAATTATTTTTAAAAGAAGTTTTTTTTTCTTCCAAATTACGCATTTCTTTCTTTCATAAAGAGAGGATAGTCAAACTAATTTAATCCTCTTTACGGCTTAAGGCCATCATTATAAACATCACTTATTCAGCTATGTTCTAACCCAGTGATTCTCTGAAGGATGATTTTAGTTGGGCAGGGTGTTTGTCGCTATACTAGATTGCTGTACTTTCTGATTTTTTATGTTTTCTTTTTATGCTGTTTTGATCTCTTATCTGTTGGTTATCACTTCTTTTTCCCCCTCATTTAATTTTATCTTTCTCAATTACATATAAATAAAAATTTTTAATATTTGTTTTTTAAAATTTTGAGTTTCAAATTCTCTCTCTTCTATGCCCTCCTATCCTTGAGAAGATAAACAATACGATATAGATTATACATATGTAGATATGCAAAACATATTTCAACATCGGTCATGTTACAAAAGAAAACAGACCAAAAACCCAAAAATAATTAAAAAAAATTTTTTTTAAAGAATGCTTTAATCTGCATTCAGACTCCATCAGTTCTTTCTTTAGAGATGGATAGTATTTTCCATCATAAGTCCTTTGGAATTGTCTTAGATGATTGTATTGCTGAGGACAGGTCAATCATTCACAGCTGATTATCTTTCAGTATTGCTGCTGTGTGCAATGGTCTCTTGGTTATATTCATTTCACTTTGTATCAGTTCATGTAAGTCTTTCCATGTTTTTCTGAAAGCATTCTACTTCTCATTTCTTATAGCACAATAGTGTTCAAACACAATCCTATAACATGACTTGTTTATCCATTTCCAAATTGACCGACGCCCCCAGAAATTCCAGTTTTCTATCTCCACAAAAAGAGCTACTATAACTATTTTTGTACATCTAGGTCCTTTTCCTTTTCCTTTGGTCTTTTTGAGGTTCCGACCTAGTAGTGGTATTGCTGGGTCAAAGGAAATGCACAGTTTTTTAGCCTTTTGCACATAGTTCTAAACTGTTCTTTAGAATGGTTGTATTGGTTCACAACTTCACCAACAATGCATTAGTATCTCACTTTTTTTCTATTACATTAACCAATCTTGATAGGTGTGAGGTGATACCTCAGAGTTGTTTTAATTTGTATTTTTCTAATGAATAGTGATTTAGAGAATTTTTTCATATGGCTATAGATAGCTTTGATTTCTGCTTCTGAAAAATGCTTGTTCATATCCTTTGACCATTTATTAACTGGGAAATGATTCATAATCTTATACATTTGACTCAGTTATCTACATATTTGAGAAATGAGACTTTTGTTGAGAGATCTGCTATAAATATTTCCCCCCAGTTTCTTGCTACTCTTCTAATCTTGAGTTTATTGTTTTTGTTTGTAGAAAACCTTTTTTTTTTTGGAGGGAGGAAGGTAGGGCAATTCTGCAAAGAGTGTTAATTTTATTTCCTCGTTGCCTATTCTAATATCTTCAGTCTCTTTTTCTTGTCTTATTGCTATAGCATTTCTAGAACATTATTGAATTAAAGTGGTCATAATGAGCATCCTTACTTCACCCCTGATCTTACTGGGAAGGCTTCTAGCTCATCCCCATTACAGATAATGTTTGCTAATTATTTTAGAAGGACACTTTATCATTTTAAGGGAAGTTCCATTTATTTCTATGCTTTCCAATGTTTTTAATAGGAATGAATCTTATATTTTGTCAAAAGTTTTTTCTACATCCATTGAGATAGTCATATGATTTTTCTTGGTTTTGTTATTGATATGGTCAATTATGCAAGTGGTCCTAATATTGAATCAGTCCTGTATTTCTGGTGTAAACCCTACCTGGTCATAGCATATGATCTTAGTGATTTATTGCTATAATTTCCTTGTTAGTATTTTACTTAAATATTTTGCATTAATATTCATTAGGGAAATTGGTCCATAGTTTTCTTTTTCTATTTTTGCTTTTCCTGCTTTATCAGCACCATATTCGTATCATAAAAGGAATTGATAGGACTCCTTCTTTGCCTATTTTTCTAAATAGTCTATCTAGTATTGGAATTAATTCTTTAAATGTTGGGTAGAAATTCACTTGTGAATCCATCTGGTGCTGGGGATTTTTTCTTAGAGTTAACTATCACTTCTTGCTGCTGTCACTATCAATCAAGAAATTAACCCCCCAACAAACATTTATTAAATACGTACTCTACCCAAGAACCATGCGTGGTGTTGGGGATACAGAGATCAAGAAGAGACAGTCCTTGCCCTCAAGGACCTGATGTAATAGCAAGAAAACCTGTGTACATACACAAAGAAATACAAGACATATTAAAAATGAAAGCAAGGTAATATTTTTAAGTTGAGTCACTTAAAGCTGGGGGATCAAAGTATTGCCTTTGTATCATGGACATAGGTCAGGGCTTTTTTGATTCAATATTGTGAGCCCTAAGAAGGAAACTGAATTCTTTTAATAGGGATGATAATCCCTTCCAAAGTTGACAGAGTTTTCCAATACAGATAGACACTGCTGGGAAGTGGAGCTGAGAGTGAGTACATGACTAAGCATAGGATTTATTGACTAGAATTAGTACCAAAGTATCTAGGACAGCAGTTCTCTACTGTGGGTTGCGACCCTTTGGGAGTTGAACGACCCTTTCACAGGGGTGGCCTAAGACCATCAGAACACACATATTTCCGATGGTCTTAGGAACCGAGACACAGCTCCTCTATCTGTCTCCAGGTGGGTCCGCCCACATGCAGATATGTCCACATCCGAGTATTAAAGGGTCACAGCATTAGGAAGCTGGATTACCACTTTCTTCTCATCTCTCTTGAACTGGAGTGGAACAGAGTGGAGGCCTGGCTTGTCAACCTTTCTGTTCTGTCTCTTTTTTGCTCTCTTTCCAGGTCATCATCATCATCCCAAAATACCTAACTGGGCAAGGAGAGGTGTTCTAGGGCCATTCTGTATGTAGGAATAATTGAGTATCTTTTTATTTTGTTTTTGGATTATTGTTTGGATTGGGTATTTATTACGTAGAACTCAGCACTGATAGATTTGTTGTGGTTGTTATTCTATTATTAATTAGGTTTGTTGAGCTAAGGATTCCCCTGGTTATCCATGAACCAAGTGTTTAGCCCTTCACCTTAGATTGACACGCTTATTATTGAGCCAAGAATTCCTTCTATTGTCTATATTCTGAAATACCCTTTACATATTTCTCTTTCTAGCACAAAAATGTGTGCTTAGTCTGTGGATTCATCTTTGCTAGTATGCCAAGATTAATGTCAAAAGATCCCAGGAATCCTGGCAGCCAAATAGATTTAGGGATGTTGGAGATTGAATATCCGGTAGAAGTAGGGGCAGAGGGTCTTACCCATTCCTGCAAGACTATTAATAACCCTCCTATTTAGCATCTCCACCAGCTCCCTATCTATTCTGAGATCAAACACAAATTCTTCTGTTTGGCATTTAAAGCCCTTCCCATTCCATCTCTAGTCTATCCAGTGGGATAGTGGGGTGACTCCGTAGATTGAACTCTGGGCTTCCTGTCAGGACAATCTTGGTTCTTATCCAGCCTCAGACATTTCTACCAGCTGAGTGACCCCAAGCAAATCATTGAACTTTTGCCTGCCTCAGTTTCCTCAGCTGGAAAATGAGGACAACAATAGCACCTTCTTTGAAGAGTTATTGTGAGGATCAAATGAGATAACATTTGTAAAAAACTCTTAGTAGAGTGCCTGGCACACTCCATAAGTGCACTAGGAGGCACTTAAATAATACTTATTCATCTTCCTTTCCAGATTTATTTCATATCACTCCCCCCTCACAAACTCTATGATCCAGTCAGATAAGGGATAGGCTCTCTGGTGCTGAATTCTCACCAATCAAGTAGTCAGAATCAGATGTATCATTTGGTATAAAAAAATTGTTATTATTTTCTTTTAAGATAAAAAAAAATTCATCTTGTCTCCATTTTCTTTGCCTTATTGTAGGAGGAAAAAAACCCACTGCATCAATTGGCACAATGTAATCCTTTGAGGTATCTGTAAATCCTGGTCCTTCTAATGACATCATGAGGGGGAGTATAACAGCGACCTGGTGAGAGCTGTTCCAGTAATATCTCTTTGGCAGCTGTGTGGAATGGGCTTACTTTTAACATAGATCACCTATTTGCTTCCTTCTTAGCCCCTGTCCTTCTTACCTTTCTAAATTTCTGCTTATATAGTCTCCTATAGACTCAGAGCACATATAATCACAGTTGTTACATTTGTGTGCAAAGTGAGAGTATTTCTGTTTGAAGTGAGGATATGAGAAACTCCCTTGGAACAATGAATCTGGGACTTTTGACATCCTCCTAATTTAACTGCTTGAGGATTGTTTCTTCTTATTTCCTGGTTTTCAGCTATGTTCTAGAGCAGTGTGGTTGTGGGATAGCTGAGTTCTGCATGAGCGAGTTGACCCTGCATTTACTTTTAGGAGGATCAGTGATGTTTTGAAATGAAAATTTGCTTAATCAGAGACCTTTATGGAAGAGGTGAATACTCTTTATTGTAGATTCTAACCGCCTCTCAAGGAAAAACTCGATCTGAAGAATGTGTTTTAGGTTTTTCAGGAAAGCTTGAGCCAAATAATGTCTCAATGAAGTTTTTGCCAAATAACTTTCTCCTTTTTATAGAAGACACTAAGAACTGAAATACCTGAGGTCACAGCTAAAACCTGATTCAGATCACTTGTTTTAAGCTCCATTTAAGAGGCTCATAATTTTTTCATTAAAGGGAAAGCTATTTCCTCCCCCTCCCCCCCATTCCATTCTGCAGAATGCATTCCTTATTATAGAAATTTAGGTTCAATTTATATAGATGGAGCCAAATTGAATTGCCATTTTCGAGCCAACCTTGTGTTTGACTGGATTGAACCCTGATTACTGGAAAGAGCACAGAATGTTTAGCTCAAGTTCTATAGGTGCTTGAAGACAGAATGTCTGCAAGCAAAAAAAAAAGATTCAAAACTATTTTTACATGTAATGACAGGACACTTATCTGTGGAACCGTTTTTGATCATAACAAAAAGAAGCAAATACATCGACGTGTGGTTTGCCGTTTTCCATGATGAAGCAAGGAAATCACTCCCATCCGGGCTCCATTAATGTTTCTAAGATGGCAGGACTTTGGCTCTGTGAGAGTGGTTCAGGGTTTCAGCTGCTGAAACTGTTGCGATCTTTCACTTAGCCTAACATGCCGTCCCGGGAGACACCCAAGTTCCTTTTTGCATTACTGCTGCTATTACTTTTTGAATTTCATGTCAGATATCCAAGGCTTTCCATTTAGCATTTACCAAATCATTTAGAGGATTTCCTTCTTGAACCAGCAGCACTCAGCTCTTGCACAGGCCTGATAAAGTTCTAACCCTGGCTGAGGATAGGGAATTAAATCTCATTGCAATCCTGATTTCTAGGGAGGCTAGATAAACAAGGTCCTAGAAACTTCTGGCCTATTGTAGTCCTTTTCAGAATTTTTCTCCCTTGCAGTGCAGTTTGGAGACCAAACATTAGCTAACTAGAAAGTTAGGTTGCACTAAAAATAGAGACTCCATTTTTGTACTGCAGTGGTAGCTGGTTTTTAGCAAGTTAGATTCACCTGAAGTTAAAATTCATTTTCCCTGCATAATAACTAAAGAATTCTGTTTCACAATGGGATCCAGTTATTCCCACTAAACAAGAGGTAAGTATCATCAAAAGGTAAACATAGGTCTATGTCCAGTGGTCATTTTCAAATACCTCTCAGCTTCAGATGATTGGTTACTATGGCCCATCTGAATGGGTGGTGGGAAACTCTGTCTCTTGAGACATTAAAATAACTGGAGGATTTATTTTTTATTTCATTTATTTATTTATATGTTTATTTCAATTTCAGAGAGGATAATTACAGAAATATAACGATAATGCCATTTAATTCATTCAACAAAGAATTAGGGATGGAAAGGGTCTTATAGATCTTCTAATCCAAATTTTATAGATGAGGGATTGGAAGCCCAGGAATTACTCAATGAATAAAATTTTAAATAATTAACTATTGCGTGTGAGCATGGGAGCCAGAGATAAAAAGATAAAAATGAAATAGTCACTGGTCTCAAGGAGCTTACATTCCATCAGGAAGATAACAGACACATGTATAAGAATACATAACATATGTGTATATGTGAATATATATGTATATACACATATACATGCATGCACACATACACACACGTATGTATATAACCTGTGCTTTCACTGGTACAAGAAACTCATTCCGGGGATTCAAATTGGTGCCTGATCCAAAGCTTATTATCTTAGAGAGCTGTATGTGTATACAAAATATATACCAAATAGACACAAGGTAATTTGGGGGATGGGCACAAGCAGCTGGTTGGGGGTGGGTAACTTAGGACAGGTTTCAAGTAGAAGGTGACATGAGCTGAGGTTTGAAGGGAACAAGGGACACTAAGACGTAGAGGTGAAGGAGTGCATTCTAAACAAGGGCAAGTGCCAACGATGAGATACCGAGATGGGATCTGAAGTGCCACGTGTGAGGAACAGCAAGAAGACCAATCTGAGTGGACTTTGAGAAGGGCAGTAATGTGTGTAATCCCTGTTCCAAAGCCCACTGCTATGAGACTGTCTCCTGATTGGTGGAGATGAATACCCTGCATCTGCATGAGAGATGGAGTTGGAAAGACTGGGAGAGAGGAGAGCTCTTTGGCCACTTTGGGCCAAACCCACTTCATTTCCATGAAAGAAAAGACTCTACAAGGAAGCTGACATGAGAGGGGCTGGCAGTCTTTATCATGTCAGTTTCTTCCTAGAGTCTTTTCGTTCAGCAATCTGAAGTAAGAGTTGGCATCTTTCATCTTCTCTTGAACCTAGAAGCCAGGAGTGACCAAAGTGATGGCAGAGCTCAAAGATACTTATCTTGAAAGAAAATAAGCTCAAAGAAGACTGAAGATCCCTCCTCTCTCCTAGTTTCTAAATCTCTACTCCATCCCTCATGCAAGAGCAGAGCATTCATCTCCACCAATCAGGAGGAAGTCACATACCAATGGACTTTGGGACCGGGCTTGCGTGCACAATGAGTTTGGAAAAAAAGGTTTTAAAAGTCAGACAGGGCAGTTTATATTGATCTTAAAATGCCATAAGGATCCTAGGCAAGCACAGAATATGGTCCCATATTCTATGGATTTATGATCAGGGACCATTGGAACTTATTTCATAATTAAGTGACATGATCAAACTTACACTTTAAGGAAATCACTTTGGCAGTCGTGTTGATGATGGACTAGAAAAGGGAGAGATGAGGCAGGGAAACCAATTAGGAAACTACTGTAATAGGCCAGATAAAAGGTGATGAGCATGTGAGCCAGGTTAGTGGTCATGGGAGTAGAAGGAAAGGAAAAGACATGAAAGATGTAGAAACAACAGAATCAGGATTGGATATATAAGAAAGAGTGAGAAGTTGACTAGAAGGATGGTGGTATCCTCACTAGAAATAGGAAAGTTAAGAAGAGGGATGGGTTTGGGAACAAAAATAATAAGTTCTATTTTGAATACATGGAGCTTGAGATATCTGTGGAAGTGAAACAACTTGCCCAGGTCACACAGCTAGATAGGGATAGAGCCAGGACTAGAACACAGAGCATTCCAATATTCTTCATGAGAACACTGTGAAAGAATCAGACTTTGGGGAGCTGGAAAGGACATCAAAAAGTTTTCTACTTCACCCTTTTTCTTCAGGAAAATTTTAACTACCTTGGAAAACTAGCTATCTACCTCCAGAGAAAACTACTCCACAACAGGGATCCCCAAAAAGTAGAAAAAAAATTTATTGATAAATAGTACCTAATAATTAGGCTGATTGATTTTTAACATGTTCTTCCTCTGAAGTGTTTGATGAGATTGACAGTAGGGAAGGGGCAAAGTTATATCCCGTCCCGTGTTTTGGACTAGGATGTGACTGTCCACCTTCCCATCCCCATAAGCCTTCTGGCAAATGAGAACTATATTGCTACGCACAAAGCTTGGTGACCAGTGCCCCACAATCTCCCTGGATGGTGAATTTCAGTTTCTTGCCATTTTTACAGTTGGTAAGTTCTTACCAATGTCTAGTTCAAGTTCCTTGTGCTGCAACCCAGTCCATTGCTGCTTCTTTTATTTTTCATCCCCAGAGGAAACAGCGAAAAGCTGCTCACCATCACTTATCCAATATCTCTTCACATAATTGAAGACTTTTGGCTCATGTCTGATCTGTTATGACAGAAGCAATGTGTGAGTCATCATGTGCCTGTTCATGAGTCATCAAGTGATAAGATGCTATGCTGTATCTTGAAAAGGCTCCTCAAGGCTGACTTTTAGACTCATCAGGCTGAGAGCACCAACAGTGAACAAGCAAAAGTAATTTCAGGATGCAACTTCTAAATATTAAAGTTATTATTCCTTTCAATCAGAAAATAATATTTTTGAAAAAGCCCAGAGTATCCTATAGGAAGCCAATCATCATTTGGCTTTTGGCTTACTCTCTGATATTAAATTGGGACTTCTAGGCAGGACAAGTCTTACCCATGGGTGGAATAAGTTGGCACCTATGTGGCATGACTGGCCAAAATATCTTTCCCAATCTTGTGCTTTAAAAAAATTGACAATTGAATTTCAATATAATTGGTTTCCTTTGATATTGTATATATTTTATTTTATTCATATGAAACATTACTCTGCAAAAGAGATTCGTGGCACACACAAAAATGTTGAATCCCTGACTTAAAATTTCATTAATATCTTAAGGTGAGACTGTATCAGTAAGCTGACATGGGAAAATGGAAGTTTTGTTGAATGACTTCCTGTGTGTGTGTGTGTGTGTGTGTGTGTGTGTGTGTGTGTGTGTGTGTTGAGGAAAAAGAGAGAGAGGGAGAGAGACAGACAGAGAGAGGGGGGTTGAGAGAGAGGAGACCAAAGAAAAACTTCGTCTAGCGATATTGTCCTGTGCTGACATGTTTGCTTTCTAAAAGATAGCCCTCATATCTTTAACAAAAACCAAATCCTTAAAACATTTAAAAAAAGCATCCAAATGAAACTTGAATTGCTTAGGCTCTGCTATTGACTCTCTGTGTGACTTTGGGTAGGTCTCTTAACCTCTCTGGGCTTCCTTTTCATCATCTGAGGAAAGGGGGTAGTTAGGTGGTACAGTGGGTAGAGTGCTGAACCTGGAATAAGACCTGAGTACGAATCCATCCTCAAACACTTTCTAATTGTGTGACCTTGGGCAAGTCACTTAACCCTGTTTGCCTCAGTTTCCTCATTTGTAAAATGAGAATAATGATAGAACCTACCTCCTGAGATAGTTGGGAGCCTAAAATGAGATAATATTTGCAAAATGCTTTGAAAACCTTCAAGTGCTATGTAAATATTAGCTATTTTCAACCAATCAATA
The DNA here is from genome assembly GCA_028627135.1 of Pseudochirops cupreus. Taxonomy (NCBI): domain Eukaryota; kingdom Metazoa; phylum Chordata; class Mammalia; order Diprotodontia; family Pseudocheiridae; genus Pseudochirops; species Pseudochirops cupreus. Next base: position 235,207,898 of record CM053580.1, on the reverse strand, counting down.
TTTATTACACACCCTTTGTGTACCATACACTGTGTTAAGCACTATGGGTGCAAAAAAAAAAGCAGAAGACAAGCCTTGCCCTCAAGGAACTTACAATCTAATGGAGGAGATAACATGCAAATATGTAAAAAAGCAATTTACAGGATAAAGGGAAGGCAATTAACCCAGGGAAGACCTGAGATTTAAGAAAGGTCATTATTATGAAATTTGTTAATTTATTATTAAAAATAATTATTATTAAAAGACTGGATTTTAGTCGGTATTTAAGGGAAGCCAGATTCAAAGTTGGAGCAAGCAGAGGAGGGCGAGCATTCCAGGTAAAGGGGACAGTCAGAGAACATTCCTGAAGCTGAGAGATAGAACAGGCAGGAGGTGAGTGTCACCAGGGCAAAGAGTAGATGTAGAGGAATTGAGAGTCAAGAGGTTGGAAAGATAGGAAGGGGCTAGGTTATAAAGGGCTTTGAATGACAAATGAAACATGTATTTGATTCTGAAAACAATAAGGGACCCCTGGAGTTTATCCAGCAGTGGATAATGTGGATATATGTGATATGAGTAAGCCTGTGCTTTAGGAAAATCACTTCTGTCACTGGAGGATGGGCTGGAATGGGGAGAGACTTGAGGCAAGCAGACTCACCGGAAAGCTTTTGCAATAATATAGGAGTGGGAAGATAAGGGCCTACTTTAGAGGTGGCAGTATTACAAGAGAGAAGGTGGCACATTTGAGAGATTTTGAAAAGGTGAGATCGACAGGCCATGGCAAATAAATTAGAAATGTGCGTGTGTGCGTGCGTGCGTGCGTGCGTGCGTGCGTGCGTGTGTGTGTGTGTGTGTGTGTGTGTGTGTGTAGGGTGTTAAGAGATAGTGATTAGTCCAGGATAACTCCTGTACTGTGATTCTGATGGACTGGGAGGATGGTGTAGTCCTCTACAGTAATACGGAAGGTGGTAGTGGCGGAGGTTTCAAGGGAAATTTCATCATCATTATTATCATTATCTGTAAAACCAAGGAGTGCCTTTATGTCACGGTTTCTTAACCTGGATTTTCTAAACTTAAAAAACAATATTTTTTCCAATATATTTTTATTTCATTAAATTCTTCACAATTACACGTAAAAATTTTTTTGAGTTCCAAATTCTCTCCCTCCCTCCAGCTTCTTCCCCTTCTTTGAGAAAGCCAGCAATCTGATAAACATTTGAAGTCATGCAAAACCTATTTATTCTTTAGCCATGTTGCAAAAGAAAACAGACCAACCCCCCCCCGCCCAAGAAAAATTAAAAAAGTAAAAAAAAAGGTTCTGAACCTCATTCAGACTTGATCAGTTCTTTCTCTGTAGGTGGATAGCATTTTTCATCACAAGTGCTTCGGCATTGTCTTAGATCCTTGTATTGCTGAGGATAGCTAAGCCATTTATAATTGATGAGATTGTACAATATTGTTGTTACTGTGTATAATGTTCTCCTGATTCTGCTCATTTCACTTTGCATCAGTTTATGTGAATCCAGGTTTTTCTGAAAGCATCCTGCTCGTCATTTCTTATATCACAATAGTATACTAACACACTCATATAACACAACTTGTTCAGCCATTCCCATTGGTGGGTATCCCCTCAATGTCCAATTATTTACCACCACAAAAAGAACTGGTATAACTGTTTTGTGTATATATGTATATATGTGTATATATGTATATATTCTTTTCCTTTTTTTAAAAATCTCTTTGGGGTACAGACCAAGTAGTAGCATTGCTGAATCAAAGGGTAAGCACATTTTTATAGCCCTTTGGGCATAGTTCCAAATTGCTCTCCAGAATGGTTGGATCAGTTCACAACTCCACTAACAGTGCATTAGTATCTCAGTCTTCCCACACCACCTCCAACATCTATCATCTTCCTCTTGGAGCCAATCTGATGGATGTGTGGTGGTACTTCAGAGTTGTTTTAATTTGCACTTCTCTGATGAATAGTGATTTAGAGCTTTGTTTTATATGACTACAGATAGCTTTGATTTCTTCATTTGAAAACTACCTGCTCATCATATCTTTTGAGCATTTATCAATTGGGGAATGACTCATATTCTTGCAAATTTGACTGAGTTTTCTACATATTTGAGAATTGAGGCCTTTATTAGTGAAACTTGCTATAAACATTTTCCCTAGGTTCCTTCTTTCCTTCTCAACTTTAAAATGTTTTTAAAACTATATTTCAATATAGTTAGTTTCCTCTGTAATCCTCTGTATATTATTTTATGCATTTAAGAACATATATTTTTCCTGAGAAGGGGCCCATAGGCTTCACCAGACTCCTAAAAGGGTCCATGACATCAAAAAAAGATTTAGAACCCCAGAATAGATGATCCCAACTGTCCCTTCCAGGTATAAAACTTTTTATGCTTCCTGTAGAAGTATGCACAAGTGATATTTGCTCCCTTGTCTGATGCACTTAGCTAATAATAACGAAGGCATCAGAAGAAAGGAAGCTGATCATCATTTGGCTCTTGTTCTCATTTTCCAGCTTCAGTTACTAGATCTCAGATACCTTGCATTTGCATAGTACTTAATTTTTTTTTTAGAGTTCTTTCCCATACCCAATCTCATTTCATACCCATAGCAACCCTGTGAAAACAGGGAGGGCAGATACCATGTCTACCACCTTACTGGGAAGGAAATAAAGATTTACTGAAGGTCTCACAGAGTCAGTGGTAGACCAAATTGGTCTCATGCCCCAGTGGTCTTTCCATTACACCATTCTTTTGTAAAAAAAAAATTATGGTCCTGAGGTGCAAGAAAACTAGAATCATTATATGTGACGATACTTGGCAAAAAGTCTTCTTTTTGAGTTTTGAAGAGAATAAATTTCACACAAATGTAAAAGAGAGGAGAAATATTTTCCTGTGCCACCCCCCCCCACCTCATTATTTTTTTGCTTTTTAGTGTATAGGAGTGAGTCAGTCCAAGCCATTGTCTTCAATTCAGCTCTCATCAGGGAGTGCTACAGAACCAGAGAGCAGGGTTGCAGAATTGTCCTAGCTGCTTCTTTCCCCAGAACACTTAATCTTCCACATACATTTTGTCTGACTGGTCTGGTCTAAGGTTTTAAGGAACAGGAAAAGAACATCTCATTCAGTGGATCTCCTAATGGGGTTTGTTGGTCATAAATGTAGCAATCGTTACACCAGCTCCTACATCCCACGTCATCCCACATATGGGCCCCCAGGAAACGTACTCCAAGGTCAAGGGTAACTATTGGTCCTGTGTCCTTTCAAAGCATGACGCCTCATGAGTCTCTGCTGATGCACTTTTACTAGTCAACCAGACAATTCAGTCAGTTCAAAGCAAAGGCATCTGATGAAATAATATAGTAAGAAAAGTAGGGAGTGGCTAGGTGGCGCAGTGCATAGAGCACCGGCCCTGGAGTCAGGAAGACCTGAGTTCAAATGCGGCCTTAGACACTTAACACAAAAACTAGCCATGTGACCTTGGGCAAATCACTTAACCCCAATTGCCCTCCAAAAAGAAAAAAAAAAAGAAAAGTAGAACTAGAACATTCCCACCATACCTGGAGCACATCTCCCACAAACACGTATGCCATCAGTGGAAAGAATGTAATGCATTGAGATCATACATGGGGTTGGGAACATCTATGGGCAAACCCACAGAGGGGCTTTTCACACCTTTGACACTGTAGGTGGTTGATATTTTCTTATGATCTCATTACAATATGTTATTTTCTCTGGGCCAGCTTCTTCTAATTTCTACATTCTATCTAGTCTCTGTCTCTGTCTCTGTCTCTCCCTATCTATCTATCTATCTATCCATCTATCTGTCTGTCTGTCTATCTATCATCTATCTATCTATCATCCATCTATCTATCATCCATCTATCTGTCTATCTATCTATCTGTCTGTCTATCCATCTATCTGTCTGTCTGTCTATCTATCTATCATCTATCTATCATCCATCTATCCATCTATCTATCTATCTGTCTATCTATCTATCTATCTATCTATCTATCTATCTATCATCTCTCTGTCTCTCTGTCTCTCTCTCTTTCTCCCTACATCTATTGCTCCCTACTGGGAAGTAAGTCTCTGTCCACCTCTAACTTTTTGTCTCCTCTGGCTACTAGAGCCCTCATTGAGACTGTTACACTGATAGGTTCATGGTTACTGTTGGGTTTGCTCTCTCTTGTCTGTCTCTGGGCTTTGTCTCTTGAAGGCCACCTACCAGTCCTCTTGATCCAACTGCTAGAGTGTCTGCAGAAAGGGAGCTCAGAGAAGGGCAGACTCAGAGCTATTTAGGGCTTGAGGAACCACACCCAGCTAAGGAGGCAGCAGTAACAAAAGTTGGGGTAGGCAGAGTGTTCTCAGATGAGTTCTACTCTTTTTAAAAATTTAATTTAATCTTTCTAACTAACAAATGTTTTATTTTTAATTCCTCCATCTTCCCCATTGAACAAAAAGAGAAAAAGAACTCTCATAACAAACATGCAATTCAACATGCGTCTGTGAAATATTTTCTTTGTGCCAGATACTGTGCTAAGAGCTGGGAGTACAAATACTAGAAGAAAAAAGAGGCAGTTCCTGCCCACAAGGGATTTACAGTTTAATGGGAAAAAACAATACATAAAAGGGAGTCAAAAAGGGGCTGGGGAGGGGAGGGGATGTGGACGTGGTAGAGAAAGTTCTGAGTCCAGCCTGAGACATGGCTGGCCTGGGCACTCCTGGAGGAGCCAGTCAATCAGAGAGAGAGGTGCAGGGGGAGAGGGTGTTTCCAAGGTGTGAATTTTAGGGCTGGAGTGAGTGATCTCCTAGGATGAAGAAGTTCCTGGGGCGTGGTAAAGTCTGGAGTATAGTCTGGACAGGTCTAGGCATAGTCAGGCAAAGTAAGTTACTTCATTGGCCGCATCTGATTCTGTGTTTTAAATCCCTCATGTCTCTAGCAGTAGGTATGGAGAATGGCTTATGCACACATACATACATACACACACACACACACACACATACATACACACATATACACAGTGGGGGGAGAGAGAGAGAAAGGAAAGGGGGAGAGTGAGAGAGAGAGATAAAGAGAGACAGAGGAATACAAAAGCATAGAGAGAGTTAAAGATACATGGATAAAGAGAGAAATATAGAGAGATAGACGGAGAAATAGAGTAGGAGAGATAGGGAATGAGAGACAGACAGTAGGAGAAAGAGCCAGCACTATGTATCTAGATCTAAAGGTATACATACATACATACACATACATGCATATATACATATATACATATATACATACATACATACATACCTATCTTCTTCCACTTTGGGTCCCAATTAATTTGGTTCTAGTTCTGGTTGGGATGACAGCACAAAACCAGGATAGAGCAGCCCTACCTAGAACTTAATGGTGGATTGGAGTAGTTCACGATGGCTAGTTTTATACTCAAAAAGAAAAAAGAGACTTGGCACTTTTTGTAAATCCACCAGTCCTGGATAAGTGGACCCTAAGTAACTTTGCACCAATCAAGAGGAGAGTAGAGAAGGATAAACACAGGCATTGGTAAAAATTCCTTTGATGTCCCATAAAGGACCTATTGTACTCCCAGCTTCTTTCTGTTTGTCGCCTTTCCTTTTTCTGGAGCAAAGAAATCTCCTCCAAATAGGTTTCATTGCTGCCATTCTAGGACATAGTGCTTTCATACAGTCATTGTTTCTATCTGTTGAAGCTCTAACTTATAGAAACCAGTTCTTCTCAAGATTAGCTTATTATTAAATACCTTTGTGTATTAGGGACTTTGTAGAAATTAGGCTAAGAAAAGAGTGATTTTTGCTTCTCATGAATTTATGTTCTGAAAATGAATATAAACACAGACAGACATGCAATGAGGCATTTTTCCAAGAGGAGAAACAGACAAAATTAAAAAAAAGAGTCATAATAGATCTCATCCATTATCATTAAATATAGATACATCATATAGAATGCATTTAATGTTATTTTTGATACTTGGCAGAACTTGAAACAGGGCGGTTTGACTGACTGATACAAGGAAACCAGGCACAAATATCATTAGGGCAGTGGAAGGAAGAACAGAAACTGCAAACATGACACAATTGGGCTTTTTGGGTAATCAGTTATTAACATAGTCATTTTGTGATACATTCCCTTTATAGCACAGCTTTCTGAATTCAAAATTTGTACATTGAGACAGGGGAAAGAAGTCTGCTCCCAGCCAGGACTCTAAAAGCCTTAAGTGATGTTAGCTCAGTGAGTACATAGGTGTGTTTGTGGGGGAACAGGGTAAGAAGAGACATTAAAATGGAATTATATTCTCTCATGGGTGCCTTAAGCTATAGTGAACCAATGAAATGATAATGGGACTGCTTTGTTTTTTTCTGAACATATCTCTTCAATTCAACTCCACATTTATTAAGTGGCTACAATGAGCAGAGCAGTAGGTGTGGGAGATCAAAGAACAAAGAAAAAAAAAGAAGTAAGCCTTCAAAAAGCTTATAGTCTGCTGGTGTTGGGGGAAGGCCTATTGTTTTTTAGTCATTTCCAACAGATACTGGTACTCTGTTTAGGTTTGCTGTGGAGATGAAATGAAACTCTCATAGGTCATTCAATGGTTAACAAAAGGATCATGTTTAGTTGGAACAAAGAAAGGGGACTCAACAAGGAAGTAGTAACTCTTAACTTGGGTAGACAAGGCCTGTCTGGTCAGTAGGGAAAAGTGTGGAAGTTTGAATGGAAGCAAGATACCTGCCAAGTCTTGGTGGGTGTCTTTATACTTTTAGATGACCTGGAATCTGCATCAATCTGGTCAAAGGCTACCTGGGAGCAGCCAGGCCAATCAAGTCCCATTGTCTCCTTTAATGTGGGGTGGAGGGAGAGACCAAACCATGGTAGAGGAAACTATGGTAGATAGTAATCCTATCACAACTAGTACAATAGATATTTGAGTCCCAATGAGGCTAAAATTATTCTGGTTTACAGACCTAAATCATAGTTTTAGAGAAAGAAGGAAGCTTTGAGGTCATCTGCTCCAATTCCATCATGTTACAGTTGAGGAAACTGAGGACCAGTAAAGTTACTCAAGGTCACACAGGAAATAAGCCTCAGAACCAGAATTTGAACTCAGGGCTTCCAATTCTAAATTCAACACTCTTTCTATTTCACTGTGCTATTGTTATGGTTTAAACCCAGGGACACCAAAAACTGTTGGGGTTGGTTTCATGACGTGTTGTGGTAGAACCATCTCAAAGAATTCAGAGTCAGACCACCTCTAATCCAAGTATATGCATTGATTGAGATAGATGCCTCTCATGAAGCAGGCTAAGTTCCAAGAGGAACCAGCAACTTTTGATAAGCAAGATGGATTTTTATAGGGTAAAGATGCAATTACATAACAGAAATTAACATAGAATAAAGCAGTGGTTCTCAACCTTCCTAATGCCGTGACCCTTTAATACTCGTATGTGGGCATATCTGCATGTGGGCAGACTCACCTGGCGATGGATAGAGGACTGGTGTCTCGGTTCCTAAGACCATTGGAAATATGTGTTTTCTGATAGTCTTAGGTGACCCCTGTGAAAGAGTGGTTTGACCCCCCCCAAAGGGTTGTGGCGCACAGGTTAAGAACCACTGGAATAGAGGGATATCATTGATATTAAAAAGGCAGGAGGAGTTTGTTAAGGGATTAGGTGATGGAGGAGGAGTCTCATCTATGGTTTGGTGGTTAGACATTCTGGTCATGCTGCCCTCCAACTGGCTAGCTATTGTGGTCCTGTCTGATTAAGACAGATAGTTGGGTATTATGGTCCTGTCTTAGCCTAGATGGATGATGTGATTGTGATTGAATACAAGAACACACCTGTTTCTGTGGGAATGGGTCTGGGGGCAGTGACTAGGTAGAGGCAGTAGCTGGGTTCCCATCACATGGACACACCTGCTGTTTCTGTGGGAACTAAGAGTTCAGGGACACACCTGTTTTTCCAGTGAGCAGTGAGGCATTATATGAAGAAGTTAGGACATTGGTGGTAGTGGTGGTGCTGGGGGCAGCTTTATTAGGATTCCATTACTATCAACTAAGTAGTTACATTTGCATTATGTATTCTATTCTAGGATTATTCAGCACCCTTTGGTGCTCATTAAACAGAATAGAGGAATCTGCATGGCACGTATAAAGGCTATGCACAATCCACACAGATCACCTTTCTCCGTTTTCCCCCTTTTTGAGATGATCCAACCTTACAATGTTTAGTCTTTGGTACACTATCAGCTGAGATCGGGCTGAGTCTACTTTCTGACATACCTAATGCACATCTTCTTATAGGTGTTAAATCTGCACTTGACCTCTGTAATTCAGATCCCAGATATCATAAAATCACATTGTTTCTCAAGTCAAAAAATTGGTCAGGGTCAGGAAATGGACTATAAATTAGCTGAATTCACTGTCTTTGATATTCTTATTGAAGAAGCAAAACATCCAATAATAATGAGTTAGCTTTATTTATATAGTAATTTATTATGTCAGGCACTATGCTAAGTACTTTACAATTATTGTCTTATTTGAGCTTTAACAGAATCTTGGATTATTATTACCCACACTTTACAAATGAGGAAACTGAGGCAGATAGCACTCATGTGGTTCGCCCAGGGTCACAGAACTAGTAAGGGTCCTGAGGGAGGAACTGACCTCAGGACTTCCTCCCTCCAGGCCCAACACTCCATCCCCTACAGACTAGCTGCTAGTCTTCTGAGAAGTAGTAGTTGGTCAGCTACAGGCCATTTAGAATAAGCCAGTATTTTCCTTGAAAAAAGAGGTTTTCTTATAATTGCCTCATTAATTGCATGATCATAGTAAATGCAATCTCATTTTCTGCCTGCTTCTGAAATGTTCTTGGAAGGCTGGTGAATGTGATCACTGCGACTTAATACCTGTAATATCTTGGCCAAGTCAGAACACCTCTGGGTCTTAGTTCTGTAATCTGCAAAATGAGAGGATTGAATTAGATGATTTCTAAAGTCCCTTTTAAGTTCTGAATCTATGATCCTACATCAGTCTTATTCAACACCCATTTATGGTATGGCCACCATAGGTGCAAAGCAGTGTTTGGCAATGGGCACAAAAGATAAAAAGCTCTGGCCCTCAAGGAGCTTATGTTCTAGGAGGTGTGTGTGTGTGTGTGTGTGTGTGTGTGTGTGTGTGTGTGTGTTACGGTAGGTAAATAAACACATATAAATACAATCATTTTGCAAGAAAGCACTAACAGCTAGAGAAATCAGAAAATGCTTCCCCCATTCCAGGTGTCAAATGAACAGAACCTTGAAATGAAGGAACCAGGGAATTCTCAGAAGTATCACCAAGTAGATAGTGATTTATATGGCCTGGAGGATAGCCTGAGCAAAGGCTTGGAAATGGGAAGTGAGGTGCCAAAGTCAGAGAAGAGAGAGTATAGCAGTTTGACTAAAACTTCTGGTTTGTGAAGAGAAGAAATGAGAAATGAAATTTGGAAAAATAGACCATCACCATATAGAAATGAAAGGAAAACTGAAGAGCTTGTATTTTATCCTTGAAGAAGTAGGGACATTTTTGAGCATGACAGTGACACAGTCAGATTAGTAGTGCAGTGAATAGAATGTTGGACCTTGAGTCAGGGGAACCCAACTTCAAATCTTGCCTCAGCTTACAAGCTGTGTGATCCTGGGGAAGTTATTTGACTTCTAGGTTTCCTCATCTGTCAAAAGTTTATAATAATAGCACCTACCTCCTAGGATTATTGTGAGGATGAAATAAGATACTATATGTAAAATTCTTTAAAAATGCTGTATAAATGTGAGCCATTATTAGGCTTTAGGTAGATTATTTTGGCAGGTGTGTGAAGGATGGCTTGGAGAGAGGAGAGACTGGAAGCTGGGAGACCAATTAGCAGAGAACTGCCTTAGTTCAGGTGGGAGGTGATGAAGGTCTGGACAAGGGTGATGACCACGTGACTAGAATCAAGGGGAGGAATTTGACAGATGTTGCTGAGGAAGAATTGATGAGACAGGGCAACTGATTGAACTGCCTATGGATACTGACTTTGTGGTCAATAGCTGTGACCATCATGCTTGACAAAAGCCAACTGCTGACACCTCAGCTATCTAGAACCCCCAGGGACTGAGCCAATCTAGTTAAACTTTGTAACGTAATAAGTACCGTATAAAAGCTAGCTCTGATTGTGATAATGATTACTCATACTGCTGAAGGTTTTGAGTTTTTATACTGCTTTTTGTGTTTGCTTTTTCTCATCCCTCAATCTTGCTGATGTTAACCTACTTGATTTGGCTATAACTTCCCTTTCTTTTCCCCTCCCCCTCCTTTTAGAGTTTGCTTTCTGCTGGCTCAGCAGATAACCTGCTTGCTAAAATTGTATGTAAAATAAAAGAAAACAGCCTCTGAGTGAGGTCATGAAGGGGTTTCCTTTGAATAAGATCTGAAGCATGGTCTTTCTGATAACTTTCTCTCGGCTTCTGGGAAGCTCATTTTTGCTTCCTTTTTGGTTTTCGACCATCGTCTCAACACGAGGGGTTGGATGGCTGAGTTCCAGGTATCTCAGGAGATGCTTCATCAAGGTTTGCTGTTTCCCTTTGTTTATTACTGTTCCCTAGCCACTGAAGCTTGATTTACCTTATTACAGAGAACAAGGGCAATCTTACTTTTCTATTTGTATCCCTAGTGCTTAGCACAATGCTTTGCAAATATAAAGTGACTAGTAAATACTTCATTCATTTGTTACTATTTCAACTAGAACTCTATATCAATTTTCATCAGTTCCTAGAATCCAGGACTCATGGCACCCCACATTTGCCCTTTCTGGTATTCTTCTACAACTGAGCCAACTCTTGACATTCTGTGCAGATGAAAAGAAAAAGAGAAAGTGTCTCTTGAGAAAAGAAATGATCTTACCCTAGGAAAGGGCCAAAGAAGCACAGTACATTCTGGAGATATGTCAACATTGCCTCAGGGAAGAAAAAAAGAAAACAGCTAATAATAAAAATAGCAAGCAAGCAAGACAATTCTAATTATTTAATTACACAACTCAGAGTCATACTTGAACTACATTATTCCGAGTAGCTATCAAGATAGCAGCAATTATTTAACCACAATGTCCAGACTCCTGTCATTGTGTTATTTCTGCAATGTCGGACTTTTACAAGGTGCCATATAAGAGATAAAGGAATGGAAAAGTAAATAAGACTTGCTTCCCTTAATGATTTTGAAGGACAATTCCTATAATTTGAGAGAGAAAATACAGGTGGAAGTAATTAGAAGAAATAACTTGACTACATTATGGTCAATTCTTGATTATCTTTTGATGCTAATAGTGTGCATTAATCTGGTCAATTCCACTGGGAACTTTCTGCAGATACTATTATGAGAGGAAATCTTGGAGAAAGAAAAAACAACCCATAGGCACAAGGAACATTTAGTGGGGGCCTACAGTGTGCACAGTATAGGGTTCACAGATGGGGGGAGTCAAAGTTTAGATTAAATATAGTTCCTGCCCACAAAGAACTTACAGTTTAAGTGGGAAAGAAGACACTAGCACACAGAACTGTGATAAATAAAATCATGTGTTCAGTCGTGTCCAACTCTTCATGCCCTCATTTGGAGTTTTCTTGGCAAAGATACTTGGAGTGGTTTGCCATTTCCTTTTCCACATCATTTTACGGATGAGGAAACTAAGGCAAACAGGGTTAAGTGACTTGCCCGGGGTCACACAACTAGTAAGTATCTGAGGTCAGATTTGAACTCAGGAAGATGAGTCTTCCTGACTCCAGACTAGGGTGCTATCCATTGCACTATCTAGCTACCTGAATACATGATAAATAGGAAACAGGTAAAAGAGGGAAGGTACTAGAATTAAGATGGGAAAAAGACATGAGTCTAAGAGTTCTTGACTCCAAGGCTAGCCCTATCCTCTACACATCACATCTTCGTTGCCTTTCCTATATACATGCAACTGCAGAAACTAACCAACATATGAAATACTGCTTCTATGAAAAAAATTCATTCAAAATTCCAACATTGTGCCCTACTCCCCTTACTCCCCAGTTCCTAAAGGTGGAGCAGCTCATTCTACTTTTTTCTCATCCTCTTGGCTGGCCAAGCTGTGGGGACTCCTCCATGTAGAAGCTACTAGTGATGGCTCTATGCCATTGAGATTGGATTGTGTGGGATCTGGGTTAAAAGAATAGGTCAGTGATCAGGGTGGGAGGGGCAGGAAGACACAGACCGAGGTGACAGGTCGCACAACTGCATCTGGAATCAGAGGCCTTCTTCAAATCCTGGCTCTGCTACGTATTGCCTGTGCAGTGCCTGGTCAATTGTGTAGCCACTTCAGTTTCCTCATCAGCTCAATATTTACTGGGCTCTCGCTATGTACAGAGCTACAGACACTGTACTCTAAAATAAGGGCATTGGACAAGAGCCTATCTAATCTATTAAGCATTTATTAAACACTATGTGCAAGATAGTATTCTAGGCCCTGGAGATAGAAAGACAAAATGAAAAACAATTCGTATTCCTTGGATCACCCCGTTTGCCCCCATGAGAATAGTAAGAGATAGACTGGGGACAAGGGAATCTTCTGTGTGCTAGCTAGCTGTAAATTTACTGTTTGCTCTTCAGTTGTGGCTAACTTTCTGTGACCCCATTTAGGTTTTCTTGAGAAAGATACTGACTAGTTTGCCATTTCCTCTCATTTTACAGTTGAGGACAAACAGGGTTAAGTGACTTGCCCAATGTCACACAGCCAGTAAGTGTCTGAGGTCACATTTGAACTCAGGAAGTTGGGGCTTCCTCATTCCAGGCCCTGTACCCTACCCACTGAGCCAACTAGCTGCTAGTGCTGGAGAAGAATGGTAAACAGTATTCTCCATAATATGTGCTTAGTGTTTATTGGATAAATAGATGAATGTGAAGGACTGAATGTTGATGTAGGCCAGACTGGGGATGGGGGAATATACATGAGAAGAGTTTTTCTGTCTCTTTTTTCCTTTCTCCCCACTTTTTTTCCCCACCTCTTCAGACTGACCCTTTAGGTTGGTAAGAGAAATCTCCTGGTGTGACTGAGGGGATGGAAGACGAGTTTCTATGAGAACTAGGTCAATGGGTTGAGACGCTTCTTTTGGAATATCTGTGGTATTTTTTTAAAAGCATGAATGAAGGAGTGCTATATTTTGTTGAAGACTTTTTCTCCATCTACTGATATAGTGGTTTTGCTTATATTTTTCTTTGGAATATAGTTAATTAAGCTTATTGTTTTATGAATTTAGAACCATTCTTGTATTGTTGATATAAATCAGACTTGTTCGTAGTGAATAATTCTTTGTTTATGTTGCTGTAATAATTATGATGTTATTATTGAGCATTTTATCAATATTCATGAGTGACGGTTGATTAAAGTTTTCTTACTCTGTTTTTATCATCCATTGGTTTATGTAGTATGACTATATTTGTCTCACAAAAGGTCTTTGGCAAATGCTTTCTTGCTCATTAAGAATAATTTTTGTATCAGTGGTATTACTTGATCTTTAAACATTTAATTGTATTCACTTATAAATCTACAGAGACAGGATTTTTTTCTTTATTAGTTCTTTTATGTCATGTTCAATTTTCCTATCTGAGAATGGGTTAAGATCATTATTTCTGATTATTTTTCAATTATGACATTTAATATTTTGTGGGTAATCGTCTATCTCCTTCAAATGATCAGTTGTATTAGTATATAATTATTTAGAATAATTCTTTTTCTTTCTCCTTAACTTTAAGTTTTTTTTACATTAATAATTTGGCTTTCCTGTCTCTTTTTGCTTTATCAGCTTACTTGATAATGTATTGATTTTATTAGCTTTTTTCAGAGAATCAAAACTGAGTTTATCATTCCTATAGTCCTTTTCATTTCAATAGTTCTCTTCTAATTTTCAAGATTTCTTTTTTTTATGTTTCATTTGGGTTTGTTAACTTGCTGATTTCTCTGTTTTTTTTTTTAAGATACAAAATGCTCAATTTCTTAATCCTCTTCTTCTATTTTTCTTAAAATGTATGTTTTCAAAATTATATTTTTCCTCTGACACCTCTCTTTAGTTGCATCCCCAAATTTTAGCATGTTGTCTCATTGTTATTCTTTTTCACGCAGTTGTTAGTTCTAAGATTTGTTTTTTGATCCAACTAATTTAAGATGTTATTAATTTTTGTTTTGCTCTCTATATTATTATTTTAATTGAATGCAAAGGATGCATTTAATATTTCTTTCTTTTCACAAATATGAGACAATTGATCTGTTCCCTAGCACATGGTTTATTTTTATAAATGAACCATATGTTGCTGAGAAATATGTATTTTTTTAAGTGTCCCATTCAGAAGATGCCATAAGTCATTCAGATATAATTCATTTCATAATTATTTATTTATTTTTAGTTTTCAACATTCATTTCCACAAGATTTTGAGCTACAATTTTTCTCCCCGTCTTTCCCCTACCTCCCACCCCAAAATAGCAAGCCTACTGAATACCCCTTGCCCCAATTTGTTCTCTTTTATATCTTCCACTATCAAACCCCCTCCCCCAAGCTTTCTAGTAGGACAAGATGGATTTCTATACCCCCCTGCCTGTATACCTTGTTTCCCAGTTGCATGTAAAAAACAATTTTTGTTTTTAACATTTGTTTTTAAAACTTTGAGTTTCAGATTTTTTCCATTCTTCCCTCCTCACCCACCCCCACTGAGAAGATAAGCAATTCATTATAGGTTGTACATGTGTGGTTACCCAAATAATTTCCATAGTAGTTATATTGTGAAAGACTATATTTCCCTCCAGCCTATCCCTCCACCCATTTATTCTATTTTCTCCTTTGACCCTATCCGTTTTCAAAAATGTTTGCTTCTAACTACCCTCTCCCCCAATCTGCCCTCCCTTCTATCATCTCCCCTCTTATCTCCTGCCCCCCCTTTTTCTATAGGGTAAGATACCCAATTGAGTGTGCATGTTATTCCCTCCTTAAGCCAAAATCAATGAGAATAAGGTTGTTCCATTCCCTTTCACCTTCTTGCTCTTCCCTTCCATTGTAACAGTTTTTTCTTGCCTCTTTTATATTAGATAATTTATACTAATCTATCTCTCCCTTTCTCCTTCTCCCAATAAATTCCACTCTAACACTTCTTAATTTTATTTTTTAAATATCACCCCTTCATATTCAACTCATCCTGTTCCCTCTGTCTATGTATACATGAACATACATAAGCCCACACTCACATACATATTTATATACACATACACCTTCTATATATGTGTGTGTGTGTGTGTGTGTATGTGTGTGTGTATGTATACATATATATATGCATATATAATCCTTTCAACTATCCTGATACTGAGAAAACTCTTATGAGTTACAATGGTCATTCTTCCATGTAGGAATGTAAATTGTTCAACTTTAATAAGTTCCTTATGATTGCTTTTTCCTGTTTACTTTCTCATGCCTCTCTTGCTTCTTGTATTTGAAGGTCAAATTTTCTGTCCAGCTCTGTTTTTTTTTCCATTGAGAATGCTTGAAAATCCTCTATTTCATTGAATGACTATATTTTCCCCTGTAGCATTATACTCAGTTTTTCTGGGTAGGTGATTCTTGGTTTTAGTCTTAGCTCCTTTGACCTCTGGAATATCATATTCCAAGCCCTTTGATCCCTTAATGTAGAAGCTTCTAGGTCTTGTGTTATCCTGATTGTATTTCCACAATACTCAAATTGTTTCTCCCTGAGTGCTTGCAGTATTTTCTCCTTGACCTGGGAACTCTGGAATTTGGCTATAATATTCCTAGGAGTTTTCTTTTTGGGATCTTTTTCAAGAGGTGATTGGTAAATTCTTTCAATTTCTATTTTGCCCTCTGGTTCTAGAATATCAGGGCAATTTTGCTTGATAATCTCTTGAAAGATGGCATCTAGGCTCTTTTTTTTATCATGGCTTTCACATAGTCCAATAATTTTAAAATTATCTCTCCTGGATCTATTTTCCAGGTCAGTGGTTTTTCCAACGAGATATTTCACATTGTCTTCTAATTTTTCATTTGTTTGGATCTGTTTTATAGTATCTTGATTTCTCATAAAGTCATTAGCTTCCAGTTGCTCCAATCTAATTTTGAAGGAGTTATTCTCTTCAGTGAGTTTTTGAAATTCCTTTTCTACCTGGCAAATTCAGCTTTTTAAAACATTCTTCTCCTCATTGGCTTTTTGGGCCTCTTTTGCCATTTGAGTTAGTCTATTTTTTTAAGTTGTGATTTTTTTCAGTGTATTTTTGGGTCTCCTTTAGCAGGCTGTTGACTTGCTTTTCATGATTTTCTTGCATCATTTTCATTTCTCTTTCCAATTTTTCCTCCAGTTCTCTTACTTGATTTTTAAAATCCTTCTTGAGTTCCTCCATGGCCTGTAACCAGTTCATGTTTTTCTTCAGGCTTCTGATTTCACTGTTTTCCTCCCACTCCATGCCTTGATCCTTTTTGTCCCCAAAAAAGGATTCTATGGTCTTTGTGCTTCCTCAGCTTGCTCATATTGCCAGCCAATTACTTGACTTTTGAGCTCTTTGCCATGGTAGAACTCTGCTTCCAGAATGGAGAGAACTTAGTCCAAAATCACAGGGGTTTTTGCAGCTGCTGGAGCTATTAGGAGGGCACCCCCTCTATAGCCCCCACAAGCTCTAGCTCACTGGC
Organism: Pseudochirops cupreus; assembly: GCA_028627135.1. Taxonomy (NCBI): domain Eukaryota; kingdom Metazoa; phylum Chordata; class Mammalia; order Diprotodontia; family Pseudocheiridae; genus Pseudochirops; species Pseudochirops cupreus. The sequence continues at coordinate 235,191,166 of CM053580.1, read as the reverse complement.
CACATACCCCCAGACTACCACCCAAGACTGTGACCCAGGTCCAAGCAGGTTAAAGCAAAAGCAATTACCCTCTGAATGGTCACTTGTTCCCCCTACAATCTGCAGGCCAGGAGCTCCTGAAGCAGCCATGCACTGCTCTGCCACTTCTCACCCCAGGGGCGGGGGCTGGACCACACTCTTCTGTCCCCCCCTGTTCCAACAGAGTTCTACACTGACCTTTTACTTTGTCTTTGGTGTTTGTGGGTTGAGAAGTCTGTAAACCGCCACTGGTAAAGCCACTGTTGATTCACTCTCCTGAAGTCTGCTCTGGCTGCCACTGGTTGGGCCACCCTGGGGCTAGAACCATGGCAGGACTGTGCTTGGCTCCAAGCTCAGTGAGATAGGCCCTTTCTGTCAGCCTGCTGGGCTGCCTTCAGTGGGAGATATGTTGCTTTCTGTCTTTTCGTGGGTTCTGTAGCTCTAAAGTTTGTTTACAGTCTCTTTTTACATGTATTGGAAGTGATTGGAATGGGACCTGAAACGAAGTTTGTGCTTCTACTCAGCCATCTTGGCTCTGCCCCCCACTCAGATATAATTTCTTTGTCTGATCAGTTTTATATTTTCGTTTTTGTCCTTTCTGCTTTTTGCTTATACATACATATATAGTATATAATTATATTTCTGCTTTTTACTTATATATATATTTTAGATTTATTTAGAGAGAAAAATTCCAACTCTTGTTTATCTGTATTTTAAAGATCTGTTAGTTTTTGATTTGTAAATTTGGATGTCATATCATTTGTTGTATATATTTAATGATATCACTTTATTATCTATTATTCTAAGAATAATATTTCCTTATACAATTTTCTTAATATTGTAAATTTTAATTTTTCCTCATATTATGATTGTAATGTGAACTGATTAATAGTATATTCTGCTCAAGCCTTTTTTTTCATTCCATATGTGTTTTAATTTTTTTAGTCATGCTTCTCCTATAGAGCAAATTATGTTTTTTTTTTAATGTATTATGCCACTGTTTTATTTTGCTACATCATTCAATAATTGTAATTTGACATCATGATTATTAGGCTTATGTTTTCTTCCATATTGCATATATTTCCTCTTCATATTAACTTCATTTATTCCTTTTTGAAATCACACTTTTCTTCTGATTTATTTTGCTTATACTAGTTTGATGGCAACTTTTTCCTTTAAGTTACCTACCAGTTTCATTTTCCTACCCTATTCCAAGTTCCTTGAATTTACATAAATTATTTCCTTCCTTCCTTCCTTCTTTCCTTCCTTCCTTCCTTCCTTCCTTCCTTCCTTCCTTCCTTCCTTTCTTTCTTTCTCTCTCTTTCTTCCTTCCTGCCTTCCTTCCTTTCTCCATAATATATGCCCACAATTCACATATACATGTATACATATATTCATTTATATGTATATACAGATATGTGTGTATGTATGTATGTATTATGTAAGTATGACCAGATCAAGGTATGGTTAAAAAATATTCTCTCCCTCCCAATTCTCTGTCCAACCTTTTAATTTAAGTGACATTCTTTTCTGGTGCTCTTTTCCAAGAAGTGTTCATTTATTATGTTCTCTTCTTTATTTCTATCCCCTTTTAGGGTGTTGTGAATTCGGTTCTTCCATTTATGGACTACATACCTTCCCATTCTTTCTTTACCCTCTCTTTGTCCCCCATGAAAGGTTGCACTTCTGGAGTATAAAAATTGAACTCCTCCTCTGTTTTGTGTCTATGTTTGTAGATCTCTTCCTATCCTTCTTCTTCTTTATGATTAATTTGTTGAGGGGGGTGTGTGGTGGTGCTGTGGACTTAATGTATTCTTCTTGATCTATAGCTTCCCTACTATCCTTGCTACATTTCATATCAAGTCACCTATATTTCTTTTGCTTTGGGGGGATGTGAGAATAGAAAGCAAAGCCCTTGCTTGGAGTAAGTGTTATCCTAAGGTACTTATATGTCCTTGACAAAATCGATTATGAAGTCTTGATCTGTCAAGCATTTTCCCAATAGGAACAGTCTGTAATAATACTCTTCTATTTCCTTTTCTATGGTGAGATTAATTTCCTTTCTGCCCCCACCCTAGCCCTTTCTGTCAAACGATCTTACTCTACTCTCCTGTTCCTCAAACTTACCAAAAGACTGCAGAAATTTCTGTCTTTTCTCTGTTCTCTATTCACATCTAAACTTAATGGGAGGGCATCTCCAGCTCTCTTCTATCTTTGTCTTACTTCTCCTTACTGTAGTATCTTCCCATTTTGTTATTCTCACATTTCTCCCAAAAAATATTGATTCACATATAAGAGAGTATGGTATTAATTTCACAGAATATTAAATTAGTTTCTCATTCTTCCCTTTAAGATCTCATTAATTTAGTCCTTAAGATCTTTTTTGTTCCTTTATGAACCTATCATTTTTTTCCCGTTTTAACCCTCTCAATTCCTTAAAAAAAGCCTAGACACATGATTAACTACTTTTGTTGCATAGTCTTTTTTTTTGATAATTGTACTTATTTTCCTCTTTCCTCTTTTTATTGTTTCTAGTGTCTCTATGTTGAATGCTCTATTCATTTTTTTCAGCAATATCTCAAATGACAGAATGAATAGGGCAGTGGATTTCCTGATGGAAAGCCTATGACTGAAGCCATGCCTCAGATACATCCTAGCAATGTGACTCAGAGAGAGTCACTTAATCTTTCTGTTCCTTAGTTTCCTCATCTGGAATATGAGAGAGTTGGGCTTCATGGCTTCTAAGGTCTTTCTAAACTTTGAATATATAACCTTTTTTTAAAGGCCCTTATTTTTCATGATAATTAGGTTAATTTTTTTCAGAGTCTATTATTTTGAGTTGAATCCCGAGCTTTGACTTTTAGAAATATCTTGCTGTGATCTCTCTCTTCAATCCTCATACAGGTAGAATAATTCTGAGTTATTCCTTTCATAGCAGAAGGGCAATCTGATGGCTAGTTGAAATATTTCTCAGTTGGCAGTGAAATTCTGAAAGGTGACTTACACATTCTTTGATGTTTTCCACGATAGCAATATGTGTTGTTGTCGTTATTATTATTGTTTGCCCTTCATTTTCAAAGAAGACCCATGGCAGCACGGGGTCATGTCTTGACTTGCAAATTGGATTTCAGGGAGGCAGAGTTGCACAAAGTCATCTGCCTCATTCTGTTTTCTAGAGTCATCAAAGTCCAATGGCAGGGCAAAAATCGGAACTAGTGATGGCCCAGGATGGCATCTTTGGCATCTGCCAGACTCTAATCGGTCTACAGAACCAGCTTCAGCCATCTTCATGGCCATTGGAACAAATTGTTCTCACCCCCCATTCCTGTCGGGGGAAGTCTTCACCTGCTTGGGGTAGACAACCCCCTGGAACTCACCAATGGGTTTGAAGCCTGTCAGTTACCCTCAGTCTGGGTTAGAACGTCTGTTGAAGCAGTTTTAATGTAGTTTGGACCCTGCACATGCTACAGATTCAATTAATCAGTAATTTGTTGCCTGTACTAAAAACTTTTGGACAGTTATTATTATTATTGGTATCATTAATATTTGGGTTGTTTAACGTACTATGCTTTTCTGGAAGACCTATGACTCTGAAATTGCCTCTTTTTCCTATCTTCAAAGTAAGTTGTCTTGGATAGAATAAATGTTTCTTTCATTTTTAAAATATATATTTTAATTCTTTTCTACGGCATTTTCTTTATTTTTGAGTTCCAAATAATTATCCGTTTATAACCCCTCCTTATTTCTTTGGAAAAATTCTATGTAATATAAATGGTCTCCTTTGTTATTTTGGCTCTTATAACTCTGATTTCTGACCTAATTTTCATTCTGACATCCTCTCTTAAAATTTTTTATTTCTTTCTTGAATTATTCTAGAGTTTCTTGCTCTTTTTTCTCCTATGATGTCTTGAATATCCCCAGAGTTGATTATTTTAATTTCTCTTTCTTTTATGATAAGCAATATGACATAGTGGCTAAAGAGTTGACCTTGAATCTAAGAAGATCTGCCTGAGTTCAAGACCCATCTCTGACACACAGTAGTTTTACAACTCTGGATAAAACACTTGACCTCTCAGTACTATACGCAACTTTCTAAGACCATAGGTTTTAGGCACCATAGGCACAGAGAATGTGACCCCTTGTCTCAGTAAGAGGGCATTTTTTCAACCACAAATGCCATCTATGTCAATGAAATCATAGATATAATCTCTTAGTCTCTTTTTCACTGAACTCTGGTTGATTTTCATTTAAATTATAACACTTAGTCATTGGGTTATAGTCTCTTTAAAAATTTACTCATTTTCTGTTCCATCTCTGTAAGTCTTGTTGGATTGTTTGTTTGTGATTTAGGTTTATACATACATAACCTTCTTCTCACTTCTTGCATTTCAACCTTTTCTCTCATTTTTGTTTCCTTATTCATTGTTTAACCTCTAATCTTTCTACTGGTCTCATCCACACGCATTTTCTACTGCACAGACTCCTGAGGCTAGGCTGCTTTAGCCTCCTTTATCTGCCAGCCTTTCTACCCTGAGTAAGTTCTAAAGGGCAAGGACTAAACACAGCTACATTTTTAGTCCCCTTTCCCTTTGACATGAGAGCTCCTTCCCCTTTTATCAGCTCTGCTCTATCCATCTTCTACTCCTGCCCTGACATAATTGAATTCCCATTTCCATGCCTATCTATATAGGATCAATATCTTCTGCTTCTTCTAGGTTTTAGAGGATTCACTCTGTGCATCTGACTGGTGGGACAGAATAGGGGCCACTACATCTGGACTTTGAAACCAAGCCTGTTTTCACAGGCTAGACCCATCTAGGCAGGATGAACTAGGGGGAAGGTCGGGTGAGTGGGAGCTTTATATATTTCAACTCCCTAATGTTATTTCTTAGCCCTTTTACCTTGTGCCATGTTTCTGTCTTCTTATCTTGATTAAACTTTAAGGATTATAAATTTGGCATTTTTTTCCTTCTTTAGAAGTCCTTGCCATCTTGCCAATTACAGCACTTGTAGGGTTCTTAATAAATGACATCTGGCCTTAGTTACTGAAAACAAAATGAAACAAAACAAAAAAGCCCCCAAACAACCCACCTAAATATAGAGAAGGAGATCCAGGCATGTAAATGAGGGAAAACCCAGAGCATGCCATTTGTGTACGTTGGTTAAATTGGAAAGTTCTTCTTCTTGTGGGTTACCATTTTGTTGTTTAGTAGTTTTTTTTTTTTTTTTACAATCATGTCCAACTCTTTGTGACCCCTTGTGAGGTTTTCTTGGCAAAGACACTGGAGTAGTTTGCCATTTCCTTCTCCAGGAAACTGAGCAAAAAGAGTTTAAGTGACTTGCCCAGAGTCACATACTTAGTGAGCATCCAAGAATGGACTTGAACTCAGATCTTCCTGATTCTAGATCCTGTACTTTATCCATTGGGTCACTTATTTGCCTGTTATTATTATTAGGTCCCTGTTACTGTCTACTAAAATATCTTAGCCTTTACCGTAAAATATACAATGACTTATCATAAGATAAGAATACACATATCATGAAGAATGGAATTTTCAGGCATTAAAACATGCATTTATAAAAGGAGCATGGATTCTCTCATCATGTGATCCCTCTCACATTCACTACCCCCCCAAAAAGATCCCCCCAAAACCCTAGCATCAGCCACAAGTAATTCTCTGGTTAGCTATGGTGTGAGGTACCATTCTAAAGGCTGGTGATACAAACACACAAATCACAACCATCCATTGCCTCAAGTTCTTCCATTCTACTAGAGCAGTGGTTCTCAACCTTCCTAATGCTGTGACCCTTTAAAAAGTTCCTCATGTTGTGGTGACCCTCAACCATAAAATTATTTTCATTGCTACTTCATAACTGTAATTTTACTACTGTTATGAATTGTAATGTAAATATCTGATATGCAGGATGTATTTTCATTGTTACAAATTGCATATAACCTGCAGGTTGAGAACTGCTGCTCTAGAGAAAGACAACACGTGTGTGGCAGTGGTAGCCAGGGAAACATAACTTTTTTTCCCCTGGGAAGTTACAAAAATGGTGAGTAGGGCCATTTCACAACAAAGTGACTATCTGATTTATTTCTCTGTAGTTTTAATTTTGTGGAAGCCATGCCTGTATGACTTTCTAATATGTCTCCAGTGTAGGACACGTGTGTATATGTATATATGCATCTACATACATGTATATTTATATGATGTATGTATATGTATACATACACATATACATACATAAGCATCTATCTACACATACATCTAATACCTGGGAGAAGCTAGATGCTTCCTCCTTAGTGCTCAGGACCATTTCCTTGGATAGCAAGTCATTTTGAACTTAGGGTCTGTTTTAGCTGCTGATCCTTACTCAGTGAAGCATATCTACCCAAACATTGGAGTGACCAGCATTGGAGTGACCAGCATGAACATATGATTTCTGGCGTGACCTGCCTATCTGGATTGTAAAGGCAAGCTCTGATTGATTTCATGGCGCTACATTAAAAATACTAATTTGGGCTATTTGGCCACTAGTTGGGCCACCAAAGCAGTTATGTCCATTTCTCCCCACACTTAACATTTTGCCTACCGCTCCCAAATCATAGATTAAAATGTTTCTTTTTAAAAATTGTGGTCAACTTTTGATTGAAGTCTGTCAAACCTCTAGATTGTTTCTTAGTCATCTCTATAATCATCCTTTGAAATCCTTTTTAATTTTTTTATTTTTTTACAGTGGGGAGATAGGAAGAGATTCCTTAGCTGTCTTTTCTGTACCTCTCTGCTTCTGTTCATTTTTGAAAGGGGAAAAGATATGCAAAGGCCTAGAGGGCAAATTATTTTGAGTTCTGACTGGGTTACTGGTAGACTAATAGTGTTGTCAGAGTATGACCCTCATTGTAATGTAATGACTTGCTTTTTAATATTGATAAGAGAGATTCAGGAAAATTATTTGGGTGGAAAAAATCCAAAAATGAAACCCTGATCCTTTTACTGTATTTTATCTTCACCATCTTTTCTTAAGTAAAATACACAAAGGAGTGTCAGTACATTAACCAAAACATGTTGAAGCTCTATCAATCTGAAGCTTGATTAGGTTACTACTAAAAATGTCAGCAATGACTAATGCTCATGAATCAGGGAAACCCTATTACCCTAGAAATTAGTAAACTGAAGAAAAAATTTTTACACATCAGCTCCCCAAATAGCCACCGGGAAGGCAACATACTCTTTATTGAGCATTAAACAAAGAGACGGGTCTTTCAAAGAAACTAAATGGAGTGTGTACTGATCTCCACAAATACACTGAAACAAAGCCTTTTCAGGAAAACAGCTGATAAAAGCAGTGATTATTAATGAATCCCCTTCTGTTATAAAAGATAAAATATTAATAATTCCCTAGCTTTCATTTCAGTAGATTAGATTTTTTTTTCCTATAGAAAACGGATTCAAATATATTAGACTCCATATAGGGGAAACAAACTTCTAGGACACTTCCTCAGTTTCAGTCTTTTCAGCATTTTAAATTGACAGATGGGAAAACTGAACCCTGTGAGATGTGTTTATAGTTCAGAATGAGGATGGCTTCATTTGCTCCTCTTCCCTCTTGCTTCTTAAAAAAAACAAAATTTAAAACTTATCATAGAAAATCAATATGATCATCTTGGTAACACTTAGTGACTTTATATTTAAATTAATCTCAATGCATAAAACATCCTATTAACCTGCTTCGTGTTTCCATTTTCCTCCTTTCTCTCTTCTCCTCCATCCCAGTCCTCATTTTGTGAACGTCACCAGATCCCAGGAGACTGGAGTGTTTTTAACAGATCTGCAGGCTAAGAGAGTGACTTGCAGAGTTAAAATTAAAAATCCTGCCTTTGCTGGAAAGGTTACCTACTCTCTAGCTAGTGAACAAGACAGGAAAATTAAAGGAAACAGAATCTGTTTTGAACTTTTATACGGAGAACCAAAGTGATATTAAATGTCTGGGTCCTCAGTGCATCAAAGTCTGTGGGCAATGAAATAAAGGATAACTTTTGCATCCCTTTTTTTGGGATTTCTGTTATTTGATGTCACATAAGCAATAGTAGTTAAAGGCTAAGTATCAAAATCAATGTCGTTGTCCAAAGGACCAGTAAAGTAAAAATACTTGTCCAAAAAGATAACTTTCAATTCATTGGTTCAAATGCATTTAATTTCATTTTAACCTGGCTCCTTCTCTATGAAGAACACTTGTCCTAACTTCTATGGAAGATACAAAGATAATTAGAGAACTGTCCCACCTTCGTTGGGCTTTATAGTATCCTACTAATGTCAGAGGTGGTAGATTCCAGCACATGTACTTGTGAGCATAAAACAAAATAGAACCAGGGCATAGGAAAAAAGTCAGAATAGTATAAATGAAATGAAAAACAATTTTTAGGCACCTACTATGTGCCAAGCACTGTGATAGGTTTGGGCATATAACGATAAAAGTGAGTCAAGCTTGACCTTCAAGGAGCTTGTATTTTTTTTTTTTTTAACATGCATTGGCTTCAATAGAGATCACAATCAGAGCTTTTCTTGGGTTCTGGGAAATCAGGATATCTTTAGTGTTTGTCAACTGTCAACTGCTGGTTCAGCCTAGTCTCTGTTCCTGCCACCTTTCCCATGAATGTATCTGTCTTGGTGTTCATCTGCTTCAGTCTGGGAAAAAGTCTCTTCCCTCAAACACTCTCTCAGTTCTCATAAATGATCTTCCAAGTGTGGGTCTGTAAATTCTGTCAAAATCTTTACATCTTTCTCCAGCGGTAGCTGACTGTCCAGATGGTTCAGAGGCTTCTGTCCAATGGCAGTTGTGTACATTCCAAAGTTCTCTTTCCTCTTCTCATGCTTCTTGTATTTGAGTGTCAAATTTTCTTTTCAGTTCTGATTTTTTCAGCAAGAATGCTTGAAAGTCCTCCACCTCATTGAATGACCATATTTTCCCCTGGAACATTATACTTAATTTTGCTGGGTAGGTGATTCTTGGTTTTAATTCCAGCTCCTTTGATCTCTGGAATATCATATTCCAGGCCCTTTGATCCCTTAATGTAGAAGCTGCTGGATCCTGGGTTATCCTAATTGTGTTTCTACAGTATTCAATAGAAGTAGAGAGTAGTAGCCTGGGAAAGGAATTTTTTGTTGGAGTTAAAAGACTGGTAAGTGGGACTATGCTGTTGTTCAGGCGGTCAGTCTTGTCCAACTCTTCGTGACCCCATGGACCATAGCCTGCCAAGCTCTTCTATTTTTTCCACTATCTCTTGAAATCTGTCCAAGCTCATGTCTGTTGTTTCCATGACACTATCCATATCATCCTCTGCCATCCCCTTTTCCCTTTGCCTTCAGTCTTTCCCAACATCATTCCCTATTACAGTGGATTTGGAATCCAAGGACCAGGACTCAGATCTTCTGTCACTTACTGTGTGTATGACCTAGGAAGTATCTTAATGTTCAACTTGAATGCTATCTCTTTACTTCTTTACCCTCTCAGTAGTTAGATCCACTTCCCTCTCCCCACCCCAGCCATATTTATGTGCATATATTTTATATTTCCTTACCTATATACTTGTCTTTTCCTACCACTGAACTTGAGCCCTTTGAGGGTGGGGTTTCATTTTTTTTTTCTTTGTTTTCTCAGTGCCTGGCACACAGCACATAATTAATAGGTATTTATTAAATAAATTGAATTTTTTGAACCTCAGTTTCCTTATCGACAAGATGAGGTGGCTAGAATAGATGGCCTCAGAGGTCTCTTGTGACTCTGAATCTATGATCATAAGTACAACATGTGAAAAAGAAAGATTAATTTCCAAATTTTAAGAATGAAGAAAAATTATTAAAAGCTTTGTTGCATTTAAACTAGGCCTTAAAGGATGGATAGAAAGACAGTGGTAGGTTTTTTTTTTTAATTAGGGGAATGGAAAGGATGCAAATTTCAGGTGTAGGAAATAGTATGAACAAAAGTACTTAACCATTTTGTTTGGGAAGAATCAGCTCTGCCCTTTTATGCTGGGAGGAGGGGAAGCCTTCCTCAATCAAATTTGTGTTCTAGAACAGAGGCAACTGCCGGTTACATATGAAAGGTAGTAGAGTGAGGTCAGGGCAAATTGTGGTGTGGTACCACAAGATGGAAGACCTTGAACACCAGGCTAATGATCTTTTGACAACACCCTTAAGGCAAAGAGACAAATGATCTTTTCCAATCACTTTTCTGTCTCAAGTTCATGAACCATTGTCCTGGCTTATCCTCACTCGTCCTCCACTTTCTCCCCAGTGTCAAACTTAAATAGAAATAGGGGCTGCTAAAAAGTACATGAGGATTTCTGCAGGTGTATATTGACTTAGAAAACCAGATTTTAACATTATCTGTGTTTTACTATATTTTAAATTTATTTTTGTTAAATAATTCCCAATGGCATTTTAATCTCTTTCCAGTTACATTGTGGATGGTGGGGGCGATGGGTTTGATACCTCTGTTATAGAGTATGATTTTTGTTTTGCTTTTTTTAAACCAAAATTACAAATAAAAACCAATAATTCAAGACAATATTGTAGCTGCAATCAACATATTTCTCTCTCCCAATAAATCTGGTAGGTGACACACCATTTCACCATACATGTATTGACTTTTTTTTTTAAAACCTGAAGGCAAGCCTTTTAGTGAAGATCACCTTTTTAATACATTACTTTGCATTTTTCACAAAGACTACTGTCATAGACATACAGAGAGCATGGGCTTGGGATACTGACACCCCATGCCTACCTTCTGCTGCCACACCTTCTATTGTATTACCTTTATTTCAAATGATGGAGTTGGATCATGGGCTTAGACCTGTTCCTTCATATATCTATAGTAACTGGAGTTGGGAATCAGTATCTAGAAAAAGAGGGAACAATTCCTACCTTATTCTTCCCCAACTCTATTGCCCCGTCAAACAGTGTGAATTCTCTCCTAAGCCTAACACTACATTCTATAACCAGGCATATAGGTTAACTTCTCTGTGATATCTCAATTTTTCTGAGATCTATATTTCTTTTTTTTAAATTAATCTTTTTGTCATCATACATTTCTTTTGTTCCCTTCTACCTCTTTCATTAGCAAAGAGAAATAACAATTCTTATAAAACAAACACATTTTTGCAAGCAAAACAAATTCCTTTATTGTCCATGTTCAAAAAGATGTGAGACCTATATTTCTTCACTATGACCATTTTTAGTAGATCTTGGTTAAAGACCAGGCCTTCTGCTTTCATGGAATCAATGTTTTATAGAATATTTAGGCCAGTGTTGCTTTAACAATCCTTAGACCCATCTCCAGAGGAAGAATCCCTGAGTGGTTTAATAAGTTCCCCGAAGGACAGTGGGTCTTAACTTTCTTTCATATCCTCTGGTGTCTTTTGCCAATGGTGGGCATTTACTGAACAGGCACTCAATAGATCCTTGTAGACTGATCCACAGGACTGGCCCAAATTACTCCATCTATGCCAAGGTTATACATATTACTTGATGGGTCTAGAGGCACTGCAGCTTGTTCTGTGGGGGAAAAGAGAGAAAGACATTGTGAATTAGAATGTTTCCACCATTTGGGAAAATAAGAGCTCTGGGTTTTGTTTTTACCTCTTTGTTCTTTTAGAGCAGTCTCTATATGCAGTGGTTCTCACCCTGTGGGTTATGTTCAATTTGTAACAATGAAAATACATCCTGCATATCAGATATTTATATTACGATTCATAACAGTAGCAAAATTACAGTTATGAAGTAGCAACGAAAATGATTTTATGGTTGGGGGTCACCACAGCATGAGGAACTGTATTAAAGGGTTGCAGCATTAGGAAGGTTGAGAACCACTGCTCTATAGCAACTTTTTTTCCCTTATCTGCTTTAGGCTGTCTTAGCATCATGGAGTTTTGTCATTTCTTCTAACCTCGCACTCCAGCCACGGATCCCCTTTATGTCAGATAGGTGGCAGGGTGGATAGAGCCGTAGACTCCATCATGAGGTCAAATCCTACATCAAGTACTTTCTAGTTGTGTGGCAAGTCACTCAACCATCTTATAGGTGATAATAATATATGCCTTGTAGGACTGTCATGAAGATCAAGTGAGATAACATATGTAAATGGTTAGTCGCATTAATTAATGTATTTAATAACATATTAACAATATCCTGAATTCTATCCCTTAATTTATCTATAGTTGCTGGAGCTGGAAATCCATATCTAGGAAAAGATGGAACTATTTCTACCCTATTATCCCTAATGCTATAAGTATTGACATATAATATTAAGTATGAGCAATATTATTAACAAAGACAATAATATAAATCCACCAATAAATTTTTATGAAGCACCTACTATGTACTAGGCATTGTGCTAGGTGGTAAGGATTTGAAGACAAAAAGGATACAAAGACAAAAATGAAATAGTTTCTGCCCTCAAGGAGTTTATATTTCTTTTTTAATTGCAATGGGATTTTTACTTTCTTTGTTCTTGGCATTATTTATATTAATTCTACGTATGATCAAATTCACTTCTTTGGTAGTGATATTATGTCACTGAACCATATTCAACTGAAAAGGTCAAGCATTTTTTTTTCTTTGAATCTAGGTGATTTTAATTGTTGAATTTAATCTTGCTACTGTAAATCCATGGCCCAGAACCAAAGCTTCAAATAAAAGTTCACCTAGACAATTCCATTCTTGGGAGGCTATCCAATAATTACTTTTTGGTTCATCTTACTCCTACCCAGGGTTTCTTCTGGAATCATCAGAATGTGACTCATATCTAGATCTCCATAAACAAAGAGAAAATTCCTTTAGTTTGTATGTAAGCACTTGTAGTGCCAATGCAATACTCACAGTGCTGATAGCCACTGTAAATATGCTGACATAGTGCTCAATCACAAAATATAACAAACTCTCCATATAGAAGACAGAAGCAAAACATTTATTTAGACATCAGAAAACCAAATCCCCAAACCAGAAAGCCTAATTCATCATAGTAGCAAAGAAGTTAACAAGTCATCACACCACAGAGAGCCACATCATCCTTTTGCCTTCCCACAAACCAATACTCACCAGCTTAGCTGAATGCCTGGGTGCATCCTCTTCTCCCTCCATCTTTAAATGCTCTGATTCCTAGCTTCCTGTGGGCTCTGCTCCTCAGCAAACTCCTCCCACCACAGACTCCCTGTGATTACATTCTGCCTATTAGGGGGCAGGGAAGGTCTTTGAATTCCCATTCCCATTACAGCACAGGTTAAGGCATAGGGTGTTTAGGGAAAACTAATACCTCTGGTGTGAGGGCTGCTGAACTCTTTGCTGGGCTACTTTCCACCTTTGGTATTCACTTAATTCATCCAACTCTCTCCTGTGGCTTCAAGAAGCCAGTGCAGTGACCACACCCTGGTAATTCTTTTTGGCAGATGGGCTAGCCCAGGTTGAGGGTTTCTGAGGGGTCTCAAACCCCTGGATGAGTTAGGGGTATGTCTATCCCAAGCACATGGAGCTTTTCCCTGGTGGAATGGGTAGATGAGAACAATTTGTTCCAATGGCTATAAAGACAGCTGAAGCAGATACCGTGGAGTGCTCAGAGCTTGGTCAGATGTCAAAAATGCCAATATCATCCTCTGCATCCTGAGCCATGGCCAGTCGTCTTGATTTTTGTTCTGCCATTGGACTTCAATGAATCAAAGTCACTCAAAAGTGAGTCAGCTTGCAACTCTGCCTCGCTTAAATCCAATTTATGCTGGTCAAAAGATGTCACTCATACCATTTTACCATTTTTATCTACCTCAAAGTCCTATGGCCAACAGACAAGTGAGAAAGTAGCAGGTTTGGATACATTTGGATCTATGATCATAACCCAGCACACAGGCAGCCCAGGCCATAGGGTTGATTGTCTTCTCAATGAATGGAAGCAGCTGTGGCATTCAGCAGCCCCTTGGGTGTCTGAGCAGCCTTTTTAAAGGACCACCCATGCACCTCCTGTTGTGAGGAAGGGGATAGAAAAGGTGCCCTAAAAATTATCTGCTTCACCTAATCCTGACCTGCACATCACAGCAGGTGGGAATCCCACCCTGTGGTTAAAACACACTAAAAAATGTACAAAAACTTTTGCGAAGATGATTCCATTCATGGTGTGCATGCTTATGGATAACATGGAGTCTAGCAGACCTGAAAAGTGAACAACTCTTGTTGGGAGAGAACTCAGCATGTTTTGCTTCCAGATTAGTAGCCCTAAGTGAAACAAGGCTGACAAATGAAAGTCAGCTTACCGAAGTCATAGTTGGATACATATTTTTCTGGAGTGGCCGTAGTGATGGGGAACACCATGAAATGGGCAGAGGTTTGCAATAAAAACTATGCCTCCCCAAAGGGGTGAACAATAGACTCATGACAATATGATTTCCCCTTGCAGGAATGTGCTGTACCACCATACATACAGAGAATGTATGCTCCTACCACAATGAGCCCTGATGAGGTCAAAGAAAAATTTTATTAAGACCTGGAGACCTTCATCATCAATATCTCAAAAGAGCACAACCTTATAATTCTGGGTGACTGTAATGCAGTGTGCACAGACTATCAGACATGGTTGTAAAGCCAAGTGCAAGCAGCTTTCCAGAGGACTGCTGCTGTGAACAGCTTTAAGGTTCTGATTACATAGTATAGTGAACTCCCTATTTATTCAACAGTAAATTAAAGCAAAGCATTCACAGAAACCAAAGTACAGCATTCACAATGTTATAATGTAAAAAGTTATCACTACAGTGGCCACATAGTTTTAAACAAAAGATATCATTCAGTAAGAACTTAACTCAATCATCTTTAAGGAGCAATTCTCCTTAAGGGACACAAAGTAGAAAGGTCAAAGTTCTCCACCCCTAGGTCACAGTAAATCATGATCTTCTCTGCAATAAGTACCCAAGGAGAGATCTTTTCGTCTTAACTTGAGGCTGGCTCTCAGATTCCATGGTTCCTCTTCCATGGTCCCAGTTGCTGCCTTAATCTACCCAACTGTCACCTGAATTTGAAGGTAGGCAGCTCTCAGCTCCTCGTCTAGTTCCTTTTCTAGTGCCTCATTTGATTCCTTGTCCAGTTCCATATTGAAACTCACAGTGTCCAGACCACCTGAAGTTCTTCACAGTTTCTGGTTCTGGGACACAAAGCTTAACAGAGCCAAAATAACATTCATTCACATTGCTGGCACCATCATCAATTCACTATCTGCCTGCAAAATCAACATAGACCCACATACAAGGTCTGAGAACTGAACACAAATCATCAGTACAGTCCCATGACCTCTGAATCCCTCCTCCAGGACTTCTTTAAACAGACAACAAGAAAATCCTCTTTCAGAGCTTCCAGTAAGGTCCCCAAGATTCTGTACAAAATATCACAAACAAAAATCAACACAAACAGAACAGACAGAGTGCCTGGCTGCCACAAAGTTCCCCTTCTAAATTCTGCTCTCTCCCAGCTTGGGTTTCTCCTTATATATGGTCATTAGCTCCTCCCTGTTCTGCCCTTTCCTGTTGCATCAGCAAGTCCCTCCCACTGTGGGTTTCACAAGTTCTGTTTCTTAACAAAGACTTGATATAATCATGGGCAAGTCTTAAAGAAACTTGAACTGAAACAAGGTGCAAAATGATTAAATAGCTGAAACAAGGTGCTAAATACTTCTCTGTGTGCCATTGCAATGGTAGGGAATCCTTGGGGGTAATGAAGTCAGAAATAGCAAGAGCAAAGGTCACTTATTACTGAAGATTTGTTCGTCTCATCACCAACACTGTTGTCCATTTAACCAAATGCAAAAAAAACTTCATGGCTGTATCCTCACAGCAAGCATTGGTGTACTCACTATATCAATATAAGGAAAAGGGACAGACAGGGATGTGAGAGTGATGAAGGCAATGTGTGGCTCAGAGTGTTGGCCCAATCATAGATACCCTTTCTAAACTAAACATTTGTGTTCAACAAAAGTGGCAGTCCAAATGCAAGACAACTACCAGAAGACTTAATGTCAGCACATTAGAGTACTTTTCTGAGCACGAACAGTTTGTTGCTACTTTGGAAGGAAAACTGAGTCAATACATGGTTGGCAACAGTGGAGCAGAAGAGGAGTGAGTAGCTTTCATCATTTACTCATCTGGGGCAGAATATGCACAAATATCAGGATTGGTCTGATGAAAATGATGGAGGAATTCAGAGCTGCTGAATGATGAAAAGAGAACTCTAGAGGGTTTACCAGCAGGATAGTACCTCTGTCTCTAAGAAGGCAGCATTTAACTTTATCAAAGATAAAGTACAAATGAAATTTAGAGAGATGCAAGATTCTTGGCTCAGTAAGAGAATGAAATTCAGTTTTACACTGATAGTTACTAATCCAAAGGTTATTTATGGACCAAATGGTATATCTCAATGTTGTCCCTTGAAAATATAGAAACTATCACACCTTGAGAGAAATGAGTGAGTCTCAGTGTATGCCCCCCACCCCCAAATCTCTTTTGATCTCCAACCATTATTGTCTCCCCTTTAAAGATTAAATCCAAGGTTATAACCCATATGTGTAAAATGGTCATCAGTCAACACATTACCCTTAATATACTGTCATCTTCCTGAGTTCAAATTTAGTTTTAGACACTAGCCATGTGACTGTGGGCAAGTCACTTAACCCTATTTGCCTCAGTTTCATCAACTGTGAAAAGACTGGAAAAGTAAATGGCAAACCCCTCCAGTATCTTTGCTAAGAAAACCCCAAATGGGGTCAAGAAGCATCAGACACAAGTGAACAACAACAGTAGCAACAACAGTAACAACAACAATAACAACAAAGGGACAAAAGGTTTAACAGGTGAGTTGACGAGAGCTGGTGAGGTGTTACACCTTCTCAGATACCTAAACATCTCACCTGTGCGTGAGCTGTCGCTCCTAGCTCTGTGTCATCTGTAAACTGGGTACATTTACTTTTCACATCTTCTCTCAGGTTATTAATACAACAGTGAATATACATATATGTGTATATTATTGTATTATATTCATATTATGTTTTATATATGCACAATATATAATACACATACATGTTAT
>CM053580.1:235148759-235173537 GCA_028627135.1 Pseudochirops cupreus | reverse complement strand
GGTTCACAATGTTGAAGAAGAGAAGTTTTATTGACCGAATGAGGAAAGCAAAGCAGAAGTAATGAACGACCTTTTCCCTAAAGATGAATACACAATCCCATTGTTTATAGTACTATTAGGTTTTTTGAAGACAAAGATCTTCACTAGTAGGAGGGCCAGCTTTCATGGTTACCAGCTCCCTGTGGAGCTACTCTGCTTGTTGGTTCCTGTTTCCCCCAGAAGGTGAGATGAAGCTTTGCTCTTCACCTTGGTTCCTTCTGATCAGCAGGAGGACCCATATGCTACTTTCTATACCTCAGTTGGTTAGTTGCTCTCTGTCTGGTCATAGCCACAAAACCTATAGATATAGTCATGACTACCAAGCGGAAAGGCCTCACAGAGCTCTCTCTGTGTAGTGCTGAACACAGTTCTCTCTGTAGTATAGCAGAACTCTTGGATATTGTACCAGATTAGGGAATTCCTCTTACTGAGGTCTTTCCCTTTTGCCACTGTTTTGCTAGCTACCAATCACACAGAATCTTATCTAGGAGCAAGCTTCCATAGAGCACAAATCTCCAGGTTCAATTATGAGGACCACTACAGGTTTAATTACAAAGTCTAATTAATGCCTTGCTTCCCCCTGCTCCCCCACATGGGATATGTTTTAGTGACTGATGACTGAATAAGTGACTGATTGAGTTAATTTAGTGTGCCCCATGAGTGGAGAACTTTGACTATTGTACTTTGTGTTCCTTGAGGAGGCAAACCTCCTTAAGGATGATTGAATGATTGAGTTACTAAATGATTGTTCTTTGTTGAAGACTTTGTGACCACCGTGGAGAAAACTATGTGGCCATTTTCTGTGACAAGTTGTCGTGAATGCTATATTTTCATTTTCTGTTCAGTAGCCACAAAACACTGCAAGTCCCTGAACCCTTAGATCATAAGTAGTCAGGTGGTATTGCTCAAATCAACCAAGGCTGATAAAAAAAAATCTGTTAGTTACTAATTTATTTGGGAAACCCTTGAAAATCATGGTTTTCAGAAAGGCATTTTTTTAGGTCCTGAGAATTTGTATTCTGATCAATGGAGATTGGAAGTAAGGAGATATTATAAGACTTGTACTTTGCTTCTAGGTAACCATGACTCATGTCTCTTCATGTTTTGTGTACAAGAACAAGCAACCTGGTTGTAGCTGCAAAGCAAAAATTCCCAGCTACATCACACCTCTTCAGAATTGTCAAGTGAATTTTCAGGGTAATTTGTACGGCTCTGACATTAGCTGCCAGGGCATAACAGGAGTTATAGAAATTTTTTGTTGCTTAGTTGTGTCTTTCTCTTTGTGATCCATTTTGGGATTTTCTTGGTAAACATCCTGGAGTAGTTTGTCATATTCTTTATGATGAGGAAACGGAGGCAAACAAGGTTAAGTGACTTGGCCACGGTCACACAACTAGTTAGTGTCTGAGGCCGAATTTGAACGCAGGAGGATGACTCTATCCACTGAACCACCTAGCTACCCTGCCAGAAGTTTACTCAACCTAAGCATTTCTCACTGATAGGAAGTAAATTTGCCAAAAACCAAATTAAATCAAAACAAACTCCCCCCCTCAACTTGAAGAGATGAATTCTTTTCAGTGTTGGCTAGGTGTGTCTACATATCTGACTAACAAAAGAGCTGAGATGTGCTGATTATAGGCACATTTTGGCCAAGAGGAAGAAAGTGGGTGGCAATAGAAACTTTGTGGAGAAGCAGCAACTAGCAATTTCAGAAGGAGAGGAGAATAGAGTAGAGGATGCAGTGGGGTTGGGGGCAGAATGAGGAGACAACTGTGAGTAGTATTCCAGTCCAGTCAAGACATAAACAAGGAATGTATTTCCAAAGGAGTGTTTCCTTTCTTAGTGATGGTGTGAGAGAGAATCCTTGGCACACAGTACCCACTCTGAGCACAGGGAGAGGCTCCCTTGTTATTTACTTTGCTACCTAGTTTTAATTTAATGTCTTTTACTCTAATATCCTGTGTCATTTGTCTTGGTCTAGTAAAGAGTTACTGTGGGAACTCAGAGCTGTAGATTTAGAAGGATACTGATTTAAAAAAAAACAAAAACCAAATAACCCATAACAACAGTAAAAAGATCCTGGGATATATCAAGGTGTTTAACAGCCATGTGGGTACCTCTTTGAGCAAGTATGCTACATATTCATGAAGATATTCCTGACATTTTAAATAAAGATAGTCATCTTAAAATGAAAAACAAAGGATAAAGGGTCAACTTACATTTTCCCCCTTATTTAACAATATTACAACTTTTTAGGAAATCTATATTTGGGGAAAAAATTATTCCTCCTTTGTGAGCAATGTTTGTGGTGTTCTCCAATGAAATATTAAAACAAAATTTTGTTGTATATAATAACAGTATTTTATTTTTAAAATTAATTTATTTACTTTTAGTTTTCAACATTCACTTCTATGAGATTTTGAGTTTCAGATTTTCTTCTCACCTTCTCCTCCCTCCCTGTAAAACCATGAACAAGCAGCTTTCCATAGGATGGCTTCTGTGAACAACTTTCAAGGTTCTGATTACATAGTATAGTGAACACTCTATTCCATAACAAATCAAAGCAAAACATTCACAGTAAGTTTTCAACAAAGAACAATCATTTAGTAACTCAATCATTCAATCACCCTTAAGGAGGTTTGCCTCCTCAAGGAACACAAAGTACAATAGTCAAAGTTTTCCACTCATGGGGCACACTAAATTAATTCAATCAGTCACTTATTCAGTCATCAATCACTAAGTATAATCATTTAGTCAATCAATCATTCAATCAACTCAATCATTCAATCATCCTTCATCATTCACTATCCAATCACCAGAAAATAAATACACAGACCCTCCATCCCTCAGTCACTAGTAAATTTATAATTTCTCAGTCAGTACACAATATTCAAGTAAAGTTTCTTTCAGTTTGACTCCAGGTGGTTTCTCAGATTCCCTGGATCCTCTTCCATAGTCCCAGATCCTACCTGGATTCACCAAACTGTTACCTGGGTTCAAAGGCCGACAGTTCCCAGGTCCTTGTCCTGCTCTCTGTGCAGTTCCTGCTCCACATTGGAGCCCACAGTGTCCAGTCCATCTCAAATCCTTCACAGTCTCTGTTCCTGGGAAGACAAGGCTTAACAAAGCCGCAAACAGGTTCATCCAAAGTACCAGCATCACAGTCAAGTGTCCTTAGTCTTCAGCAGCTCCAGCTGGCCCTCAGAAATCCTCAACAGCCTCAGCAGCTACAGCTGGCCCTTGGACTCAGCAGAAGTTTCAGCTGGTTCCCAGAATCAAAATCACTCCATCCAGGTTTTCAAAATCAAAATCATTCTTCAGCCTCCCTGGCTCCTCTTCAGCCTCCATGGAGCCTGCTCCAAGAAGGTCTGTCTCTCCCTCTCTAAATCACTTCACCCAGCTTCCCTAAATCAAAATCATTCCTTCCAGCCTGGGTCCTTCCTCTTCAGCCTCCTTGGCAGCAGCTGCTTCTGCCTCCACGAAGATTACTCCAAGAAGATCTGACACTCCATTTCTGGGTTTTTCCTTATATACAGTATTGGCTCTCCCTGTTCAGCCCCTTCCTGTTACATCAGCAACGGGAGACAGCAATTCATACCTTCAGTTTCTTTAACTGAGCCTTAATCTGAACTAGGTGCTAAGAACCTCTTAGTTTGGCAATACAAAAGGAATTTCAAATCTCATTACTGTTACACTCCCCAAGATGGCATGCAATCTTATATAGCTTCCACTTATGTATTCTTATTAAACATATTTTCACTTCTCCAGTGAACTATATGAAGTCATATAAATAGTGAAATAAAGTACTGAAAAACCAAGATGTATATGTTTTGAACAGATAAACTTTGTAAATTTAAGTATATATACTATCTTAAATACATGTATTTCAAATACTATGTATATATATATATATATATATATATATATATATATATATATTATGTATGTGTGTGTGTGTGTGTGTGTGTGTGTGTGTGTGTGTGTGTGTGTATTCACTTTTTTACTTGGTTACATTCACAGATTCTGCAATCTCCGACCTTTGACTTTGTTCCTTTGTCCCTGAGTGTGCTTAGGTGACTTTCCTGATTCCCTCCCCTCTTTTCCTCTCCTATCCTTTGTACCTCCCTATTCCTACATGTAAATAAGTGGGAAAAAAAGATCTTTCCTGGTTCTTGACTCAAAGAATAAAATATTGGTATACTCATTGAATCTGAGGGACTAGATCGGGTATTGGGTTCGAGGTGAGTTTAGGACATTTATATTACAGAATCCACCTGAAAGTTTTTGAAAAATTGTTGAACTTGGGGTCCTCTTTTAATTCTAGATCCTTGCCTCTGTTTGTTATTTTTTATTTATCTTATGGATAGCTTATTTGCACATAGTTGTTTGCATGTTGTCTCCTCTCATTAGACTGTGAGCTTCCTGAGGGCAGGGACAGTCCTTTGGTTTAATTTGTATTCTCAGCACTTAGCACAGTGATTGACATATAGTAGGTACTTAGAAAAATGACTGTCCAGAGACTTGAATGTTTTTGATGTAATTTTTTCATTAGGTGGGTCATGGTTTAAAAAGTCCTCCCAATTTTGTTAAATAACATGTAAACATTGATAAAGATGTAATCTGTTTAATAATGTAAGTGATTTGGAGCTTAGGTATGTGTACTTATAATAATAAATCAATAAACAAATATTCATGAAGCCTCCACTTTATGTTAAACCCTGGAGAAATAAAGACAGAAATGAAATATTTCCTGCCCCTAGGAGCACACATTCTATCAGGGGACACAACCAGTATATATCTAAGTACATACAAAGAATGCAAAAAATAAATAAAACGTAATTTTTAAGGGGCAGGCACTGGCAGATGGCTAGAATAGGGAGAAGGAAATCAGGAAAGACTTTGTGAAGGAATGTGTATAAATTTTAGAACTTGGAAACCTTGCAGAACAAAGCGTGACTCTTATTGCACAGTTATCTTAAGCCATCTTTAAAATTAAAGAAACTTCATGGGGATCCAATGTGGCATGTAACTACTAAGGACTAGCTGAAATACCAGCCACAGAGAGTTTGGTCTCATGTTCTAAGCGAAAGTAGGGTCAGCCAAAGATTGCAATGCCCCTGGCTCTGTAAAAAGTACATGCTGTTATATCCAGGCACGTCAAAGTTTTCCAAGGATGTGCCCAGTGTCTTGGAGTGATGCCGACATGATTTTTATGCTGGTTTTGTTTTGCCCCTTTATAGGCCTCTTTGCCACATGTAAGACACAGTTTCTTGCCCTAGTATGGTGAGACTTCTCCCTTTTCCCACACAAACTGAACCAGTCTAGCCATTTTTTTTTCCAAAACCTCACCATCGTTTTGTGTCTTAGGACCATGGGGTTTAATAAAAGCCGTCAACATAGGAAAGGCAGATGTTTCTGATTATTAATGTTTATTGTTGTAAATTCCATGTTCTTTGAAAGTTATCATATGGGTCCCATATCAAGACTTGACCTACTTGTTGCTTGTCGGGATTTTGGTGGTGGTTGTAGTATAATTTTTAATTCTTTTAGAAAGGAAATCCAAGCAAAAAAAGGATGTGCTGCTAAGTGAAAACCACTGAAGTCAAGATACCCACTTTTTTCTTTTCTCTTTTCTAAGAACAATGCATGGGGCAATATGTGCTTATCACTGATCTATTTTACAGTCGGACTAAACTTAAGAGACTGGATGGTGTTGTAGAAGACTGAGTTTGGAGTCAAGAAGGTTCAAGGCTTGATTCATCCACTGGTTTTGTGACTGGACAGGTCATTTAAACTTTCATATTGAGTCTGCTCTTTAAATGTATAAGTTGCAGAATAGTTGCTGATCTTGCAGTGGTAGAGGGGAGTTATCTACAAAAATTAAATCACTGTCTGGATTAAAAAAAAGGATTGAGCTTGCAGATTTTTCCTTTGATTTTAGTTGATCAATCCCATAATGAAAGCACTAACGGTGAAAATCTATAGGCAAAATTAACCTATTCAATTTGCATGTTAGATAACTTTTAAAAATTGAAATAAGTAATAAGCATTCAGAATGTGAAATGTGGTTAGAAAGACAAAAATAAATGATTAAAATAAAGGATAATTTGGTAAATTGGTAAATTTTAAAGCTGGAAATGTTCCCTTGATAAGAAACTCATTTGGGAAAATTTTTAGATATTAGACCCAAATAGTTCTTTCCTTTAAAATATAAATGGAAGATAGAACTTTAAAAAAATTATGGGGCAAGGAAGACGGTAGCTAATTTCTAATGTTAGACTAAACTTTTGCGGAATTGATATCAGTATTTTGCTCTGGTAGCTCCCTAATCTTATGTACTATGGTCAACCTATGCTTTGTTCTTTCTTTCTGCATGCAATTTCATACCCATTCCTTCAGGAATGGAACGTCACTAGCACCACTAGCACTGAATTGTATTTATCTTTGAGATCAGGGGACTGCCTCCGAACTTTTGGTCAATTGGAGCTTTTCCTCTTTTCTGAGAGGGGTGGAGAATTACTAGTTGTGTAACTGGGAATCCTCTTTGGGAATCCCAGCACATTGAAGAGGGATGTATGGCAATAAAGAATCTAGAATGGTGGCAACTAGCTTAGAGAAGATACATCTCTAACACCCAATAGTGGGTCCTAATCTGTTGGATGGGGCTCTGGCATGGATTTATGTGGACTTGATAAAACAGGCACATTTACTTCATTTACAAACTGTATGTCAAATTTATAGTACCAGGAATGGAGAAGTGAATGAGTTATCTCACTCTAGCATGTATTCTTCCCCAATTATTATTCAAGCATAATTCTCTAAGTGATTAAGGTCTGTAGTCAGATCTTTTAGCTCATGTTCTCTGAAAAAGTATTTCAAGCCAGTGAGAATTCTGCTTGTAGGAGGGACTATTATTCTGAGTTCTTTAATTAGTAGAGAACTTAGAAAATAACCTAAAGTTCTACCAGGAAACCTACCTAAATCAGTTTTATTTAATAAAGGAAGGTACATAATCCAAATATTTGTATCTTCTCCCTTTATGGGAATTCATATTTCTTCAGAGGAAGCAGTGGAACACAAAATAAAAAAATCCCAATAATTTCCAATAGGAATGTAATCTTTTTTACAGGAAGCACTGATTTATAAAGCTAACTCCCAGAGGTACAGACAGGTTTATCATCTAGCTATAAATGTCTGAATGCATAATGGATTGCAAGGTCTAATTTCTAAAATGTGTTTGGATGATGTATTACTCATTGAGAAACACAGCTGAAGTCAAAGAAAAGAATTCAAACACTAGTTTAAGAAAAAAAATTTGTCATGCAATGCATTATTTAAATTTCTAGATTTGGGATTCTTAACCTTTTCTGTGTCATAGGTCCCTCTGTTCCTCTGGTGAAACCTATGGACTTTTTTCCCCTTTCAGAACAATGCTTTTAAACACAAGAACCAAAGTAAAATACATAGGATAACAAAGGAAACCAATGTTGTATTGAAATACAAAGAACACATTCTTAAAAAGACCATATACCCCGATAAGAACCACTGTTCTGGATAGAACATATATATAATCTAGCATGATAGAGAATGAATACTGAAGATTTAATTACCTTTAAGAAAAATATAATGTAATTTACCTTCAATTTTTCAAAAATTACATATTTCAAAGTAACGCAGAAGACCAGTGGCTCATATTGGAATCAGTCCTTCCTGAGAAATAAGCGTGATGATTAGGATACTATTATATTTTCCCTAATAACTCATGCAGACACTAGTCAGCTTTAACACAATGATAATAGAGGTCGTGCATGCCTCTTAATTGTATGCATACCTTGGAGGTTCTATTCTCCCACTGAAATGATTTGTGCAATTAAATCCTGATGATGATAGAACTTACACCCACCATTATAAACCCAGCCAGAGATATATGTATATATTTTTAAATAGCTGAATTGCTTGAGTTATTTCAAGTTAGAGTAGATATTGAGCAGAAACAAAAGGATATGACTGGTTTTAATTAAAGTGCAGCTCGAATATGAAATATCACTTTGGCGTCTGACAAAGAGCAGACTAGTTGACTGCATAGATAGCACCACCTTCCACTTTGTTATCTTACATAATCACAGTACTGAGTCTGCCTCTCCTGCCACATTTCTCAGAATGAAGCCTCAATGAGAGAAGACCAGTCTTTGTGGCAAACATATTCTTTATTCAGGGCCTGGGATTCAAGATAGAGGTTATTAGTTTTTCACTTTCAAGTTTTAAACAATGTGATGTAAATCGTTCTAAATACCTTTAATTTCCTCTAGGGTTCAGTTTTCTATTGGCTGTTTATGCAGAACCTGAACCATTCACTTCCATCACTGTCTCCACGATTTTAGTTACTTCTTTCTCCTTGAAGTTGTTTTTCTTATCATCTTTGACAGCCCTGGAAGAAAGAATGGCAAGTGGATTGACAGATTTACTTTGTTAGTTAAACCAATTCATATTTGAAATAAGTTTAGTGTCCAGTGACTCAGAGGGTCACAGCTTGAAATTGTCAGAAGAAATTTGTTCTCATAGTCAACAAACAATGCCATATTTCAGTAGTGATAGCCTTAACTACTGAATCTGGGGAGATGAGTATGCTTTCCATTTTTTGGTATGAATTAATTAAAAGGAATATTGTATGTATTTGAATACATTTTAATGTTTGATCCTGTTCATTGGTACTTTTCCGGTAACCTAATGTTAAAATTATGACTTTAAACAGAGTCTGGTTGACTGCCACCTGAAGTAAATAGAAAAGCCTGAGTTCATATATTTCAATGATAGTCACCTGAATATAATGTCTTTCAAAGATCCCAGGCTTTGTGGGAATTAAAAAGGAAAGTCAATGATCTAATTTCTCAAATTCAAAGGGATTAACAGAGCCCCATAGAATGTAATATCTTTAAGGGTAAGAACTTTTTTTTTTTATTTACGATTTTGCATCTCCTGTGCCTAGTAAAGTGAATGGCACATTAGGAGTCACTTAATGGTTGTTGAATTCAATGGAATTAAATGAAAACCCATGGTGCTAGTCAAGAAAATAGATTATCTTGTCTATGTTGTGTTATCTTGAGTATTTCTATACCTTCTTATTTCAACATTATGCAGACTCAGGTCCCAGGAGCTCTAGCATAGGGATGAAAAGAGCAATATAGAAGCACCAAACCCATTTCTCTCCCCAGATCAAAATTTTGCAGCCCCTGTAAAAATATTATTGCAAATATACATCATAGGCATCATGGCAAGCGATGACCATCAATACATCTAGGATGATTATCCCAATATCACCGGTAATTATCATTTGCATTATATTAACATTAATATTACATACAGCAAGCGCTGTAAAATGCAAAGCGTTGCATCACTTGACAGGCTGCTTCAATGACTAAAAGACTAACGTATCATATACATTCATGATGATAGTAGATGGGTACCCTTAGTAAAAAGCAAATGTGCAAAACAGTAAAAAAAATGCACCACTAATAGGAATCTATAACAACAATGCACACACATCATCAGGGAATCAACAAATACCATATATAGGTACCAAAGATGAGATATGAAAAGACATTGCCCTCTCCCCCTTTGTTGTAATTGAGGAGTCTGTAGGTGTGGAAAATTACATATATTATTGGGAGGGGGGGGATGTATTAATCTGTTTTGGTGTTTTTCCACCCCTTTTCCTTCCCCTCCCTGTGCATGTATATATAATATGTGTCTATATACACATATACATATACATACCTATACTTATATGCATACACATAAATATACATACATACATACACACATATATGTAAATAGATAGATATATAGACATATATCTATATCTATATCTGAAATGATTCCCTAGGAGGAAGAAAAGAAGAATAATGAGGTGAAGAGGAATTTAGGTGAAGTAAAAAACCAAGAGATATAAATAAAAAAAATCTATTTTAAAGGTACATGAGAAAAATGAAAATTGAAAAAATGCAATAATTATTGACACACGCATGAATGTATACCAGCTGATGCTATTATAGCCTGATGAAAAATGAATGCAGAAGCACGAGATGCAATAGAGACTCATACAGATAAATCTATGTCTTTATTCAATCTGCTTCAGAATCCAAACACAAAGCTATAACTCTTGTTAAAAATACATGCATATCAGTATATAAGAAAACAAATAGAAAGTCATGTTGGAGGGGGGACACTAGCAGAGGTGGGGATTAGGAAGTACCTCACATAGCAGGTCATATCTGAGCCTAATGAGCTTTGAATAAAACTAGGGATTCAAAAAAGTGGAAGTGAAGAGGGATTTGTGATTTCTTATGTGGGAATTCATGATATGGGAACTTCACCCACTGATGCAGATTGCAATCTGTCTGTGACTAAGCAGATAGGTGTTAGGGAGGTGACTGAACCACAAAGAGGACCAGTTTCTTACCCAGATTCACATAGTTATTGTCAGAAGCTGAATTCAAATAAAGGTAAAGGCCTTTCTGACCTCAAGTCTTCTCTATTCACTCTACCTGATCTTATTATAATTCATTTTCCTCGATTTGGCTTGTGTAGCCTATTGGGCTTATTTTGGATTCTGTATATGTTGTTCAGCAAGTTAGCTATCCCGTTGGCCTTCTTGCTACTAGCAGATTTTATAAGGGTGCCTTGTATGCCTTCATCCAAATAATTGGTTAAAAACGAATAGCAGGGCCAGACTTTGGGGAGCCAAGATGCCTGAGGAAGCAGTAAATCACTGTAACTCTCCCATATTTGTTTCCAAACAACCATAAAATCAAGGCCCAAGAGAAGTCCTAGAACACCAGAACCAGAAAAAAGATGGGGTGAAGCAATCTTTTAGTCCATGAAACTTGAAGGATCAGCAAGAAAGGTCCATCTCACTTGGAGGAAGGGGGAGTGTAGTCCAGAACAGGAAGCATCCCAGCAAGCCAGAAGCAAGCCACACTTTGGCAAACCAGAGGGAGATCCTGAGCCCTAGTGTGGTAGAGCAGGCAAACGCCAACACCAGGACCCCCCACATGCCTTAGCATAGCCAGGGGAAACATCAGACTCCAGCTCCAAGATCTACCATGTGCTTTGGTGCAATCCAAGGTGGACAGACATCCTTCAAGGTCCAGACCTCCATATGCTTCAGTGTAGCCTTAGGGAAATGCAGAAAAAACACAGTTGGCCTCAAGCACACACTAGGACTTCAGATTAGCACCTGGTAAGCTGCCAGACCCCTACAGCCTCTAGCAGTACCAGCCACCTCCCATCACACCCTCTCAACACAGCACTAGACAAGGGGTTCCCCCATGGGCCTCCAGGTGACATCAGCACAGGACCAGTTAAATAGCCAAGGCCTACAGTCATTGACACAAGAAGCCAAGACAATGCCCCTTCCACTCTGAGAGCAGAGCTAAAATTTACAAGAAAGGAAAAAGGCAAGAAAAAAAAAGATGAACAAAAAACAACAAAAAAAGAAATGGACCATAGAAAGTTATTATGTTGACAGGGAAGACCAAGACACAAACTCGGAAGAGGACAATAATGTCAAAACACCTATGGGCAAAATTCCAAAGAAAAATGGAAAGTGATCTCAAGCCCAGAAAGAACTCATGGAAGAGCTCAAAAAGGAGCTTAAAAATCATATAAGAGAAGTAGAAGAAAAAATTTGGAAAAGAAATGAAAATGATATGATAGAATTATGAAAAAAGAGTCAAGAGCTTGGAAAACTGTTTAAAAAGTAGAATTGGCTAAATGGAAAAGATCCACCAAAATCCACTAAAGAAAGCAACTCCTTAAAGAAAGGGAATTGATCTAAAGTGAAATGAGTAGAACCAGGAAAACACTGTGCACCATATCAGCAACATTGTATGATGATCAACCATGAGTGACCCAGCTCTTTTCAGCAGCACACTAATCCAAGACAAGAATAAAGGACTCAGAAAGAACAAAGTTATCCACATCCAGATAAAGAACTGATGGACTCTGAGTGCAGATTGAAGCATATTTTTTCACTTACTTTATTCTTTCTCGTGTTTTTATTTTTTATTTTTACTTTTGATCTGTTTCTTCTTCCACAACTGTGATGAGTATGGAAATATGTCTTACATGATAGCACATGTAAAAACTTTATCAAATTGCCTATCATTTTCAGAAGAGGAGAAGAGAAGGAGGGAGGAAAATTCAAAACTTAGAGTCTTGAAAAATGAATGCTGAACTTTTTTTGATATGTAATTGGGGAAAAAATAAAATACTATTTACAAAAAAAAATAATAAAGCATTTTGGCCCTTTGGAAGCTCCAGCAGCAGAAGCAGATAGATAGATAGATAGATAGATAGATAGATAGATAGATAGATAGATAGGTGGGAATGAATAGCAATAGGCTGAAGACTGTTATCTCCCTCTAGAATAGAGGTTCTTTATCTGGGTTCTACAAATCTTCAAGGGAAATGTGGCTGGATTTCAGAGGATCTGTAAACTTGTTTAAAAAAATATTTTAAGGATTGTAGCAATTTCTTTGGTGAGCCTGTGTATTTTACTTTATATGCTTAAAAACATTATTGTGGGAATGGGTCCATAGGGATCATTAGACTTTCAAATAGGTCCATGACATATAAAAGGTTAAGAAGAATCTCTGTCTTAGGTTGACATCGATTCACAAATTGATATCCCTCTTTGGGTTCACTCACTCAATCAGTTATGAATCCATCTATCAGTGCTATTATCCAGGTAACATATCTTTATCCACAAGGAGAAATGAGGGATTTTTGTCATGTCTACAAAATTCTACTGATAAGAAAACTTTGCCATCTTCCATGATGTTTCAAAGATCGCTGACAGCAGCTCAGCTATTATAATGAGCAGTTCTTTCAACATGATAGGATGTAGTTTATTGATGCTTGGTGACTTAAATTCACTGAGGACAGGGAGGCATACTTTTATTAACTCCTTACTGATCTTGGGTTTCAGGCATCTGTCCTTTTGAGATCTCCATACTTTAACCTTGTTGCAGGTGAAAGGGTGATCTCATTAATATGAGGGCTTCTTTCCATGATGAAAATGATAAGCCATCCAAGTGTTCTCATTCAGTGCGACTGTAGTCCACATCCTCATGTGAAACGTGGGAGATCCATCCAACATGCTAGGGGCCTCACTCTAGATCTTTTATTTTATTAAATTGATTTGTTTATTTACTTTTAGTTTACAAGATTCAGTTCCACGATCCCTTGAATTTCAAATTTCCTCCCTTCCCTCTCCTCCCCTCCCCCATGGCAGCATGTAATCAAGTATAGGATCTGCAAATACTTTCACACTGGACATTAGTCTGTTTGTATAGAAGGGTTGTAACCAATGGAGTGAACAATGGGAAAAAAGAAACAAAACCAAACGTGAAAAAGAACGAGAGCATGTAGATTGCTTCAGTCTCCATTTAAACTCTGTTCTTTCTAGATCTTTCTCTGAATGTCGACATCTCCTTCCATCCTGAGTCTTGTAGAGTTGTCTTATAACGTTGCATTGCTGAGAAGAGTCACATTGTCCAGACACCAATGGAGTATGTGTGCTAATCTTTGCTTATTATTACATGACTGCCCTACCTCTGGTCATGCATCTTTTATGATTTATTTTATGCCATTTCTTATGCATAATTCTTTACTGGTAACATATTCCTGCCTGCTTGTACTTATGTATGAATAATTTCCCCTCCTTCACATTCTTAAGGCTGTTCTCTTTGGTACAGAAAAGAGAAGCAAACAATTCTTCCCTGACTTCTACATGTTATTATAGTAGCAAAAACTGCATGGAATTACACAATTAAACACAATCTCTATTCAATTCTTTCAAGCACCAAATCTGTCAAAAACACGTGACATTGTGAAAGGTTAGTAACTCAGTGCACCTGTTGCTTTCCCCAAGACTGTTACCACTGCCCCTTCTGGCACCAACTACATCCGTGCAGTTCTATCAGGCAATATTATTTAGCAGGACAAGTAAGTACAGAGAGGTCTAATTTCCCATTGCTCAGGATCCCCTAACCTTGTGAGAGCAGGAGACTTGTGTTGCTGGTATTTTTTTCTAGGAAACAGAGAAAGAGTTGAAGATTGACATAACTAGGTTGTTCTTTCCCTCTTTCTATTTAAGGGAAGGTCAAACATTCACCTTATGGGTCCATGGTCCATTGATTAGAAGGGAACTTGCCAAAGCTGTTAAGTTCCCTTTAAATTATAAGGTATTTTCAAAATTAAATGACCATCCACACTGTTATATTCCAGTGCACTATGTAGACTGTGGCTATGGTATATACTTTCAGGGAAATCATAGAAGGCTAAAAGAATTCATAATTTAACACCCCTCAAAATAGCATTTGGTCCACAAAATTATTTGTCATGAAGGAAGATGATCATTGCAATAGTGGCCATGGGTAGTGTTCATTCTTTGTTCTCCAAGGGGAGCAACGACATCAAGAGGGTGTTGTCTTGACTTGCAAGTGAATAGGATTTAAGTGAGGCAGAGCTGTGAAGTCGTCAGCCTCACTCTCTTCTCCAGAGTTATCAGAGTCCAGTGGCAAGACATAGGCCAAGATGACTCAGCTGTGGGTAGTGAAGAGAATTTGGAAGAATTAGAGAGAAGACAAGCATAATGGGACCAGTACTTAACATTAACTTTGTAATCTGGGTACTCAATACTTGATGTTGTCTGAGAGCTAACAGATGGTGTAGTTAGAAAGTGACAACAGTGAATAAAAGGAATATTAGATTAAAGGAAGGTGACAAGTTAAATTTTAAGGTGAGAATAAAACATGTCAGAACCACATCCAGGTAGGCTTAGGCATCCCTATTTATGTTAAAAGAAAACATCTTTTCTTAACCCTTTTAGTTTTGAATCTTTGGTTTCTTTGTTTGTTTAGGAAAGGGGTTTTGTGGAGCTGTTCTAGGCACAGTGCCCAGCACATATTAATGCTTCATAAATGCTTGCTGATTGATTGATTGCAGGAATAGTAGAACCCTTCAATAATGAGGGCTTTCAAATCAGGCTCCATGTTGATTTTCTTGGGCTGTTTTCTTACAAAAGCGTTGCCTCTCCTCATAGATCTCTAACTTCTTGTGCTTAGAGTATAAGAGTATTAGGTCCTTGGAAGCAGGAATTCCTCTCTTCTCATGCCTCAGTTTATCTTCTTTGTATTTCTTTACTTAGATTACTCCTGTCAAAGTTTTGTTTTTGTTTTGGTCTCTGGTGACTGAAGCGTGAGAGAAGCTATTGGTCTAAAAGAAACAAACAGTGCAGAGGGAGTCTGAGGTAGAGAGAGAAGAGATGATCTTTGGGCTCATTAATGGGATTTCTGCCATCATCAACATATGTAAGAGATTCGAGGGGTCCTGAAAGTTTCTTCTTGGCATTATTAAAAGTTCAATTTAGGTCATTTTCCTTTCTGTTTCTTGAGAGAGTCCAAGCTCCTTGAGGGAAATGATTTTATTTTGTTGTACTTGTAACCCCGGTGTCAAGCACAGTGCCTGTAGCACTTCATAAATGTCTATTGATGGATTGGTTTGCTGCCTCATTGCCATAATTGCCATGGTAGTTTTAGAAACCCAGAGGACTTGCAGCACAAAGAAGGGCCTGATTCCTTTTTCTTAGATCTCAATACCACTGAGATGGTGCTACTGCACACCATTTCCATCTTGGAAGTCTTTACATGAAATAGAATTGGGAAGGGTTTCAAATGGAATGACTTGTGCATTCATTCATTATGTGGCTTACTTGGATGGAGTGACTGACATGTCTGCTGAATCACTCTGCTAATTGAAAATATGAATCAAAAATAAGAAGGACTGTTTATCATTGTTGGATGACAAAGGACAGATAGACGGACACTTGTTCAAACTGAAGCTCTGACATTTCCTTCTGTCCTTCTGACCCTGCCCCAGGGTCAAGGGATAATATAGAGGAAAGGGACATTCGGGTAGGTGTTTGTTGAGCCTGCACAGGTCTGGCTAAAAGCTATAGAGACCAAACTTGGGGCTCATGGGTAGCTCCAGCCGAACTCTTTCAAATCATTGTTAAACCCTGTCTTATCTTCCCTACACTTGCAATTTTATCCCATCCTTCCAAATGTCTTGTTCTCTCCCTTGATAGTTGTATATGTGGTCAGGTAGCATAACAGGGCTGATGGCTTCTATTCTCCTAAGCCAGTGGTTCTCAGCCTTCCTAATGCTGGACCCTTTAATAGTCATATGTGGGTGTGTCTGCATGTGGGTGGACCCACCTGGAGATGGATAGAGGAGCAGTGTCTGGGTTCCTAAGACCATGGGAAATGTGAAAGGGTCATTCAACCCCCAAAGGGGTTGCAACTCACAGGTTGAGAATCGCTTTCCTAAGCCTTCCCCACCTCCCACTTTCACTACTACTACAGAAGGCAATCTCTTTTAGTTCTAGTGCATTCCCTCTCTTAATTATTTCCTGTTTGTCTTGTACATAGTTTGACTTACACCTTATTTGCTTGTTGTCTTCCTCACTAAATTGTGAGCTCCTTGAGGGCAGATACCTTTTTTTTTTACTTCTTTATATCCACAGTCCTACTATGTGTCTATCACATAGTAGGTACTTAAATGTTTATTCCTCCATTGATAATTATACTCTTACTACAGGGTACTCATAGAATCCTTAGAGTCAAAATTTGAAGGGCCCTGATAGGCCATTTAGTCCAAACCCTTTATTTTATAGATGGAGAAAAAAAGAGTCTGTAGAAGTTTAAGGGATTTGCCCAAGATTATACAGATAGTAAACATCAGAGGCAGGATTTGAACCTGGCCCACTAACTCCTAAGCTTGTGCTCTTTCCACTGTACAATGCTGCATTCTGTTTGGGGGAATATTCTTCATTTTAGGCCCTTTCCAGGGCCTCCATGTTTTACAAATATAATTACTATTCACTGAATCAATGCAATTAGGGAACCTGGCCTACCCATTATTGTGTCATTCAGCTTAGTTACTTAAGCAAGTGGTGCTTCCTATTCATTATCCTGTCTCCTGAGGACACATAGAACTCTCATAGCCTATTTCCCTTTCACGTACATAGTCGTCCTCTCATCCAGTCCCTGACAATTTGTAGGTCCACAGAAGGGAATAAGCAGGGGTATAACTCCTGCGATAGGTCCACCGTGTGGTAGGTCGTATTTCTTTGTTGTTGTTCTGTGGTTTCCGTCATGTCTGACTCTTGATGACCCCATTTGGGATTTTCTTGGCAAAGACACTGGAGTGATTTGCCGTTTCTTTCTCCAGCTCATTTTTCAAATGAGGAAACTGAAGCAAATAATGTTAAGTGACTTGTCCAGGGTCACACAGCTAATAAGTGTCTGAGGCCACATCTGAGCTCAGGAAGAAGAGTCTTCCTGACGCCAAGCCCAGTGCTCTATCCACTGCACCACATAGCCACCTAACTGCCCTTGCTAAGTACTGTGCTAAATGCCTTACAAATGTCTCATTTGATCTTCACAATGATCCTGAGAGGGGGTTGCTGCTATCATCTCCATTTTACCGTTGAGAAAACTGAGGCAAAGAGAAGTTAACTGACTTGCCCAGGATCCCACAACTTATAAGCGTCTGAGGTCAGATTTTAACTCAGAACTCCCTTACTCCCTCTCCTGCTCTGAACCCACTATGCAACTTAACTACTTCTAACACATGCTCTATATTTGGCCTTTCCGTTGTTTGTCTGTCTTTCAATTGTATCCAACTCCTTGTGACCTCATCTGGGACTTTCTTGCCAAAGATACTGGAGTGGTTTGCCATTTCCTTCTCCAGCTCATTTTACAGGGGAAACTGAGGCAAGCAGGTTTGAGGATCTTGCCCAGGGTCACACAGCTAGTAAGTGTTTGAGGCCAGATTTGAACTCAGGAAGATGGCCTTTTTGTCCATCTCTGCAACAATAAGGGTGCTTTCTCCAGTTATCTCTTCTTTCCACAGTAACTACTTCTTTCTATTTAATCAAGGAAAGCTTTTGTCTTTCTGCCTCATCCTTGAGATAATATGCTTGCAACAGTATATTTTAAAAATAAAACTGACCTAGTTTTCCACATACCACTGGGGGTGGTGGTGGTGGGAAAGACTTCTACATATCCCTGGGAGGTAGAAGTTTAACTCAGATAAATAGTGTTAATAAAGTATTTCTACAAATTAAAACCTATGATTTGGACTGAGCAGATCCATAGCTCATGGTCAATAAGACATATCAACTGTTTAAAAGCTTTGTCTTCACACACGCCTGACTCAGTCATTTTGACTGACTTCATTGGGCATAATTGCTGAAGAACCACAGAATCTCAGAGTGGGAAGGGGCCAGAAAAGGAATCTGCAAACTCCCACTTGTTTTCCTATGGCTTACAAGCTAAAAATGTTTGGTTTTTAAAAATATTTTTAAATGAAAGCATTCTTAATTTTCAGGCTATATAAAAACTAGATTTAGCCCTTCGGCCTTAGTTTGCAGGTATACTTTCCAATTCCTCACCTTACCCATTCCCCCTGACCTCCTCCACCCCACCTCAACTACACACAGAGATGGTCATATCCTTGATCTTGCTATAGCCACAAGTTCATGTTTATGAACTCTGAAATTCCTTTATCTCACCATACTCTCTTGGCATCCCACCTCTCCCCAGGTCAGTTGTTCTCAACCTTCCTAATGCCGCAACCCTTTAATACTCGTAGGTAGGTGGACTGGCCTGGAGACTGATAGAGGAGAGGTGTCTCGGTTCTTAAGACCATTGGAAATGTCTTTTCCGATGGTCTTAGGCGACCCCTGTGAAAGGGGTCGCGAACCACAGATTGAGAACCTGAGCTGGGTCTTGCTAGCCTTAATCCTGTTTATTGTTCTCACCATGACCTCCAGTCCCCTGGAGTTCTCATTCCTCAGTTCTTTCCTAGGCCCCCACACCTACACTGGCTATACTCTCTTCTCTTCCTCCATCTTGATCTCTTGTTGAATCAGTTCAACTCTATACTGTCCTTTACTCCAGAGTTCTTTGCCCTCATATCCTATCAGAGATCCTGCCCTGCCCTGCCTCAGCCTTGCATTACTCCTGCCATCTGCTACATTTGCTCTTAATCACTTGCTGCTGAGAAGACAATGAAGTGTACTGACCAGGTTGGCCACAATAATCTCAACTGAAGCTTTCCTGCAAGTAAGGCTTTTCCCTAGTCAATTTTCAATCCGTTTACCGCAGCAGCTTTTCTACAGCTTTCCTTCTGCTACTATCTCCTCCTTCCCTTGCTGAGATAAAGCGTTCTATGTGCACAAGTGATCCCATTCTATGCCATTTTCTCCCGAGGATCACCCTATTATTCCCACTGTCTCACATGTATTCAATCTCCTTCTGCTTGCTGACTGCAGCCCACCTTCTTGCAAGCATGCCCATACCTCCGACATCCCCAGAAAATCTTCCCTTGTTTGTCCATCCTTGCTAGCTATCACTTCATGTGTCTCCTTCTTTTTGCCACTGAACTCCTAGAGAGGGGAGGGCTTTTTGTAGTCAATGCCTCCACTTTTCTCTTCTCGACTCTCTGCAGTC
Organism: Pseudochirops cupreus; assembly: GCA_028627135.1. NCBI lineage: Eukaryota > Metazoa > Chordata > Mammalia > Diprotodontia > Pseudocheiridae > Pseudochirops > Pseudochirops cupreus. The sequence continues at coordinate 235,153,918 of CM053580.1, read as the reverse complement.
TTGCTTCCTTCCTCATCATTCACCTGAAACTGCTCTCTCCAAGGTGATCAAGGTTCTCTCAATTGCCGAATTTAATTGCATTTTCTCCATTCACATCCTTCTTGACTTCTCTACTCCCTTAGAGACTGTTAATCACCCTGTTCTCCTTGACACTCCATTCTAAGCTTTTTCTTCTGGTTTTCTTCCTACTTACTTGCTCCTTCTCAGTCTACTTTGATGGATCTTCATCTCTCCCCTGAAGGAGGGTATATTCTACAAGCAGAATGCAAACTATATGCAGGTAAATAATAAATATGTGAGAATTTGAACAGGAAAAAAGAATGAACTGGTGGAGAGATTGAGTAAAAGAAGAGCCTCCTGAATGAAACATGAAGGAGCTAATGATTCCAGTTACTTGCTAAGACTTGCTTCTCAGCACATCTCTCATTTCCATCCCCTTCTCTACTCTTAGGCCGCCAGCCTAGCCCATCACTTTTTTTTTTCCAGGAGGATTGTAATTGTCTCTTCACTGGTTTCCCTTCGATCTAGGCTTCCTTCTAATTCTTTCCAATCTCAAGCTGCTGACTTGACATTAATAAGGCTCAGGTTGGACGACGCCACCCCCTTGCTCAGGAGGCTTCAGGGACCTCTTCTTGTATCTAGAATAAAATACAAATCTCCCTACTTGATATTTAAAATTCTTCACACTTTGGATCTAATCAGTCTTTCCAGGTTTATCTCACATTACTCCCTCTCACACATGCTATGCACAGGCCAATTGGCCCGTTTGCTGTTTCTTGTATATGACTCTGTGCTGTTTGTGAAGAGGCTTCTTTCCACCTCCCTCCCCTCCCTACTAAATGTGGAATGTCTTTACTAATTAATTCCTTCTATCTTGTGTAATCCCTAGGCCTTCAAGGCCTAGCTCAAGCATTACCTCATTCACAAGGCCTTTTCTCATAGCCCTCCACTTCAGGATTCTCTTTTCCTACAGAACTTCCTTTGTAAATACTTTGAATTTGCATATCTGCATACATCTTGAATTCCACCCTCCCCTTCTCCCTCTGGCAAATAAACTCCTTGGGGACAAGGAGTTCTTCTTCTATTCCTAGGGCCTAGCCCTGTAGTTTCTTGTACATTTTATGTACCACACGTATTTGGTGAATTGAATCTAGTTTAATCAAATTAAATCGGAGCCAGAGGTGAGGAAGAAGTGAATTCCAGGCATGGGGGAAAGTTTATGCTGGGGCACAGAAGTTCAAAGAATTTTCAGTTCAAAGAATCCCCAATAAACTAATTTGGTTAGAACATGGAATGTGAAGTTTCTGGGAATGTAGGGAGGAGTCTGATTGTGGAGAATTGACTATATCAGGCTGAGGCATTTATGTTTTATCCTAGAAAGAGCAGAGAATCAAGATTTTTTGAGCAGACGAATGATAGAATCTGACCTTTTTCAGGAAAGAGGGAAGAGACAGGGAGTGGGAAGACCAACTAGAAGTCTATTTAAATAGTGAAGAGGAGAAATGAGAAGAGACTGTGCTATTGTAGAGGCTATGTGAGTAGTAGGGATGGCTAGGTGGGACAGTGGGTAGAGTGCTGGGTCTGGAGTAAGGAAGACTCATCTTCCTGAGTTTAGATCTGGCTTCAGATACTCACTGGCTGTGTGACCCTGGGCAAGTCACTTAACCCTGTTGCCTCAATTTCCTCATCTATAAAATGAACTGGAGAAGGAAATGGCAAAGCACTGTACCACTTAGACCATACCTTGCACACAGTAGGCACTTAATGGATGTTGACCAAATGGGAAAGCGAATTGTGTTACCGATGTAAATGGTTGTGTCATAGCCATACCCATTTTATAATATTTCTCCATAAAGTTTAAGATGAATAATAGTTAAACACATGAACTTGCAAAAAACTCAGCTCAACCTTTGTGCCTTTGCTATTTAATCACTGTTAATTACAAGCTGAATTGTACATGAATTTGGCATTGTCAAAAAAGATGAGATGGAATTTATAAGGCGGATGGCAGGGAGATAGCACTGACATTAGAAATCACAGTCATAGTCTATCAATATATTTAAAATGTCTCAGGTGAAGCCTTGTTAGATGTTGCAGGATGCTTTAATTTTTTATTTAGTACATCTCGGAGCCATAGACTCCTGTTTCACTTGAATAGATCTGGAATGGAAAAGAATCAGCCCAAACAATTGGGAAGGACTAGTTACTTTCTCAGTTCAGCTGTCTATTTCTTTCCCAACAGAAGACTTGCGGTTGCACAGAATTCCGGATTATCTGAGGTAACCTGAGCTGTTCAGAGGTAACCTAGGTTACCCATTGTTCAAGACTTTTCGACTAACCTAATGATGCACTAATCTTTTTTTTTTAAGATAATGGCAAAATATTCATTGAGATATAATTATATTTCAACTTCAGTGTTTTATAATGTTAGATAATGCCATACCAGCAGCAGGATAGAGTCCCAGTTCATCTGTAGTTGGCATCTGGTATCTATGGAATACATCGAAATCATCCTGTCTTCTGTCAACTTAATATTTCTCACTGCACAATTGGCCTAAAATTCTGACCGGCTGATATTGAAATAAAAATATAATATATAGTGTCCAAAATGTAAGGAAGGATAAATGAGAAGTAAAGCTCACCAGTCCACATAGTCTGTTTATATAGCCCCAGAGATTCAGAAAAAGAAAAACAAACATAACCTTTTCAGCTGTTCCTAGCAAGGGAAAAAGAAAATTAAACACTTGATTATAATTGTTTTAATGAGCTGTGATTCAAAATGATGAAGTTGTAATGGTCTGGCTAAAAAATATTTTGATAATGAGCTTTTATTTCTATAAAAATGCACAAGACGTAAAATTCTCCAAGGATAAAGTTTAGTAGCAAAGCAGTGTTTATTTTCTGAAAATTAAAAGTCCCAATATTTATCTATTTTATTTTGGACAAACATGCATACAAACCATTGTGACCACAGAAAAGATCTATTAAAAGAATATAAACACAGTTTTGCCACAGATAAAGGTTTCAGTTGACATTTTCAGAGTGAACTTTAACTAATAATTTTCAATTATTGCTTGCCCCTTTTCTAAGATTCCTCTTACTATATGGATATAACTCATTTCCAAGTTATACACATTAGTGAGGAGGCCATTCAAAAACCATTCCATGTAAAACAGAAAAATGAATATTGGATTTTAAAGTGAAACCAGCTATCTCACCTGGATCGAGAGTGAGTGAATTTTTGTACTGGTGAATATTTTTGAAAATGGATCACAATAAACATTACTTTTTAATACAGCAAAATTAAATACAATATGTAGAACACATATGATTTAATGGATATAGGGAATTATCAGTGAGTAAACTTCCTTTACCAACTCAGGTCACACTTTCTCTGGCCTGAAACACTTAGAGATTAAATGACATGACCAGGGTCATATAGACAGTATGTATCAGAGGTCTTCTTGACCTTAAGACTGACTCTCTATCCAGCATGCCATGCTTTATCTTGATCTGCAATAGATAAAATAAAATAAAAATCTGAATATATTCATTTAACTGGATTGTCAAAAATTCCAAATGTCTAATTAAGTCTATTTTCTGATCAGAAGTGAAAGTTTCCAAAGTCACATGCTCCCCAGCCTCTCCTCCTAGCTCAAAAACAATCAAGGCAGATTACGACCTTTGCAAACAGTAAAACCCAAAGATGACAAATTGTAGCCTATCTGTCCAGAGGCCAAAATGAATGATATTAATTATGTCCAAGTTATAAAGACCCATTAGTTTATACTCAAGATTGAGGAAGAATTAAGTGATAGTGTTTAAAAAGGTTAGAAGAAAGAAATCCTTGTTTTGCTCCCCACACACCTATTTTGGGATATTAAGTCGAGGCCACACAAAAAGAAATTAAGATGGATGACAAGTCATTAAATTTGCGGTAAGACTGAATGTAGCAAGGTTGCCCTGGTTCACACTGAAAGATGAATTAGGAAGTTGTTCTGCATAGGCACCCCATGTTGAAACAGGAAACATGTACCCCTTCAAATCTCCAATACTCTGAAGAGCTAATAAGAAGGCCTGTTTCAGAGATCACTGCAGAAGATTCTCAGAAAGCTGCATAGACATCACTTGAGGATCACTGATTTATTATAGTGTCAGTCTAACAGTGAAAACACAAACCTAATGTTCATTCTGCTCAATGGTGAAATGACTTTGAATTTAAAATCTTTTTATTATCAATTCAATTTAACCTCCATAGTTTCAGTTTTGCAAATGGCGATATCTCATATTTCATATCACACACACATCTTTTTCATCTGGTTGTGCAATGTGAGGTACTGTAATTGAGAAACTGTCAAAAAGAAAATGAAGCCTATGGTTCAGTTTCTTCTTTTCCTCCCACTTACATTTCAGCTTTTCAAGTTCAAGGCAGAATATCGATCTTGTAGTTAAAAATGTTTATGTATTGAAACAGTCTGTTTTTAAACCTAGTATATAGCAAAGAATCTGTTTGTCTTTTCTGGCAATGTATATGAGGAAATTCCTAATAATAATTCTTGTTGGTATACCTGAGAAGGCCCATTTGCAAAAAGCCAGCAAATGAGTTGGCCTGTCTGCAAACTGGCAGATGGGTACCAACGTTGTTATTCAATTTCACAAACTCCCCCCCCCCTTAATTTCAAGGTTAAAACAAAATCAAAGAAACCACGTATTTTGAGAATTCAAAGGTACTCAGAAATTCACAAAAAGATTTCTAAGGCCCTGATACATACAAGACACAGTGTGAAGTGCTGGTGATAGAAAAATAAAAACAATTTAGGGCCTGATTTCAAGAATCCTTTATTTTTTTTTTAATTTTTAATTGATTTGTTTGTTTACTTTTAGTTAATAAGATTCAGTTCCATAATCCCTTGAGTTTCAAATTTTCTCCTCTCCTTTCCGCCCCCCCCCCCCCCCCCATGGCAGCATGCAATCAAGTATAGGGATCTGCAAATACTTCCACATTGGACATTAGTCTGGTTGTATAGAAGGGTTGTAACCAATGGAGGGAACAATGGGAAAGAGGAAACAAAACCAAACATGGAAAAGAGCGATAGCATGTAGTTTGCTTCAGTCTCCATTTAAACTCTGTTCTTTCTAGATCTTTCTCTGAATGTAGA
>CM053580.1:235121408-235148259 GCA_028627135.1 Pseudochirops cupreus | reverse complement strand
AACTCTTGTCTCTCCCTACATGACAAGGAAAAAAAAAAGAAAAAGAAAGAAAGAAAAAGAGAAATGGAAGGAAGGAAGGAAAGAAGGAAGGAAAGAAAGAAGGAAGGAAGGGAAGAAGGAAGGAAAGAAGGAAGGAAGGAAAGAAGGAAGGAAGAAAGAAAGGAAGGAAGTAAAGAAGGAAGAAAGGAAGGAAGGAAGGAAGGAAGGAAGGAAGGAAGGAAGGAAGGAAAAATATTTCAAGGAAAACCAAAATGGGGTTATAGAGCAAAGGCATTTTTTTGTTTGGAATTGGTTTTGCCATAACAATCTAAGAGATTTATGTAAGAGTTGTTTCTTCATGTTTATTTTATTATTTGTTATTCTCAAGGGTTATTAAGTACAGAATTTTTTTAATTCTGTTTTTGGGCAGAGAAAAGCTTATGCAGGCACAGTCCACGTAATTGGCAAACACAATCTTTTCATTGGGTGGGCATCTCATCTCTACATGCTACCAACCTTCTTTACAATATTGAACCTGGAACCCACTCTCAGAAGTCTGCTAGGCTGGGTTTGAGGCTCTATAACAAAATTCATTCCATGGACAACAACTAAATCAAATGCCTCTACACTTAGGTATTTTAAATAAAGTTTCAAAATTATTTTTAAACTCCCATGAAAATCTATTGTAACATATATAGAAGTCATCTAAGATATTTTGATGCCCTTTAAAATGCAAGTCAAGGATCAATTATCAAAACAAGCTCATTCTGTTAATCAGTTTACAAAGGTGCAAATTGTTTGTCAGAACACAATGCCAGGGAGGCTGCTTTGTTTAACTGCAATCCTAACAGCAAGAATCCCTGGGGCAGGAAACAAGTAATCAAGCAACCATCTCTGAAACTTTGAGAACACAGGCACCAGTCTATTATAATACATGGTTACAGGGAAACCTTGTACATAGAACAATACACTGAAATCGAGCCGATTTGTTATGAAACAATAAACTTAAATATAGCTACAGAGCTGACAAAGCTAAGTGATTTTGCCTTCTAGGACCCAATTTAACACCCCGGGCTAAATTTTTCAAAATAGTTTCTAGTTCTCTGTTTGCTTTGCATGAATTCCCATTTGGTGATGAAGTTTGGGTGTGCGGTTCTCAAAATATTTAGTGACACAAATGCACAGGGCATTCTCTAGACAAAGCTCTGAACATGAACGTGTAGAGATCCCATTTTCTCTCAATCAGTAAGTGTTTATACAAAGAAGATCCTCCCAGTCATCTTTTAAATGGAGTACACAACCTTTTTTGTTTCATGGACTCCCTTTGGCACTCTGGTAAAGCCTATGGACCCCCTTCTCAGAATAATGCCTTTAAATGCATAAAATACTTAGCATTGCAAAGAAAGACAATATATACTGAAATACAATTTTCTTTTATTGATTAATTTATTTATTTTCTTGTTTACATCATTCATTTCCACGAGATTTTGAGTTACAAAGCTTCTCCCCATCTTTCTCCTACCCAGCATCTCAAAATAGCCATCCTACCATTGAAATACAATTTTCAAAATTTTTTTAAAATAATTTTATGGCCTCTGAATTAGAATGGCTAGCAGTTACCTCAGATGCTGATCAGACCGGGCCCTGAAGGATTTAACTCTTTCAGCTCAGGAATTCCTAACCCGGGGTCCACCTCTCTCATACAGTGCCTATATCTAGAACAAAAGTTCTCAACATATGGGTTATGTTCAATTTGTAACGATGAAAATACATCCTGCATATCAGATAGATTCATAACAGTAGCAAAATTACAGTTACGAAGTAGCAACAAAAATCATTTTATGGTTGGGGGTCACCACAACATGTAGAACTATATTAAAGGATCGCAGCATTAGGAAGGCTGAGAACCACTGATCTAGAAGAACCCAGCTATGGTCCACTTTACTCTCATTATAGCTGCCATCTTATCTCCCACTGTCTCCCTGATGCTAAGAATGCTCCCTCTCCACCTCCTGTTCCCTTTTGTTCCAATTCAGGAAGCAAAATTAAATCAATATTATCATTGCTATCGGAAAGGGCCCACAAAACTTTTCCTTTCTGCCTCCACACACCAACCCTCTAAATTTCCAAAGCAAAATACTCTTCCTTGGCCATTACTCCACAAGATAAGTTGTCTTTCCTCTTATAATACAGGTTTCTGGTGGGCAATGATTCTCTCTGTTTTTGTATTTCTATCCTGAGGGATTAGCAAAGAGTGTGGTACCTAGTAAGTACTTAATAATTGCTTTTTTTTGTTGATTCATTCATTCATTCATTCACTGTGCAGGTACACATGAAAGACACAAAAATCTATACCACCCATCCCTTAGCTCAAGGACCTTAACAGTCTAATTAGTTGGACAAATAGCCATGAAGAGATTAACAGTATAAGAAACAATATGGCAAAAGTGGAGTGAGTGATAGCCCCGAAGTGGTAAAGAGGCAGGAAAGAACCATGGGCCAGGGGGAAACAGGCTACAAGAATTTGGTAAAGCAGAAAGTGCATGACTTGATCATCACGGGCTTCTAATTCTGACTCCTCTATTAACTAGTTGTGAATAAGGATGCAAAATGGCAAATACTTAGAAGTTTGTTCAGAATTCTATCAGAGATCCAATTTCTTCTCACTGACATAAGATGTTATTGCTGGATGGTTGCTATTGTTTTTAATTTTGACTTTAAGTGTTGTGATTGTGAGCAAGTGATGTAACATCAGCTTCCTTGTCTAAAACATAAAAGGGTTCAATTCTGTCACCTTGAGAGTTCCTTAAAGTTCAAAGATTGTAAAATTTTAAGGTTGAGAAGACTTCACAGAATAGATAGAATTTAAGCTGAGCTTTGAGTGATTTGTATAGAAACAGAAGAGAGGAGAGAATTCTAGAAGGACTCCATCAGTCTATAGGCAAATGTTTATTAAGCAGCTATGATGGGTCAGTTACTGACCTAAGTTCTGGGCTTAGAAGTTAAATAAATAAAATAATCCTTACTCTCCAAAAGTTTGCATTCTAATAGAAGACCAGGAATATGAAGCAGGTTGGAGATATGAATTGGACTAGCTTGGATAAAGTGAAGAGTTCATGTTGGGGAATTGTGGGAAATAGAGCTGGATAGATGGTATAGAATACTAAGTCCTATGTGTGAGTGGGCATAGGGGCGTCCTTCAGAGAACTCATAAGGGCTTTACAGAACTATAATCTCACTGCTTACCTCAAAAGAATGTGCTGAGGGTCAGATGGCAAGCATCATTATCCCCAAGTTAGAGGTGGGGTCAGTAAGATTTGGAAGGGTCAGGGTCACACAGAGAATGACCTAGAGAATAACAGGGAGTCCTGTTTCCCAGTCCCTAGGCTGCCAAGGCACACCACAAGACCCTGCCTCTTTCCCAGGTTCCAAAAGACTGAAATGGAATGACTACTGGAACTCTCTGAAAAGCTGGAACTGCCCCTCATTTTTTCCTTTCTCTCTGACGAGAAAGAAAAAGAGAGAAGGACTCCTGAACTTTCAACTTCCTGATAAACTGTAATGTGGGAAAGTGCTGTTTTTAGGTTTACATGAAGGAGCTACCTCTGAGAATGGCCTTTTGGCCTGTGAAAAACTAGAAACATCCCAGGAAGTCACTGAAACGTTGTAGTACTGTGAGAATTTGTTTAAAAATAAACACTGGATTATTTCAGACCTAGTCCCTTGAGAGGAGACAGAATTACTCAGAACTACTACTCTAATCTTGACAGAGCAGGGGAAATTAGCAACTAAAGCCAGATTTTTTTTCCCTCTTTTTTTTCTATGACCATTTATGATATTTTGGAAAAAGAAAAAAAAAACAAGTTACCCATGTGATTCAAATAACCCTGAATCTGAGATCAGGAAACAATTTTTAATGAGGAAATGATGAGCAAAGACAGGATGCGCTTTTTTAGAAGGTATTACCTGGAATCCACCCAAGCGGGGACATCAGGCACCCTAGACCCTCATTCCCTCACTCACAGGCAAAATTCAAATGGTAATGAACTATAGTCTCTAGAGCTTGGTGGATTTTTTCTTTAAATAAAGCTTTGCTCAAACATTTTTCTCAGGAGAAACAAGGATGTAAATGGGAAGGAAGCACATATTCTCTCACATGACACTGTGGGATATGGTCCTCCACATGACCAATAAAGACACATCTTTTCCACAGAAAAATCATTTCTCATCATACTGGAATTCTGAAGGAGACTGGATTCTTGAAAATATAATTGCCCTCTGTTATCTATTTTTTGTGATAAGAATAAAAATAAAAAGTAGAATATAAACGATTTTTTCATGATTTAAGGAAATAATGAAATCAATTTGCCTTCTAGATTTATAGCTAGGATGGATCTTAAGTATCATTTGATTAACCATTCTTATTTTATAGTTGAGAAAGGGGAAAAGAGGGGAAATGACTCACCTATGGGCATAGAAACAATTTGTTGTCGTTCAATTGTTTTTAGTCACGTCTAATTCTTTGTGATCACATCTGGGGTTTTCCTGGCAAAGGTACTGGAGGGATTTGCTAGTTCCATCTCCAGCTCATTTTACAGATGAGGAAACTGAGGCAAACAAGATTAAGTGACTTGTCCAGGGTCACACAGGGGTATCTGTGGCCAGATTTGAATTTAGGAAGATGAGTTGTCTTGACTCCAGGCAGCTCTCTAGCCACTGTGCCCATAGAAACAATTGTAGTAAGTAAAGAACAGAGCTTAGATTTAAACCCATATTTCCCCACCAAAAACTCAGTGCTATTTAAACTACACTACTGAGGTTGAAGGGCAGTTTTCTTCTTTGGATGTCAGAGAAAAAGGGACCTGCTGATGCTCTCCCTTTTACAGGAAGGAGAAATATTGTTATTGAACCCAACATAAACTCCATGAAGGGAGGGAGCCTTTCGTTTTTGTTTTTAAAACCCTGGCACAGAAAAATAGCACCTCATGTAGAGTAGCTTCTTTTTGGGTGACTGACTAATCAATGAATAGTCATGAAGCTATCAAAAGATAATGATAGCGATAGATTAATATTTCACTTCTTCAGGGATCTGTGATTCCACCAGCTGGAAGATTCTTTTCACTGATACAGATGGCAAACCCTCTTTCCCTTAGTCTTCAAGATTTGTTGTGGTGCCAGCAGACTACTCTAGCGATAGAATCAATTGTACTTGACAAGTGATTTAGACCTGGGGATCATGGAGAAGGAAGAGTTAAAATGCAAGCTTTAAAGTCTAAAAAAAGGCTAGAAGAATCATAGTCCCATCAAAAGCAATGGAAAAGTCAGGGGAAAGGGAGAGTTTGGTTTGGTTTGGTTTACCCAGGGAAAAGACAATTCAATTTTCAATGTCTTAGGGTTTGAATGTGGTGAAACAGCCAGATGAAACTATCAAGTAAATCTAGCCAATTACTTAAGAGCATCAGGGGACTTTATTAAACCCTTTCAACATGCGTAATCCCCAAATCAGCGTATTCACATACTTATAGATGCACGTACTATTGAAAGTTAAGCTGATTCAGTGACCATTGTTCCCCAACCTGCTTGTCGATGGGGGGGGGAAGGTGAGGAGGGGGCAATCTGCAGTTTTGTATTACCTGATATTCATCATCTAAGGTGAGAAACATGCTTGTGGGGATCACAGGACTTCCCAGGCAGGGTCAGGGAGTTAGCCCAGGACGATTCTGTGGGGGCACTTAGGAAGATCCACATGATGCTCCTCTTAAAACGACAAACCCCTTCTCACTGAAAGAACTCAGAAACAGAGTGTGCAGAGGAAGGTGATTATTGTGATTCTGGCAAGAAAGCGGGTGTGGTGCTCACGAGGAACATGCTCACACTCATACAGAAGCAGGTGTGAGGTTTTACAGTTCTGTCCTTCCTGGTAGACATAGGGTTAGTCAATTTCCTCACTTTATTTCCCTACATCCCCTCTATACATTCAGATTATATGCAGATTCCGTAAGTGTGGTAGTGAGGATACACTGATAGAGCATGATCTCTAGGATCCAAGTTGTTTGTCACACTCCCACCTTCTAGCTCCTTCTGGTCACTGTTATAGTTCCAGGAAGGCCAGGGTTTTATTACAATAAGATAAGCAAACTTCCCCACAGCTATTGATTATCTTCCAATAACTTTTGCAGGAGCAAAACAAGATGCCATAATATCCCCTCTTACATCTAGTAACTCATTCCCCTACCTGTTTGTACCTGGAAATTGTCACATACTTGCTACCTTGGAGAGGAACTGAGATACAGCAGCCCATCCCTTTTTGCTGACAGGAACCTATCTGAATTTTCTTTATTTTATAATGAAAGTTATCAATAAAAGCTGGCTCCACCTTCAAACCATTGCTGATCTCCAGTGATCAGCCTGCCAAAGCATTGCTACCTTGATGTCCTGACTGCTGCCTCCTTAAGCAGAGTGAGAGCCCAAAGAAAAGAATTTTCCTTTTTGGTGATAGCTTGGTGACACTGAGAGCACAGAAAGCATTTATGGAAAGTTCCTAACTACTTCTAAACAGTAGTGAAAAAGTCTTCAGTTTCATGCTAAGGTTAAAGATGGGAGAAGAAGAGATTGGAGCAAGGCAGAACCATGGTTCTAAGGGTCAGGAGTTGAAAGGTAAGAGGTGAAGGTGTCTGGTGTGGGTGCTTCCTCATGATTTTATGAAGAATCCCTGAACACAAACTTTTACCATTTGTGCACGTGCAAGTCTCCTGTGAATGGGGAAAGACTACCCATAGTCAAGCTACGTCATTATGAAATTGGAGTTGGAAGAGTACAAGACTATTAAAGCTTGTCTAAGGCTTTCAATAAAGCTAGTTCTGACAACTCTCTTTTAAGAATATGGAACACATAGTAGGTATCACAGTGAGGAGTGAAGGTATAGAAGAAGAGCCCTATCTGAAAAATTCTTAAAACCTGAAGGTGTTTCTTGGAGTTTGGTCATTACCAGCTTAGCTTTTCAATGACCGCACTTGTAAATATGTGGCAAAAATGTATAAGCTGAAATTATGGTTAAAAATATAAGTAAGACATATGTTAAATATGGTTTAAAATGTAAGTAAAAGAGCAGAACAGAGGAAATTGGCACCTTTCCAAGATCACTAAGATTAGAAAAGCGGTCAGCTCTTTAAGCACATGGTAAGCTGTCTCCCGCATACATCAGTATCAGCTTCTGCTAACCAAGGCAAGCTTACGGCATTACAACACTGCCACCAGACCAAGTGCCCCAGGATGGGAGGGGAGCAATTTTGTATCAGGAGAACAATGGCCAGAAGAAGTCAATGGGTTATTAGGAGGGAACCCAATGACAATACAATATGTTATCCCACATTGTGGCTCTTGTCCTTGCAAGGGGCTAGCACTGATAACACTGGCTAACGCTTGTATAGTTCTTTAAGCTTTGCAAAATGCTTTACAAATGTCTCATTTGACCCTCACAACAAATGTGAGGAGGTCCACAGACCAGCTAGATGCTCAGTGAATATAGCACTGAGCCTAAAGGCAGGAAGACCTGAGCTAAATCTGGTCTCAGACACTTACTAGTTGTGTGACCCCGAGCAAGTCACTTCTTCTTTTTTTGCCTTCATTCACCAGAGAAGAAAATGGCAAACCACTCCAGTATCTTTGCCAAGAAAATTCCGTGGGTAGTATGGTTCACAGAATCACAAAGAGTCAGAAACAACTGAACAACAACAGCATGCTATTATTATCATTCCTTTACAGATGAGGAAAATGAGGCACAAAGTGGTTAGGTGACTTCCCAGGGTCACATAGCCAATAAATGTATGAGGATGGATTTGAACTCAAGTCTTCCTGACTCCATGCCCAGCATTCTGTCCTCCTACTTCAATTCTGAGACTGAATACAAACGCTGATTTCAAATATGGATAAATATCAACATACTGTCCCTATCATGATAAACACCAAGCAGAGTGTTTCCTGGCATTGACTCTGGCCAGATATTATTTAAACATTCATTATCAAGCAGGAAGAGTTAATATACATGTGGATGTTTCATGCTCTAGATCAGTGGTTCTCAACCTTTCCCTTGCCACAACCCTTTAATACAGTTCCTCATGTTGTGGTGACCCCCAACCATAAAAGTATTTCATTGCTACGTCATAACTGTAATTTTACTACTGCTATGAGTCGCAATGTAAATATATGATGTGCAGGATGTATTTTCGTTGTTACAAACTGAACATAACCCCCAGGTTGAGAACCGCTGCTCTAGGGCCTGCCCATAGTGATGCCCATTCTGCAGGGAAGAAGTCAGAGGGGGTTTGTTGAGAGGGAGTGAAGGCAGGGATACCAGGAAAGCAGAAAAGCTAAAGAATAACAGCATGCCTGAATGAGAGGGTCTGGAACATCTATCAGAAAGCCTACTTCTCTCATTTTCTTCAAACATGCATTACTCTTTTTCCCCTTTCCCCCTTCCTAAACCCAATACAGCCTGTACTTTCCTGCTTCCATATCTTTGCTTACATCACTCCCTATACTTGTAACTTCCTAACTCTCTCTTTATCTGATGAATCCATTCCTATCTTTTAACTCCCAATTCAAATGTCACTTCTCCTATGAAGTCTTCCCAGGATTCCCTTGTCAGTAACAACTTTTTCTCTAGGGCATCATTGAGTATTTTGTTTGGGAGCCAATGTAGTTATGTATATTATTGTATAATTTATATATCTTTGGGCCTTATTTAGACACTCACTATCAGCTATGTTCATAAAGACAGGGTTATCTTATTAGAGGAAACCGGTACCTCTCATGGTCCTTTAGGAACTTAATGTTTGTTGAATGAATTAATGGATACCAATAAAAATCTGACACCCTGACACAGACGTGCTTAATCTCTTTACCCGTTCACATCTTCCTTTGAAAATTACCTTAAAATCTGGAGAATTCAAATCTAGACTTTGCCTGTTTATACATACACTGTTTCAAACCTAAAAGCACAGTGGAGGGAAAACACGATCATTCCTACAATAATCTTTTTTCTCCCTCAATTTTACTGCCCTTTGGATTTTTGTTGCTGGCACAACCTTCCTTCCCATCATCCAAGTTGACAACTTCAGAGTCATCACTGACTCTTCCCTTTCTCTCTCATTCTCCTCTCCATATCCACTGAATTAGAATATCTAGTCTCATTGATTCCACCTCCACTATATCTCTTTCATTTAAGGATGTGCTGAAGAATGTTTAACAACTAACTTTGGGGGAGAGGGGATGTACATACAAAACACTTTCAAGTTTAATCTGCATTATGGACATTTTCCCCATCAGTTTTTTAAGTCTAAGATAATCAACAAAACAATAAATCAAGCCCTGATTTATAATATTTAATGATTTCCAAGGTCTAATGCTCACTCTGAAAATTTAACAATCAGCTTTCATGAGCCAGCGCACCCATAAGCCTCATCTCCCTTCTTCTGTCTATTCATGAAGTCACCACTCTCATTCAGGGTTTCATAAGGTCTCCTCAAGAGGAATTTTGCAGAAGCCTACTCATTGGTCTCCCTACCCCCATCCATCCCCTACAAAGATGCCAAAGTGATATTCCTAAAACACAGGTCTGACCATGACCCTCTCCATACTCCTGCAGACTCCCTATTTCCTCTACGTTCAAACACAATCCCTCTGTCTAAAATCATGTCATTCCAAGTATGTGATACATTATTCCCCTTCATGCATCCCATTTTCCAAACAAAATCTATCAGTCATTTACATGGGTTGTCCCTGTTCACCATCTTATAGAAACCCTCTCTTCCTTTAAAGTTTATTTCAAATGTTGCATCCTATAGAAAGGATATGAATATATATTTCCTAATAGATTTAGCTGCTTTCAATTTACTTTATAAATATTGTGTGCATATATGTGTGCTTGCCATTTCCCCACATGAGAAAGAAGCACTTTGAATAAAGGCCCTGTTTCTATCTCCTGGGTCCAGGTCCATTTTTGTCTCTCAATCTTAATATGTGTCAAGCACATATTAAGTGTTCAGCAAAGCCTTGTTCTTCTGAGTGACGGGTTAGTTAGCTAATGCAAGCATGTCTTTTACCTTCAGCACTCCCTGATGTCATGGTCCTCTTCAAGAATGAAGGACCAACAACCTTTGCAACAAGGATCTTTCATTCTTCACAGATCACATTTTGAATAGAGCCAATGTCACTTATCAACAGTAAGCATCAGGAAACCTGAAGTCCACACATGGCATCTATGTTAGACCAAAAAGGTTCTCACTTTAACCACTTACCTTTTCGAATGAGGGAATTGGACTTAAAGGTAATTAGTCTTTCCCAAATAAAGTCATTCTCCCTTACATTTATGGGATTAAGCATACCTGAAAGCAGAAAAGAAGAGGGAGAAAAATCTTATATCTTCAATAAGTTTCCATCCCATTGCATAAATCCCTTTTGTGCCGTCTTCACACTCTGATTTGGGATTTTCCTAGGGACTGAAATCTGTTTTTTTTATTCTTAATAACAACTCCACTACATTTTTGTTAGGGAGACACTGAAGACTTTTAAAGCAACCATCTAGTCATATTAGCCTGAAATTCCAAAAATCACTGTCAAGCATTATAACTTCTACAACGAGAATTCAATATCTACTGCCATTAACAACATCATTAATAACAAATGTCTGTTTAATTACTCTTGCTAAGATTAAAAAGGCCATTATTCTTGTAACTTGAGAAATTCATTAGCTGGAAAAGGCTGCTTAATGCCAAATGCACTCCTTAAAGATGCAGACCCCGATATTTGAAGGTATTTCTGACATTTGTGCATTTGCATTACTTTAAAAAAGCACTCCCCAACTGCGTTGATGATCATGCTGTGACAATAAGCAAGTGCTGTAACATTTCAAAAGCAGAAATGAACCTACAAGACATTTTACAATACCATACAGGGTCTGTTCTTTGGAATATTTCAGCTCTCTCTCTCTCTCTCCCCCCCCCCCTCGCTCTCGCTCTAGCTTTTGCTCTCGCTCTCTCCCTCTCTCTCTCTCCCTCTTCCTCTTCCTCTCTCTCTCCCTCTCCCTATTCCCTCTCTCCCTCTCCCTCTCCCTCTTCCTCTCTCTCTTTCTCTCTGTCTCTCTCTCTTTCTCTCTCTCTCTCTCTCTTTCTCTCTCTCTCTCTCTCTCTCCTTTTTCTCCCCCTTTCTCTGTCTCTCTGTCTCTCTGTCTCTATCTGTCTCTGTTTCCATGTCTGTCTCCATCTCTCTTTCATAAGTATACACACACATACACACACACACACATATACACACAATTCACTCTTCATCATTCACCTTTCTTTCACTAATTCTGTGCTCAAATAAGTCTTGCACCAACGCATTGCATCCTGCATTACAGTTAATATTCCTAAGTGCCTCCTCTAAAGACATACAGAGCAGCACACTTTAGAACTCTGCAAGCCAAATTCTAAGTCTGAGACTTCAAGGAATTTAGAGCCATTAAGTGAAAATTATGAGATGAGATTTGGAAACAACATCATTCTTAATCCACTGTTTCAACTCAGTATATTTTTAGCACAGAAACCTGCCAAACATTTAGTAAAAATTAGATCAGTGACAGTGTACTCACAGAAAGCAATTTAAACCTCTTAAGTTGGAAGGAAGGGGGCTGCAAGCTGCATTTTGTATCACTCATATTCTTCCTTGTTGCAAAAACAAAGCAGAGGTACAAAGAGACCTATAATGATGTCATAGAGGCAGAGAGGCCTAGATTTGGAAGAAATCTTGGAGATTATCTAACCCAATGGCGCCAAATCAAATAGAAATAGGGACCACTAAACCATGCATAAGGAGTCTTGTGGGGGTCATACTGGCTTAGAAACCCACATATTAACATCTATATTTTTTCTACTTTTATTTGTTTTTTAAAGTATTTGATAATTACACTTTAATCTGGTTCAGACCACACTCGGGAGTGTTATGGGCTGTGTGTGTTTGACACCTCTAATCTAGCCTAATTCCCTACCAAAGAAATAATAATAGCCCACATCTTTTCTGCTTGCAAAGAGCTTTCTTCAATAATAACAACCCAATGAGGAAGCAATATAAGTTTTATTGGGCTTATTTTACAGAAAAGACACTGATGCTCAGAGGGTGAAAGTCAGCTGCCCAGAGACAGCTGGTAAGTATCAGAGCCTTAACTGATGCCTAAGGCTTCTCTTAGACCAATGTTCTTTCCACTAGTAAGTCAATCAATCATTCAATCAATTAGTCAGCTTTATTAAGTACCTGCTATTTGCTAGGCACTTTGTTAGGTGCTAAGGATATACAGATCCCATATTTAAGAATCTTACATCTGTACAGGGAGGCAGCCTGTACCCTTCCACTACATATCTATGATCCTATGATCCCGTAGGAATATACAAAATACACACACTTTTTAAAAGATAATTGTGTAGGAGGGAAACTAACAGCTGGAGGAATCAGAAAAGATCTTACACATATAATCTCTGATCCGGTGACGCTCACCTTGCTGTGCTCTGTACCTGATTCTCTACTTCCTCATCTTTCCTTGGCTCCTCCAGCTTCCTTCTAGTCTCAGCTAAATTCCCATCTTCAACAAGAAGCTTCTCCCAGTCAATCTTGCTTTGTTTTGTTTTGTTGTTTTCGGGTTGTTGGGTTTTTTTTGGAGGGGGAAGGCAGGAAAATTGGGGTTAAGTGACTTGCCCAAGGTCACATGGCTAGTAAGTGTTAAGTGTCTGAGTCTAGATTTGAACCAGGTCCTTCTGACTCCAGGGCTGGTGCTCTATTCACTGTACCACCTAGCCACCCCTACTCCCAGTCAATCTTAATCTTTATGTTTTTCTTCTGAAAATTACCCCTCCCAATTTATCCTATATGTACCTTGATCACGTATAATCATTTATATGTTGTCTCCCCAACTAGACTATAAGCTCCTTGAGGGCAGGTAATAGGTTTTTTTTTTCTTTATATTCCCAGCAGGTGCCAGAGCCTAGCACATAGTAGGCTCTTAGGAAATGCTAGTTGACTGGCTGGCTGACTGACAAGGTGAATTTTGAAGGAAACAGTTAACCTAATAGGTGGAGACAAAGAAGAAGTTCATCCCAGGCATGGAAAATAGCCTGCACAAAGACATGAGATGGTATATGAGGGCTGCAAGTGAGGGGAAGCAAGGAGACCAGTATGGCTGAGCTGTAGCATATGATGGTATTTAATAAGGCCGTAAAAGTAGTTTGAAGTCAGGTTGAAAAGCACATTAAAAGTCAAATAGAGAAGTTTCTGTTCAATCCTAGAGGTCACACAAAATCACTGGAGTTTACCAGGTAAGGAGAGGGACATGGTCAGACCTGTGCTTTGGGAAAATCACTTTTGTATTGAGGCTGGATTAGAAAGGAGAGAGATAAGAGATATGAGGCTTGGAAACCAATTAGGAAAATAATTAGTGAGGAATTAGTAAGAAATGTTATGAGGAAAGATGAAGGCTTGAACAAAGCTGGTGATCATGTGAGTAGAGATAAGGGGATAGACTCAAGAAATTTTGTGAAGATAGAAATTATAGGTCTTTTAACTATTTCAAGGCTGAGGGAAAGTGAGGAGTCAAAGATGTCTTCAAGGACATGAAACTGAGTAACTGGAAGAATGGTGGTTCCATTGCTAGAAGTAGAAAAGTTCAGAAGATAGGCTGGTTTAGAACAGAAAGTTCTCTCTGATAGAGGAACAGTTTAAAATGTTGGGCTAACAAGTGTTCCTTCAGATGCTTCAGAAACAAAGCAAGTATTGTGGCATCCACAATCTTACAAGGAAGTCCCGTTTTTGGATTACTCTGACTGCTAAGTTTTTCCTTGTATTGGAGCCAAAACCTGATATCCAGTAACTTCTCTCTATCGGTTCTGGTCTTGTCTTATGGAACCAAGCAGAACGATTTTAATCTCCCTTCTACATCTCTGGCTATTTTCAAATAGATCCTCTTTATGTCTTCTCTTCCACAGGTTCAATAGCTCCAATTTCTTTGACTGATTCTTAAGTGACATGGCATAAAATGCACTGAAAATCCTTGTCACCTGGTTTTGAACACATCCCAGTTTGGATCATAGAAGCCTCGTATGGGGCTAGCAGGGTACACCTACCGAACTTAGGTGCTTCAGTGCCCTGCTTGAATAGTTGTTCTTTGCTATGGCAAAGCGAACTTGCTTTGTGTTAATTGTTAAGTGACCCATTAGTGTCTTATTTCACTCTAACACTGAACCTAAACTAGCGGGTACCAGCTTGTATAAGGACCACACACTTCAGAGATGAGACTTCTGGCCTCAAATCTATGTTAGACAGCAAGATTTTCGTATCAGGAATGGTGGGAGATTGGTGGTAGAGAATAAAGTACTATAGGTGGTGTATTTGGAAATGTTAATATGATCGAGTGTGAATCAAGGATACATATAATTGCAAATGAAGCCAGAATGGATGACATAGACTAGAAGAAGAAAGGTGGGTCTAGACATCTTATAGGATCATGAGAGTCATAGGATTAGTGTCAGTGAGGGAGTAGCACAAATGGGATGACAGAAAGTTGCATGCGGTTGGAACACAGAATTTTAAAGTTCTGAATTGGGGAGATGGTGAAATTCTGATAAAATGTCAGGTCTAAGTTATGATCATAGTACTATATGACCAAAGTGAGGTTGTTGGAGCTGGTGAAATTGACAGTTGGTCAGGTTATTAGAAGGGTTATCACGGTGAATATTCGCATCTACAGGGATGATGACCAGAGCTGAAGTCCTAAGGCAATTGTTTGACATGTCTTGAAATTGTTGAGAAAGGTACAGTAAGGTACAATAAACACTTGATCATTTTCAGTTCAAATTAAATTTTATTTTAAAAATTCTGTGCTTAGAACTAAGGATTAAGTAGCATTTATGGACTTAGATAGATTTAATAATGGTTAACTTATTTGATACATTAAATATATACTCTAAAATTTTTCCTTAGGCCAAACTCTCTGGGATTTTTTTTTTTACTGCCCCCATAGCAAAAATGAGGTTTTCTTTCCACTTCTGGAGTGAGATTCTCACCTTTGAAAATTTCCCAATAGAATTTGACTGAATAACAATATGATCCTTTGGCAAAAGAAAAAAAAATCTTTCTTTTCTTAGCATTACCTTTAATGTAAAACATCTACTCATTCCCACTGGAAATACTATCTCCTTAAAAACTATTTTGTTAGAATGAATTTTTTAATGTTCAAGATTAGGATGTGTGTGTGTGCCTGTTCTATTGAAATACAAATATATGTTAACAGTTTCCATAGTAGGTAAGCCCTATGATCCTTCCAGATCAGGTTTTCTCTTTCTTTTTTTTTTTCTCAAAAAAAGAGGAGGAAAAGAAAGGAGTGGAAGGGGATGGCTTCTCTCCATGAGTCAACCTCAAAATGTTGCATAAGTTGGGGGCTGAGGGAGGAAGGAGGATAAGAGGGGAACCCTGGAAAACATTTTATTTCAGAAAATCATTTACAGTATTTCCAGATTTCCTCAACTTTTCATGCTATGACAAGTTACACATGTTTTTTCTCAGATGTAGTTGTCCAAGCCAGGAAGTTTATAGGTAGAGCTCAGCCAGGACCAGGACCGTATCTGGATTGGGTCTACAAGCCAAAAACATGTTGAGCCCTAGGAGAATTCTCAGGCAGTTGCTGGCATTGAGACTGCACTGTAAAACCAAGAAATGCATTGTTGATTGCCCTACCATGCTGACAAGTTCCAGGGCAGCCACAGGAACCTGGTGCTGTCCAGGTGCCAGGTACCATAATGCTTAGAGGTTCTTCCCAGTTCCTCTGGTATTTTCCCAGACCTCATTTAGGGACAGGTTACCGAGACAAAATCAGCACCAGGCTCAAGCCAAGGGTACTGGGCCACAGGATTATAAGCCTCTCTTGTGATTTATATTGCAATGTATAAAGTGGAAAGAGGATTGGTCAAGGGGCAAGGCACTGACACTTAATAGTTTTGTCAACCTGTATGAGTCATTCAAGCTTTCTGAGGCTCAGTTTCTCCATCTATAATATGGGAATCATAATACTTATACTACCTACCCTACAAGATTGTTACAAGGAAAACATTTCATAGACCTTAAAGCAATAGATAAATGTGAGTTATTGTTCTTCTTAATATTATTACAGCAATAAATTCACCACAAAACAATGTTGTCTAGGAAGAACTCCTCAAGGAGTTTCAACTGATAAGATAAATGTTATGTACATATTATCAATAATGTAGCTATCTTTTGACCTTTCCCAAAGGCTATTAAATCATGCATGATACTCTTCACACACTAAGTGTTTAATAAATGTTTGTTCAATTAGCAAATGCATGCTTATTTTTAGTTTTGAAGAAATACATTTTCCTTAACCAAAGAACCCTCAAATAAATAATAAAACATAGCAAAGTTTAATGAAATGGTTTCATGAATCCTTTAGCATATTATGAAGCTAATGTGAATTTCATAATCTTGAGGTTTTCAATGACTAATAAGATGTCACTTTCTCTAACTCAAATTGGACTCAGAATCTGAGGATTGGAAGTAAACTTTAAGATAGTTTAGGTCAACTTTGCAACTATCCAAAGGGTTCATAGGATGTAAATTTCTTAAGGACAGTGAACTTTTGTGATTCTATGTCTTTGTGTCCCCATTGCTGAGAATATTCCCTTTTACACAGTAGGTGATTAATAATTGCATGCTGAATTCAATCAAATGTTACTGATTGGAGTACATTAATTCTCTGCTTAAATACTTCCCCTGACAGAGAACTCACTACTTTTTGAGGCACTTCTGAAAGTTTAAAAGATTTAGGCTGATCCATTTTCATTTACTCAATTTTATTTAATTCATATGTTTTGACTGATTATTCTTCAATGTTTGGGTGTTTGTTTGGAAGTATAGGCCCAGGCAATAGCCTACTGACCAAAGACCAATCTAAGGAAGTTTGGAGAAGCTCATTAAGAAGTTGACTGTAGGGAGATGAACTGTTCAGTTACAACTCCCCAAAATTATCTATTGAGTTGCCACAGTCTTCATTGGTGAAGGCAATCAATACACAAATTTACAGCTCCTAAAAATACTGAAGTATTGGATATTCACTACCATTCTCTGACCTTGTGGCTTCAGTTGTTAAAAATCTAAAGGTTCACCCAATTTAAAAAAAAAAAACTTGTACAAGTTAACTATGTGTTTTTAAACCAACAAAAATACTACAATCAAACATAAATTAATTCTATCTACCTCAATTCTTTAAAAACTCTGACTCTTAGAGGCCTACAGACAAGAAGAATTTGTTCTTGGGCATAGAGAATAAAAGGTAGGATAGGTTTGGGGAACCGTGCAGATTTTGAACTCTTCTTCCCATACAACTTTTGCCTAAAGGGAGAGAGAAGACTCAATATGATTCTATGTTATTATAGCATATATAATAGCATATTATTTTGATTTGTGAGAATTTCAATCTGTAATTGGAGAATTATTCATTTCAAGTTCACTCTTCTCTTCCTACTTACCAGGTGGCTCTTTTGTCATTTGCATTTAACTTATGACGAAATCACAGATCCGTGATAATGTTTTAGTTGACATTACACTGTTGAAGTCCTCATCATTATTCAATCCCAACATGGATCAAAAGCTATGGTGCCATTCTATAGTTATCAGTATATTTATTTGCTTATAAATCATATCATAGAATGCCAGAACTGGTGAGGACCTTGAACATCATATGATACAACCTTATTTGACAGATGAGTGCACTTAGTTTCAGAGAGGTTAAATGACTTTGCCCAATGTCACACAGCCCTAGTTTTAAGGAGAGCTCTTTACATGGTCTAAATAATTTGTTACTTTTTATGCATTATTTTGGTAGAAGACAATGTCAGTAAATGAACTTCATTTCCCGTAATTCTTAGGAGAGAGCTTCACCCACTGCGGAAAAACTCTGGAAGTCATCTTGAGCCTGGTGATAACACCTGGCTCTCTGATGTGGAACCAGTTCTGAAGTGTGCTCAACTTTAAAAGGCCATCAGAATGTCATTAAGGAAGCTGAAGTGGCATCAGGGACAGAGATATAGAAGACTAAGGTGGCATAAATCTGGCTTATGGGGGTGGGGGTGGGGAAGAAGCATTTATTAAGACTCTACGATGTGCCTACTAGGGCAGCTAGGTGGCAGAGTGGGATAGAGTACCAACCTTGGAAGTCAGGAAGACTCATCTTTGTGAGTTCAAATCCAGTCTCAGATACTTGCTAGCTGTGTGACCCTGGGCAAGCCACTAAAATCTTGTTTTTCATCTGTAAGATAAGCTAGAGAAGGAAATGGAAAACCACTCCAGTATCTTTGCCAAGAGAGCCCAAAATTGGGGTCAATAAGAGTCTGAGAAGACTGAAACAACTGAACAATGACAACAATACTATGTTCCAGACACTATGTGGGTGCTTTACAAATATTACTTATTTGATCCTCACAACAACCCTGAAAGGGAGGTGCTGTTATCACCTCCATTTTACAGATGAGGAAACTGAGACAGATGGAAGTTAAATGATTTGCTCTGGCTCACGCAACTCGTAAATGTCCAAAGCCAAAGTTGAACTCAAGTTGTCCCCACTCCGGCGGCCACATGCTCTATCTGCTGCACTGCCCAGCTTCCCTATGGTGTTCTGACACCCCTGGCTTCCTCTCTCACTCAGAGAACAAGTTAGTGGTACTGTCTAGAGCATTGTCCCAGAATTGAAAGGGTAGTGATTAAAGATGGCAATTTCATAACTTAATCTTCAACTGGAATGCCATGAGACATCTAACTGTGTTAGATGACTATGTTGGACAAATTGAGGCATTAACTGGGGTATTGGCTCAAGCTGGGAGGGGGGAAGACCCTCAGAGTTGCTGTTCAAAAGAGAAACAGGTACCACTGACATTCAGTCTAAGCCAGGAGGGCCCAAAATACAGCCATTAAGTGGAGCCTGGGCAGGGACCTAGTGTGGTCCAATCTATGAGTTTCAGAGTGAACTGGGATGAAGAAAGGAAGGAAAGAAGGAAGGAAGGAAAGAAGGAAGGAAGGAAGGAAGGAAGGAAGGAAAGAAGGAAGGAAGGAGGAAAGAAATCTAGCCAGTAAATCCCAAGTTAAGTGGGCAACTTCTGACCATCAAAATTTACCTTCCTTTGGAGAGGAAGAGAAGGAGATGGAGAGGCACAGGGAGAAGGAGAGGGAGAGGATGAGTTGAATTACCCAACTAGCTGGTTTCCCATTTCCCACAACTCAGGAGTTGTGTTTGTCCTTCATTTTCAAAGAGGACCACAGGATCAGGGAAATGATGACATGACTTGCAGTTGTCTTTGATTTGAGTGAGGGAGGGCTGTCCAAGGTCAATAGCCTCACTTTCCCCTATATAGTCATCTGGGTCCAGTGACCAGATATTCATCAGGATGACTGGAGATGACCCAGGATGCAGTGGGAGACCCTGACCCTTTTAGGCTAAGGCCTTTTCACATACTCACTTAGAGGGAAGTCATGCCCATTCAGTGAATAGGATATTAGTTAGCATAACCTGGAGATATGTGAAGGTGGTAGTCATTTGGTAGAGTACAGAGAACAGTTACTGATTTAGTTCTTTATATTTATTTTACCAGGCAGCAAGGTGAAACAGTGGATAGAGTGCCAGGCCTGGAGTCAAAAAGAATCATCTTTGCAAGTTCAAATCCAGCCTCAGACACTTGGCTCAATTTCCTCATCTATAAAATGAACTGGAGAAGGAACTGTTGAACCACTCCAGAATCTTTGCCAAGAAAACCCCAAATAGCGTCATGAAAAATTGGACACAACTGAAAATGACTGAACAACAAAAACAAATTTATTTTACCATCCTATTTCATTAAATGTCTTATCAGCAATAAGTTGGTTCGGGTTGGGAGCCGTGAATATAAAGACCACAGGAGCATAGATTTAGATTTGAAAGAGATTATAAAGGCCACCTAGTCAACCATTTCATCACTGACGAGAAAAACGAAGTTCATAGAGATTAAGTGATCCACTAGTGAGTCTGAGGTGAGATGTGGGCCCAGGTCTCTCTGGCCCTGAGTCCAGTAGCCTATTATGTAATGTTACCTCTGCCAAAACAATACTCTTCACATTGGGGTAGCTAAGAGTGGTGATACTTTTATAATTATGAAGTATTTCAATGGCACCATTTTCCCCTGAAGGAGAACCTTACTCCTTCAGAGGCTGCTCAAAATAACCAGAAATGAGAACTTTAGCAAACCAACTTATAGTTTGGTCTTAACTCCAGAGCAATTTATAGAGTTACAGTGACTTAACTGATTACATTTTTACCACACTAAATGGATAATTTGCTGAATCATCTGGATGTTTTGTCATCAAGTCTATAAAACTTGTGGGGATAAATCATTTTCATGGAAATTTCAATCCAATTAAATAGAACTAAGCTTAGTATAGGGAATTGATCAGGCTCACAAATGATGGAAGGTTAGAAATTCAGCACTGATGCCATATCAATGTTGGGATAGTATTTAGAGAGTCTGAATGCTAAAAAAAATGAGCCAGCCTCAAGGTTCAAATCTTGCCTCTGATTCATATTAGCAATGAAAATCAGGGCAAGTCATTTAACCTTCCATTGCCCTAGGGAATTCTCTAAGGCAGTTTGGTAGAGGCAGTTTTCTCACCCAGGGTTCCCTGTACTAAGTAAATCACAGTTGCAGTATCTATCTCAATCCTATACTATGAGGAGTTATGAAAACAATAACTTTCTATTTATAATAAACCAAAAGAAGGTGCTGAGATGGTACAATAGATAGAGAGATAGTCATGGAGTCAGTAACACTTTAGTTCAAATCCACCCTTAATCCCTTACTAGCTGTGTGACCCTGGTTTACTCACCTTACTTCTATATGAACCTTTGGGGCAGGGGGGGGGGGGTGAGTTATTGTCCTTCATTCTTGAAAAGGACCAAAATTACATCACTATGCTAAGGGCAAGTTTCCAGGTCTCCAACTATGACTGATCAGACCAATATGAGCTCAGAATGCTCTACCACAGGTTGAGCACAAATAGTCCCTGTGAACATTTGGGGTGGATTCCCTAATCTTGTGCATCCTGCATTTCCTTTGAGCTGTTTCAATTCCACTTTGCTCATAGGGCACAGCACCTTCTCTGATGTGGGCACACCATGCTGAGCAGTCCTGTCCCAGTGACTCCCATGTCACGCAATCAATTCCAAAGTTCTTAAGAGAGACCTTGAGAGTGTTCTTGTATCACTTCTGACCATCATATGAACACTTGTGTATTACGTAAAATAGTCTTTTTGGCAAGCGTACATTTTACATTCAAAAAACGTGGCCAGCTTATTGGAGTTGTGCTCTCTGAAGCAGAGTTTTGGCAGTTTAGTTCCAGTAAGGACCTCAGTGTCTGGTACCTTATCCTGCTCGGTGATCTTCAGAGTCTTCCTAAGACAATTCAAATGGAAGCAATTCAATTTCTTGGCATGGCTCTGGTAGACTATCCAGGTTTCACAGGCATCAATGATGTCAGCACAATGTCTCTGTAGACCTTCAGTTTGGTAATCAGTCTAATACCTCTTCTCTCCCATATTTTCCTTCCAAACCCCCCAAACACTGAGCTAGCTCTGGCAGTGTGTGCATCAACCTCATTATCAATGTGTACATCCCTAGAAAGTATACTGCCAAGGTAAGTGACCTTACCCACAGCATTCAAAGCTTCTCCATTTGCTGTTACTGATGGTTCCAAGTATAGATCAAAAGACATCACCCATACCATTTTTCTATTATACCTATCTCAAAGTCCTGTGGCCACAGGCAAGTGACGAGGCAGCAGGTACAGAAACACTTGGAGCTGTAGTCAAAACCCTGCACACGGGAGGCCCAGGCCATAGGGTCATTTTTCATTGCAGTGTGAGCAGCAGTGGGATTCAGCAGCCCCCTGGGTGTCTGAGCAGCCTTTTAAGGATCACACTGCTCAATTCCTAGTGTGAGGAAGGGGCTAGAAAAGGTGCCCTAAAATTGTCTGCTTACCCAACCCTGGCCTGATTACTGCAGCAGGTGGGGAATCCCACCCTGTCATCAAAACACAAAAAAATGTACAAAAACGTATGCAAAGAAGATTCTGCTCACCATTGGCACATGGAATGTGCACACACTTATAGACAATACAAAATCCAGTAGACCTGAAAGACAAACAGCTCTTGCTGCAAGATAACTCAGCAGGTATAGCATACAAATTGCAGCCCTCAGTGAAACAAGGCTGGCAAATGAAGGCCAGGTTACTGAAGTCATAGCTGGATATACGTTTTTCTGGAGTGGCTACAGTGAAAGGGAGCACCACGAAGCTGGCTTAGATTTTGCTAATCTAGTCAACAAGTTGGCATGGCTGCCAAAAGGAGTGAAGGACAGGCTGGTGACAATGGGATTGCCACTTGCCAGAAAATGTCACACCACCATCCTCAGTGTCTATGCTCCCACCATGATGATCCCTAATGAGGTCAAAGAAAACCTTTTTTGTAATGACACCCAAACAACAGGGAACCCTGAAAAGGATTTGGAATAGAAGAATAAGGTAATCAAAGACTGGAACAGCTCTCATAGATAGCAAGAGAACTGTCTGAACCACCACTGAAAAAGCATGCTCTAGACTATGGCCACCATTACTTTTTCCCTCCCCAATGTCTATTATAAGACCAATATACATTTGCTTGTATGGTTTGAGATTGGGAAATATCACCCAGTAGGAAGCGGTTGTAATGTAGATAGGACAAGTATTGTACATAAGAAAAGCTACAGTAGCCCCAGAATGAAGGTATGAGAAAAACCTTGCTTGGACCGATTTTCTAATTATAACCAGACGACAGATGACTCCCCAAGTAATATAGTCTGACTTTGGACTTAAATTCTGAGGAGAAAATGGACAGAAAACATGTTGTACAAATGCTTATTCCCTTCTCTTCCCTTCCCAAGGAAACCACCCAATCTCTGTCTATAGACACATGTGCATGTTCACGCATGAACACACACAGGAACACACACATAAATACACACTCCAATTTTTCTTCCTCCCATAGAATCTAGAGATAGTTTTTAGGTCTTATCCTTTCATTGCTGATAGTCCAGAGTTATGATTTTGTCAGTGTGGTTACAAGTTTTTTATGCTGTTTATTCACCTTCCCAGTCAAATACTTGATTTTCTAACCCCCTGTCAAGGCAGGACTCTGCTTCCTGGGGGTGAGGAGGGGGGGTAGGTGTACAATCCCAGTTGTTGGGGGTTTTGTATCAGCCACTGGATTCCCCCACCATCTGTGGACCCAGAGCTCTAGCAGCAGCCGATGCTGGTGCTGCTCCTAATAGGGCCCCCTCTGCCACCCCAGGGCTGGGGTCCCACTGCATGCTCCTCTTTCACCCAAGTCCCACTGAGTTCCCCCAATGACTTTGAGTTTGTGGGTTGGGAAGTCTGGAAATTGCCACAGCTGCCAGAGATTTAGTCCCCTGAGGCCGGCTCCAGCCTTGTTCCCCCTAGCTCAGCCCGCTCCAGACTGTGCTATACTCCCAGCCCAGTGCAGTATACCCTTCCTGGGGATCTTCAAGGCTTTTGGCTGAAGATGTGTTTCACTCTGTTACATTGCGGGTTACGCAGCTCTAGAAAGATTTGTTTGGAGTCACTTTTTACAGGTATTTGGAGGAGTTTGGAGGGTGAACTCAAGCAAGTCCCTACTTTTACTCAGCCATCTTGGCTCAACCCTGTGATTACAAGTTTTACAAGTTACTTGGGAAGTTGTGTGTCTTCTGGTTACAGTTGGAAAATGAGTCCAAGCAAGGTTTTTCTTATACCTTAATTCTGGGCCTGCTGTATCTTTTCCTATATACAATATTTATTCCACCTACATTAACCCACACCTCTTTATCGTGGCTGAGATTTCCCAATCTTAAATCATATAAGCAAATGTGGATTGGTGTTATAATAGACAGTGGCTGGAAGGGGGAGGGGGGGGTGAAATGGTGGTCACACTCTGGAGACGTGTTTTTCAATAGTGGTTCAGACATTTCTTTTCATATCTACTAGAATTGCTCCAGTCTTTTGACCACCTTATTCTTCTATTCCAAATCCCCTTCAGGGTTATCTCTGTAAGTGTCATTACAGAAGTCAAATCTGCTCAGGCTCATGTCAAAGAATTCATCCCTGTGTCCTCATTCTGGCTGCCCCTTGCTTCTCCTCGGTCCAGCATGCACACTTTTCATCATGTATCATGTAGGAGCAGTTGTGGAACTCTTTGTCCTGCATAGTCTCTTGTTATAAATGCCAATTTTATTGCTATTCCTGGGGAGTGTTTCAGGTTACATGGCACTCTTGTGAAACCTAAACAAATAATGAGTTTTGAGGAGAGTAAGTTAAGTCATCCTTTTAAAATGGTATCTAGTTAGTTTCAAACAGGATATGTTGGGTTTGTATTCAACACAAAGTCGATGTTATCTGGAAAACATTTTTAACTCTATAAACGAAAAGAAAGGAATCATGGTTCATAGACAGCTTACACAGAAATCCAAATCTTTCAGTATGATATTTTGCTTTGGCATGATTTTTCTTTCTTGGTTTCTCTCTTTCTCATTTTTTCTTTCTTCCTTCTTTCCTTCCTTCCATATTTTCTTTCCTTCTCTTGTCTTTTTTTCCTTCCTTCCTTCCTTTCTTTTTTAGCATTTCATTGCCTAAATATTTGGCTTATATTTAATAATGTAGTTTAATCTGATTTTCTAAACCTTTTATTAGATTATTTTAAAAGTGGCATAAATAATTTAAAGTTAAGTCCAAAATTATATTAGATACCTGTTATGCTTCCTGCAGCATTACTTTTCTTTCCTTACTCTCTCTTTTTTTTTAATTAAGGTGATTCCAGCAGTCATTTCTGACTTCTATGGCATCTTTCTGCATATCCTCCCCGGGTACCGCTACACTGAGGTTCATTTGTGTCATTCAAATCTTTGCTCTTTAAATATCCACTTATAAATTTATTATGGTGATACATTCTTATCTTTACATTTAATCTGAAACTTCGATAACAAGCAGGAGATGGAATAAATGAGTAGCAGACACACTTGACAAAATTAAAATGCGATTCTGTCAGTGCCCATATGAACTATTACAATGACAGAATAGCATTTTAATTTGGTCCAGCTCTTCCTTCTCCTTCTCACTATTCATTTCTCCATCTTCAACTTGTTACGGAACCTCTGATAAAAGATCCAGACTTAAGTGCCAAACATCCTCTCACAAAAACGTCGGCAGAGGTTTGAAAAATCATAGATTTGAATGACACAGATGAACACGGTAGGGCTGCTACTGCAAGAGTTTCTCCTTTTGTTAATTAAGAAAGGTATTCCAATTGTCATTCCAGAAATCGCCTCTGGAATATCATTAATTAACACCCCTCCAAAAAAGCAGAGCTGGAAAACTGACAAGAGGCATAACTATTAAAAAGGAAAAAAAAATCAGAAAAGCACCTGGCAAATTTGAAAAGGGGGAGAAAAAGTAGTTAAGGCTGGTATTATAGGATCAACAGATTTAACTGGGAATTCCATTCAGAGCACTAAAGCTATCTCTGTTCACAGACCTAGTCCTGTGCCCTAAATAACGCCAACAGTTTAGAAACTCTTTATCTGAACTAAATAGTTTACCAGAAGCCTGGAATTTAAGGGTGTGTTTTTTCCCCTTCAAGTATGACTGTTTCCTCTTTTCTTTGGTTAGGGAAGAAGAAAACAAGTCCCCCCCCCCCACCATTCCACCCCCTTTTCCAGTTTTCTTATTTGTTGAGTATCCAGGTAACAAACTACTTAAAATCAACTAAACAAAACTTGATAATTGGCCCCTATCCCCATCTGAGCCACAGAAGAATGTAACCATGGCAACCTGTAGTTTAGAGCAGACCATCTCTTGTACCTTTCAGAATTTAAGTATGTGAGAATCTATCCATTTCTAAGTAGAATTATTATGCTGAGAACATTTTGTTCTTTATTGTAAAGGAAGGATGAAGCTGGGCTCTTAAATAATGCTCAACAAGGTGTTCAGGTGAAAAAAAAAGGTTCAGTTGACATAGAAATGCAGATATATATGCCAACTCAAAGTTCTCTCTGCTAGGAAATAAACAATAACTGGACTTTGCACCAAAAAAAAGATAATAATTAAAGAGAAGATAAATCCAGTTGATAGACTGTCAGAAAACCTAGTTTCCCCATGTGGGAACCTCAAAGTCACAAGCTAGCAACCAAGTGACAAAAGAGCTGGCAGCTGATTTTTTTTTAAACACTCAGAAATGCTACATGATACACTGAAAAATCATTAGATATTAACTCAGGAGAATTGGATTCTAGTAGCAGCTTTGCTATTAACAGTGTGACCTTGGACCAGTCACTTAACTTGAAGAGCCTCAATTTCCTCATCTGTGAAATGGGGATATTTTAATAATATATAATATTAGTAATATAACAGTAATAATACACCACCTACCCCATAAGGTTATGGAAACATGAATTGTGAATTTTAATGTGCTAAATGTTATTATTAGGACAATATTTTTCCAAGTATTCAAAAGTCAAAAAGGAAATAGAAATTGAAAATATACTTCATTACTTAATCCATTTATTTTTTCACTGGGAAGTTATTTTTGACCATCTACTATGTGCACAGTTCAATGCTAGAAAAAAAGGAGGAGAGGGAATGCAATAAAAATATAACCTGTTGTCTCTGACTTCATAGAGTTTATAGCATTCATTATGAAGACTCAGTAAGAACACAAAACAGTATATATACATAT
>CM053580.1:235001892-235120908 GCA_028627135.1 Pseudochirops cupreus | reverse complement strand
GTTCAAGATGACTTCAGTTAGAATACTGCCTCAGAAACTTATTAGCTGGGTGACTGTGGGAAAGTTAATTAACGTCTCTGTGTTTTTGTTTCCTCTTTTGTCAAACCGGTTTGATACTAGCACCTGCCCATGGGGCTTTTATGAGAATGAAATGCAGTAATGTATATAAAGAAAATAAGCAACATATGTAGTAGCTACTGTGTGTCAGGTCACTTGCTAAGCGCTTTACAAATATCTGATCATCACCACAACCCTTTGAAGTGGATGTTCTTATTATCCCCATTTTGCAGTTGAGGACACTGAGGAAAATAGAGATTAAGAGAATAAACATCCTAAGAAATGCTGAAGAGCTATATAAGTGTGAGTTACCATGATTTGTTCACCCTCCGAGGCCTCACACAGGGCATGACCTAAGTGTCCTTCTTATGTTCTTAATGAGTCTGGGTTTCTCTCTTCTAACTTCAGTTCACTGAAACCTTGAATCCTTTCCTTTTCATCCTCATCAAGGTTTATTTATTTTCTTCTCATGGTTCTGCTTGCCCCTGTGGAAACCATGGGAAAGTACAGATCTCTCTTCAGGACTCTGTGTCTGCGTTTCTCTGAACTTAAGCTTGCCTCCTTTTAAAGGCCACATACAAGGGTCAATTTAAAAAAAAATTTATATAACACTTTAAAGTTTGCAAAGTATTTTGCATATTATCTCATTTGATCCTTACAACAACTCTGTGAAGTAATAGATATTAATATATTAGTTTTACAGATGAGGAAACTGAGGCTGAGAAAGGTTAAATTTTTCCCCAGAGTTGCACAGTAAATAAACACCTGAGGTACGATTCAAACTCATAGACTGACTCCGTGTCCCACATTTTATTCACTATATCATCCAGCTGACTCTAATATATGAACACTCTTACCTATGAGGCGTCAGCTTGGTGGTCCTCACTGCTTCCGTGATTTTGAAACAGGACTTGAGTCAGAAAAAAGACAATGGGCAATGAGCACCAGGACAAGGACATTTCATACCTTCTCTGGGTAACAGTCCTCTGGACTGGTGTCTGGACATCCTCAATAGATTTATTAAACAAAAGTTCTACTCAAATAACACATTGTGGCATGGAAATAACTCTAGTCTTTTGAAGATGAAGTGCAAACACTGACAAGTTCTATCATGCTACAAAGGCATTGAGTGATAAAATGTGTTTGCTGTCTGAGGACCTGATTAGTGAAATATGGAGGAAATTATCACTAGAAGATTGGCCACTTGGTAAATAATAAATTATAACAATGAATAATATTACATAAAAATTTATTTGAAATAATAATGTATAACAAATCGTAAATTATTTGGCCTTGGCAAGCCTTGAAGAGAGGCTATGGGGTATAGTCAACACAGGGACTATATTGGAGTCAGAAAACCTGGGTTTGAGTTCTTCCTCTAAAATACATTGGAAACATAACTCTGGCCAGGTCACTTAACCTCTTCATACCCCAGACAACACTTTATTTCTGCAAATTTGAGAATATTTGCAGAGCTGCACAGGTAGAAGAAGTTTTCTCACTGGGAGTTTTCTATGCCAGTGAGGTTATGGGTACAGACTCTCCCCTACCTATCTCCCTCCATCTCCCCACCAAAAAAAGCCTGAAATTAAAATACATCCTGTGTATCACATATTTACATTAAGATTCATAACAGTAGCAAAATTACAGTTATGAGCAGCAATGAAAATAATTTTATGGTTGGGGGTTACCACAACATGAGGAACTGTATTAAAGGGTCGTGGCATTAGGAAGGTTGAGAACCACTGCTCTAAAGCAATGGCTATGGTGTAGTAGAAAAGGAGTCAGGAAGTATTCACAATCACACAGGTTTTAGGCTATCTACAAACATTAATATGATTATTTTTACGCTACATATGATTTCTTTTTCCAATAACCAATGATTTGATATATATTGGATAAAGTAAACCATGCTTTGGCATTCTCACTATAAATTCCTTCATTCAACAACCTTCTATTAATGGCCTATGATGTGTTCCAGGCAGCTACATGGAGCAGTAAATAGAACACTGGGTCTGGAGTCAACAAGACCTGAGTTCAAATTTGGCCCCAGACACTTACTAACTGTGTGACCCTGGGCAAGTCA
Organism: Pseudochirops cupreus; assembly: GCA_028627135.1. Lineage (NCBI taxonomy): Eukaryota > Metazoa > Chordata > Mammalia > Diprotodontia > Pseudocheiridae > Pseudochirops > Pseudochirops cupreus. Next base: position 235,118,765 of record CM053580.1, on the reverse strand, counting down.
CTTAATCCTGTTTGCCTCAGTTTCCTCATCTGCAAAATGAGCTGGAGAAGGAAATGGCAAACCACTCCAGTATCTTTGCCAAGAAAGAGTTGGACATGACTGAAACAACTGAATAGCAACATATTCCAGGCACTGGTATATATTGAGAATACAAAGACAAAAGTAAAGAAATTTATATTCTGGAATTTGTAGTTCAATGGAAGGAAAGGTAGTTTACAAATTGCCATTGGAGAGGCAAATACAGAATTTGGAACAACTGGTCATCCTATGGGACATTTGGTCTTTTGAGATCCCTTCCAGGTCTAGGGCTTGGATCAATCCTATGATTTTTTTTGGGGGGGGCAGGGCAATTGGGGTTAAGTGACTTGCCCAAGGTCACACAGCTAGTAAGTGTTAAGTGTCTAAGGCTGGATTTGAACTCATGTCCTCCTCACTCCAGGGCCAGTGCTCTATTCACGGCACCATCTAGCTGCCCCTATCCTATGATCTTCTTGCCTTGAGATGCTCATGATGAATACAAGCAAAAAGAACATCATGACAATACTTGTAATTTTGTACCAATATCTGTCTACCAAAAGGTAAAGAAGTTCTGGGACGAGTTTGACAAATTCCTCTCAAATAAGCATAAATATACAAGAATGCTCAAGGACTAATACATTATGTTGGAAAAAAATATGTTGGAAAATATGGTTCAGGGATTCAAAACAAAAGAAGTCAAAAGTATGTAGATGATTCAGAAACTTCCAAACTATAGATCATTAATGATTTATTCAAAAAGAAAATCCAAAGTCACTGGACACGGTGCACCCTGAATAATAGCACAAAGAATAAAGCCGATTGCATCTAAATAGTCAAGAAAAATTTGTTTTGGAGTCAGACAGACCAACTTTCTGAGTGCTGTTGGATCACTGATTTGTTAGAGCAAAGATCAAAATCAACATGAAGTTAGAAGAAAGTATAAAAATGAAAAGATGATATGATTTCCAATGAAAACACCTCTAGCTTGACCATTTAAATAAGATATTGATTCTCAAAAATGGAACTAGAATAAGGAAAAAATATTGATTTGGAAGTTTAACTGATGCAAACAACTGCCATAATTAAGAAAACAAAAGAGTCCAAAGCTCACTACGGTCTGCAAACACTTTATCTCCTTGCCAAGTACAAAGACATAGCACCTAATGCCAATTTAAGCCTATAAGTTCTTTTGAAAAAAATTTGGTAGCACTTCACAAAACAATAATAGTTATGGAGGGAAAAATGAGTTTGTAGAAAGCTTAACATGATACCCAATGGAGTCAGATTAGCCAAAGGAAAATCACAGGTAAAACTGGAAGGGCAACAATTAAAGAAAAATTAAAGGCATCTGTAGGCATTTTTATAAATGAGGATTTACTTGAGAGAAGATCGTGGAAGCACCCCTTTTGAACTCCTGACGCCACAAGTAAGTGCTAATTAAGCCTTTCCTATGTACTAAGTGCTGGAAGTTCAAATACGAACAGAAAGACAGACGATCCCTGCTCTCAAGGAGCTTACATTTTTATGGGAGAAGACAACACATGAAAAGGAGAAATATCTGAAAAGGGAGAAGAAGATAGAAAAGATGAAGGCTTAGGACATGGTAGAGAAAGTCTTTTGAGTCAGGAGTGCGCATATACCTTAGCTCTCAATATGCTAAAAATGAGGAGCAAAGCAAAGAAAAACAGAGCAACTAGACCATTAAGCATAAATTGATCAAGCCAGTAGGTTGATTTTGTAGGATTAGGATCTTTCCTTCTTTCAAGGAGATCTTTAAAATTGAATGACTGGAAAAGATCCCCAACTCTATTCCTATCAGAAGAAGTCTAAGGAGAGAACATCTACAAACCCATATGCCTACTTTTTCAAAACTTGAGGAAAATGAGCTATACACATAAAGTTACTCTTGATGCAAATAAGAGAAAGAAACAAGCAGTCTTTGGAAAATAATATTCCCCAGCAGACCACATGTTCTTAATTACACAATTTGATTATAAGTCAGAGAATACTAGATCCTGTCATGTTTATTAATTGTTGATTTTAAATTTTGATTTAGCCTTGAAGGTTCTTCTCCAGCAAGATACAGCTAGATGGTGTGGGCAATGGAGCCCTTGGCCTAGAATGAGGAAGATGTGAATTCAAATCTACCCCCAGACACTTACTAGCAGTGTGATTCAAGGTAAGTCACTAAAGGACTGCGCATGTCACTTTCCTCAGTTGTAAAAATAAGAATAACAATAGCACCTACTTCCCAGAGTTATTGTGAAGATCAAATGAGATAATATTTATAAAGTGCTTAGAGCAGAGCCTGACACAGAGTATGCACCTAACAAATCCTTCCTTCTTTCCTTCCTTTTTTCCTTTTTCCTTCCTTCCTCCCTCCTTCCTTCCCTCCCTCCTTCCCTCTTTCCTTCCTTCTTTCTTTTCCTCTTTCCTTCCTTCCTTCCTTCTTTCCTTCCTTTTTTCCTTCCTTCCTTCCTTCCATCTTTCCTTCCTTCCTTCCTTTTTCCTTCCTTCCTCCCTCCTTCCTTCCCTCCTTCCTTCCCTCTTTCCTTCCTTCTTTCTTTTCCTCTTTCCTTCGTTCCTTCGTTCCTTCCTTCTTTCCTTCCTTTTTTCCTTCCTTCCTTCCTTCCTTCCTTCCTGAATATAAGGTCCTTGAGGGCAGAGACTCTTTGTTTTAGTATTTGTCGTCCCAATGTTTAGAACAGTGCTCAGCAGATGGTAAGCATTTAATACTTGCTTTTTCATTCATTAAGGAGATTTTATGATTAAAAGAAGGTGTGTGCCAGTGATACTGTGAGAGCGAGGTACAACATCTAGGTATTCCAAGTATTGTCTCACAGGATGTTAAAACAAAAACATAAAACAACCTAGACAAAAATTTTAGCTCTTTGGGTGAGCCTTCTATGGAGAATTTGTAAAAGGACATATTCAAGAATTATACAAGATGCAATGGTGTCGATGAATTGAAACTTACACCGCTATAGAACGTATCCACATTGATCAACTTGTGGACCCACTGACACGTTGCCAAAGAATAAATAAGATAGATGTCATGATCCACACACAAAAGAGTCAGGCTTTTTTCTTTTTATGCACCTGTCCCACTATTCTCACAGATTCATTGTGTTTTTGCCTCATTCTTGTAACTCAGGGCATCTTTAATGTAACCTCCTGGGGGTGACACCCTGGTTGGTGGTATTATTGGGATAGTCTTCTATTTGCATTTGCAGTTCTTAGCTCCCCTGCTGTACCCTTTTCATATGAGACCAAGATGTGACACAGAAATTCAAATTGAAAACATTTAAATGAAGAATAATGAGATAATAATTGCAATTTGAGTCGTGTTCCTGTTGTCTCCCCAACACAGGAAGAGAAAGATACAAGACATAAGCTCATTCATAGAAAGGTAAAACCCATGAATGTGGCAACCCTTCTCTTAGTAACTTCCCTTCTCGTCATAATAGTAGCCCCGGGATCAATGGCTCCTAATCAAGGTGACTATGGAATAATATAGAGATGGCTAATGACTTCTCTCAGTACAGATGTTGTAGGAATTTAGGTTGTGTTGACTTTGGTTGAAACTGTATTTTGGGTTGTGTGAACTTCTCTTAGCTGCTGTAATTTCTTCTGATGCTTGTCTCATTCTCCCTGGCATAACTCCCATTACCCCCTCACCCCCATCTATAACCTTTTAAATGGAATGCATTATAATCACACTTACCCACTTTGAGTAAATCTTGGGTGATGCCACCATGCTGCACAAGCTCCTATAATCCAGGTGTACTGTCCTATATGCTGCTCCTTGAACAAGACACTCCATCTTTAAGTTGGTGGCATTTCCCTGACTGTCCCACAGGCTTGGAATCTTTTTCCTCTTTGTCTCTAGCTCCTGGATTTCCTAGATTCCTTCAAGACTCAACTCAAATTTTGCCTTTTGCAAGAGGCCTTTCAGGGTCCCCTCATTACTGGTGCGTTCCCTCTGAGATTATTTTTATGCTCATGTAGTATGTCTTACGTATGCATAGTTATTTGCATGTTGTCTTCTTTATTAGAATGAGTTCCTTGAAGGCAGAGTCATGTTTTTGCCTTTCTTTGTATCCCTAGAAATTTAGCACTGTGCCTGGTATGTGGCAAGCCTTTATAAATGTGCTGGTTTCTTTTTAACTTGATGAGTCTGACTGTTCTCTGAAAAGAATTTTCTTTAATAAGCAATGTTTCTTTAGCCCTAAGTATTGGAAGAATATGGAATCCATAAACAAACATCTCCCTATATTTATAATGAAAAGATAAAGATTTTTTTTTAGTTCTTGGCATTGCCAAATTAAGTCATCATATGCAGGGCTTCTTAAACTTTTTCCACTTGTGATCCCTTCCGCACTTTTAAACTGTGAATTGAGACCCCATCCGGGGTCTTGAGCCACAGTTTAAGAAGTGCTGTAGAGCATGCTTAAGAAAAATAATTTAAAACATATGGACAAATAAAATGCATACAAGATGAGAATTTGCCAGGTAGTAGACTTGATTTTGAATAAAAGCAAAATTCACTCTAGGTGGGGTGGAGATCTTGGCCAATCACATCTGGAAATCTTCCTCATCACCACATTTTTCTCCTTTTTGCCCCTTCTATCACCTTCCTTCTGCTTTCTCTTCTCTTTCCCTTTATTTATAAACCAAAACATGATCCTAATCTTGATTGATAAACATTAATCATGTTACTCAAGGATAAGGAAAGTTAAAAGTTTTGAAGTGGAATCAGAATTAATAAGAGCTACTGACACCCGAAGCCTTTAGAAGTCCCCAGAAGACTTCAGAATTTCTAGAAAATTCTGTGAACTACTGCCATCAACACTGGGAATTCTCAAAAGTGTTAGTGGCAAGTAGGGCAATTAACATGAGAGCCCTTAAAAGTGCCCAGATATCCCAAGAATCCCATCTATTCTAATTAAACGAGCATTTCCTGATATACCCAGAATGAACTGTTCTAGGCTTTGTTCTTTGAAAACACACTGCACATTCCTTCCTCCATGTCATTGTTCACATCGTTCCAATCATCTAGAATGCCTTTCTTTTTTCTCAATTAATCAAAAAACATTTATTGAATTTTTAATATCTTTTAAAATATTTTTACTTATTTCACTAAACATTTCTAGTTACATGTAAAAAAAATTGTAAAGTTTGTTTAAAACATTTTGAGTTCCAAACTCTTCCTTCCTCCAGCCCCTTCCCCTTCTTTGAGAAGGTAAGCAATTTGATATGTTATACATGCAAAATCATGCAAAACATATTTCCACATTAGCCATATTGCAAAAGCAAACAGACAAAAGTAAAAGAAGAAAAACAAAGTAAGTAAAAAAGCATATTTCAATCTGCATTCAAAGTGCATCAGTTTCTCTGATAGGTGGATAGGAGGATAGCATTTTTCATCACAGATCCTTTGGAATTATCTTGTATCATCGTCTTGAGCAGAGCAGCTGTCATTCACAGTAGCTGATTATCCTTACAATACTTCTGTTACAATGTACAATGTTCTCCATATTCTCCTCATTTCACTTTGAATTAGTTCTTTCCAAGCTTTTCTGAAACCATTCTACTCATCATTCTTACGACACAACAGTATTCCTTCACAATCATACCCCACAACTTGTTCAGTCATTTCCCAACTGATCATCATCTCCTCAATTTCCAATTCTTTGTCACCACAAAAAGAGCTGCTATAAATATTTTTGCACAGATAGGTCTTTTTCCTTTTGTCTATTTGGGATACCAACCGAACAGTGGTATAGTTAAAGAAAAGGATATGGACAGTTTTATAGTTTCAATAAATATTTATGAAGTGCTTCCACTCATGTATGTCCTACCCATCCTAAAAGGAGGACTTTTTCTCTGAAGCTTCACATCCCACAGTCTTCTCCCCTTTCTTTAGCCTACTACTGTAGCACTTTTCTGTAGTTTGAGGCAGTCAGATCATGGTGAATAAAGCACTGAATTGAATCTGAATTGAAGAAGACCTGAATTCATATCCTTTGTCAGACACTTACTAGCTGTGTGACAATGGGCAAGTCACATAACCTCTATCTGACCCAGTTTCTTCATCTGTAAAATGGATATAACAGCTATCTCCCAGGATTATTGTGAAGATCAAATGAAATAATATTTATGAAGGTTTAGGACAGTGCCTGGCACCTGCTAGGTTCTATAATAAATGTTTATTGGGTTAGATTTGATTAAATATTGTTTAATAAGTTTTTTTTGGCAGGTGGGGGTGGGAGTTCAGGGGGTGGGAGGACAGCCCTATGTCCCTAAGGACCACTTACAGCATCGCTTTTATGGGAAAATGCATTCTGAGTTCCAAACTATTGACTTTAGAAGTGAACTTTGGCAACACAAGTCATTCAGTCTTTGTATTCTGCTTGCATTGTTCAAACTAGAAGAGGTAAGTGCTGAGGGAACTCAGAATAAAGGAGTGATTGGAACTGAGTGTGGTTAATCAGGAGCGTGTAAAGTAAATAAGTTGTGTTCACACTACAAAATGGCTAATTTGTCTTTTTCTTCCCCTTAAGTCTGATCATCCACTGCTTGGTATTTACTGAGACTTAAGTATTTTTAAAAAATCCATTGAACAAGTCAGTTGGGTGTACAATTATGACCTGAGATGGAGCCCTGAAGTTGTATTGTTACTGGTAAAAATAACACATCAGAAAACGATCCACCTCGTTTTTTGCCAGAGTGAGGCAGAAGAGCCAGCTAGTGACTGAGAGCCAGAGACTGAAAACATACAAGAACGTCAGAAACTAGAGTGAATGTGAAATACTGTATTTCAAAAATGACTTTGTATTACAGAAATTGAGGAGTGCCCATTCACACCCAGTGATTAGAGCGTGGAGTAAGGCATGTATTATATCACATTATTTTTTTTATGAAAAATGACTATTCACCTGCTTTAGTCATTGACTCTCACAATCTTGACTACTGAGAAAGGCTTCCTTAAAAGTAAATTCCTAAGTGCCAAGAATTTGTTATTTCACTTTCCTGCTCTTTGCCTAAAGTATGCAGAGACCTTTCCTCCTGCATTCCCATGTTTATGTCTCTGGAAGAAAAGAATGGGAATGATTTTCCTCAATTATATCTATTGATGGAAATAATCTCAACCCCTTAGATAGCAGAAACATCCCTCTTAGAAGAAAGCTTCATTCCATGGAAACTGAATAACCAAAATCCACAAGGCTTTCACTGCCCTGGACCAAATATAAGGATCTTTTTTTTTTTTTTTTGCTTTGTTTTTTGCTGACTGGACCCTACTGTCCATATTGCTACAATTATACTGGATTAAGTGAAAGTGTAATCTTGTAATAGGTTTTCTTGGCTGCAGAGGAAAATACAACTTACAGAAAACAGTGATTTCCCGAAGGACTAACAAAGCGTAGGAAATATTTGAGTGGAAGCAGAGAGAGCAAGTACTTGATTCCACAAGTCCCTCTGATAGTTATAACTTGCCAATAAATGAGATCTCTTTGATTTATATTTTTCATCAGGCTGATGATAAGTATTTTGAAGTTTCAGGAGGTTTGTTCGTTTTTCAGTGAACTGTGATTGACCACTTTCTTTTTCCTGTTTCTTGAAAAATAAAAACCCCCTTCATACCCCTTACATTGTTTTCTTCTTGCAGTTAGGTCATGGTTATATATGTTGAATACTTTTCAGAAGACAATGTTACTTACCAAAACTTAAAAAGAAATAATACTAAATATAGTTTATGTTCCATTTTGGTGACTATTATGTTAGCAAGCCAACTGTGCACATACAGTTCCTCTTTCGCCTCCAGAGCTATGTCCACAGCAAGGGTGTGTATTTCTCTTTCTCTCTTGCAAGCAGTAAAAAGTGAACATACTGGGAATGTTTGACCCACTCGGCCAAGACCAATGCCTAATTGAATATTGCCTGTTCACATGTTGTGGAATGTGGAGAAAACCCTCCATAGCGTTGTCTCCTAGAAGGAATTTGGGTGATGATCTTTCATATTTCCCTAGATCTCACGGGGTAAGGGTGAAATTGAGGCTGGCTTATGGAGAAAAAAGGTTTTGAGCAGGTGGATTCACAAACAAATGGAGTGATTTTGTTACTACTTTGTTAAATTTAAGATGTATGTGTGTGTGTATATATACACATATATATATGTGCATATATATGTATATATATATATATGTATATATGTATTCCTTAAAATAGAGTGTGATAAAAGTTCAGAGTTTTGTATGCAATCCAATTTTTATGGTAAAATATTCGTTGATAATCAAGTTCACAATGAAAATTTTTAAAATTTAAAATGAAGATTCCTATTCATTCAAATAACATTTATTTAAATCCTTTCTTCAGTCATTTAATATCCAATATTAAGTCATTTTTCTTCCCCAAAGTCAAGAAAGGAGAACCCCCACAAGGAAATGTAGGGATGTCAGTACGTAATGAATGGCCCGAGGTCTCCAGGGAGATGGGCTGGTTACATACACAGTTGCGTAGGATCAAACATGGTACCACAGGAGGGCAGTCTACAGAACCAACTCCCTTCAATGAGGGAGGGGGATATTCCCACAAGGTGAAACACTACTCTACTCTAGGCCATTTCACATTCAAATATTAAATATACATTTCAGGTTAGAGAGTTCTGATATTCCAGTGAAGTCAGTGCTTAGCAGGACTGTTAGGGATCTTCTGTGCTCACATTTGGAGACTTGGTCGTTCTTCCAGGAGTGGGGTATGTTTTATCACCATGTGCAATCACAGTGGGCTCATTAAGGAGGGCCTAAGAGGATAGATGAGAACCAAAAAATATGGCCTCTGATCTGACAAAGATTTCACTTTGCTCCATTTTGCCATGTCTCTTCCTCTACTTCCCCCAATACAGTAATTAATTGATCCTTCCAATATATTGATCTCCTTTCCATTGGGGATTGAGAGCTGATTCATTATGAGTTGTGGATATTTCTCTTAGGAATCTTCAGTCATCAGAATCCCTGTCTTCTAGCAAATGCTTGGGCAGTAATTATTCTTACACCTATTTATAAATAAATACTTGATATGTATCAACATTTCTTCCCCCCCAAAAAACCCCCCAAGACTTGATTTAGTCATTTATTACTGTTAGTAAATTATATCAAAAAAGGTTTAGATTTATGCAGTGTCTGTAACTTTAATTCCTTGGCATATGATTAATGCAATTCTGATTTCACAGAATCACAGAAATTTTTAGAATTGGAAGGGACCTGAGATCATCTGGGCCAAGCTTTTCCAATTGGTGGATAAAGGAACTAAGGCTCAAAAGGTTGTGACTTGCACAAGGTCACAACATGGTTGGGGACAGAGGCAGAATTAGAATTGCAAATTTATCTATATTTCTCAAGTTCTTGTTAGCATAATTCTAAAGGAATTTTAATGCTATTTCATATGGAAATGTTTTCATCCCTACAAATGAAACTAACCTCTGAATATGTAAACCATGAAATTTTGAAAAAATTGCCTAGGGTTGTTGACTTTTTGACTGACATTTTGAGGAATTGGGTCCATTTTTTTTTTAAATTAAGAAGAGAGTTTCTGTGCTAATATGATTATTTTCTCTTAGAATCTTACCCCTCCCCCATTCCAATCAAATACTTTTACTTTCTTCATAAATCCATCCTGTTTCAGAATTAGCAATTTCAGGATTAATCTCTTTAAAAAAATTTCCATTTTCTGTAAGTCAAAACACCATATGAGGTGTGCTGTTCCAGGGTGAAAAAAAAGGAAAAAGGAAAGATGGGAAGCAAAAAAGACAATAATTTACTCTTAGAGCTAATTTATTTATTTATTTTTTTAACATTTGTGGAAGTGAGAACATGTCTGGGGGGTTTGAAGCCTCATGCTCCAGGGATGATGTCTCAGTGCCATAAGACCCTGCTCCAAAACCTGCTCTCTCTGTAACAGCTCAGATGGAAGGACCAAGAGTGTCTGAGTCTTCTGGCATGACTGTGGGACAAAGAGCCCCCCTGGAGCTCGCTCAGGCTGCTAAAGGCTCAGAACAATGAGAGTGGAAGTTAAAACAGAACAGTCAGTGTTCTTGGTCATCTTCTGTTGTTGCTAAGAATCAGTTGCTATGATTCTGTGCTAGCACGTAAAAGAGTTAGGCTTGCCCAAGACTTTTTTTTTAATGGTTTTCATTTTGTTTTAGCATTGACATCTGATAAAGAAGTAGGGAATTACTGACATCAGTAGATGTCCTAAAAGGCAGTTAGGTGGTGCAATGGGTAGAGTGGTGAATGTAGAATCAGGAAAACCCGAGCTCGAATCCAGTCTCAGACACCGTGTCACCCTGGGCAAGTCACTTAACAGCTTTCTGCCTCAGTTTCCTCATCTGTAATATGGGATAATAATAGTACCTTGATTCCAGGGTAACTGTGAGAATCAAATGACAGTATTTGTAAAGGGCTGTGCAAACCTTAAAGCATAATATAAATGCTCATGATTTTAAAAGCATATTTAGCTTTCTGGGGCAAGAAAAACTAACTTTGACTTAAATTCAGGTAACTTCATTTCAGTACTCAAGGCCCTGTGATTTAATCCACATAAGCACATCCTTGCTATGGATAGAAATTGTAACCTCTCCATACTGCCATAGACTGGGCTCAGAGTTGTAGTCAAATACAGATCATCTCCTGCGACACAAGGTAAGTTAGCTTGAGTGGTTCCTGGAACATAGGCCCATAGGCTGCTTCTGAGCCTCTACTGGCTTCTAGGGTTTATCAAGATTATCAGTAAGTTGGCCAGTTAGAGTATCAAAAAGAATTTATTACATGTCTATTGTATGCCAGAGAGGCAGCTAGAAGATTCAGTGGGTAAAGCACAGGTCCTTGAGTCAGGAGGACCTGAGTTCAAATCTAGTCTCAGCTACTTATTAGCTGTATGATCTTGGACAAGTCACTTAACCCTGCTTGCCTTCATTTCTTCATCTGTAAAATGAGCTGGAGAAGGAAATGGCAACTTTCTCCAGTATCTTTGCTGAGAAAGTCCCAAATGGGGTCATGAAGAATCAGGAACGACTTAACAACAATGAAATTTATACTGCCAAGAGAGAATCTAGCATAGTAGAGATGGCCTCAGAGTCAGGATGACCTGAGTTCAAATTCTGCCTCTGACACATAGAGGCTGTGTGACCCTGGGCAAGTCATTTACCTTTTTAGGGAGCCACACAATTGTCTAAGATAAGAAGTTACCAATGGATATTGGTAGAGGAAATTCTTCCTGGACACCCACCAGACTGCACACCTGGATAATGTGAGATAGAATTTTAAAGATTTTAGCATAGTACCTGGACACAGTAGACATTATGTAAATGCTTTCCCTTGTCCCTTTCTGATCTCCATCATCATTTCCTGAAACTCCTAATTCTGTAAGATCACATTAATCCTGAAACTCATACTTTCTCAAGACCTCTTACACCTGAGCCCTTTCCCTGTCTCCAAATCCAAGAGCATGGGGGGTGGACATTGGGGAGTCTCTCCCGGGTCCTTTGTTTAAGAGGGGATTCAAGGGGAGACCTCTCTTTGTTTTTCACCCAGTTTCACTCTTCTGGACTTCATCGTGGCCCCTGCTCGATGTCCTCCTCCTGCCACCACCCTTCTCCACTCTCTGTGAGTCCTTTTCTCTCCCTAGATGATGAGGAGCTCCTTAAGAGCAGGCAAGAACTGACTTTTACTTCTCTTTGTATCCTCAGTATATTGTTGTTCAGTCACGTCTGGCTTTCTGTGACCCCATTTGGAGTTTTCTTGGCAAAGATACTGCAGTGATTTGTCATTTCCTTCTCCAGCTCATTTTACAGCTGAGGAAACTGAGGCAAACAGGAATAAATGACTCGCCCAGGGTCACACAGTTAGGAAATGTCTGAGGCTGAGTTTGAACTCAGATCCTCAAGACTCCAGGGCCAGTGCTCTATCCACTGAGCCATCTAGCACGTAGTAGGTGCTTAATAAATACTTATTAATGATTAACCCCCCCTCCCCCCACAAATAAATGAAATAGCAGGTGTGGTAAGATGTGAGAAACGGAATCCTCTTACTTCTTGTAGTACCAGCCTTAGGAACAATTGGACAGTAGGATGCCATATCCAGAATGATCGTTTAGTCCAACCTTCTTATTTTATAGATGAGAAAGTTACTTATCTGGTGTTCTATGCTTGCTGCGTTAGATAGATATCTTATCCAGATTTCCTCCTCCGCAAACACTTTATAATATTCCTCCATCTACTTAGGGTTTGGCAGTCATATATTCTCCATGACACCTTCACCTATCCCCTCAGTTGAAACCTGCCTGCCATGTGTCTTATGTCTTTAGGATCAGGAATAAAGTTGAGCTTCAAAGGTGACAAAGCCAACTAGAGAAGAAAAGCAACCCCCTCCCCCTAATTTGTATCAATGTACTAAAGGGAGAGGGAAAGATCAGAGGACAGTTGACTTTTCTCCCAAATGTTAGGTGTATATTTTTACAGGGTCCTTCTGGAGACAATGTCTTTGTCTTTGACTTTTTATGGCTTTTCATCATGATATGTACCACTAAGATTCCCTTGGATAATAGAACAAATGTAGCATAGTAAATTGAATACGGCACTTAGAGGGCTTGGGTTCAAATTCTGCCTCTGACACTTACCATCTCCTTGACAATGGAGAAATCACTTAACTCCTCTGAGTAATTTCTTCATTTGTAAAATGGTGATGATAATGTCTATAGGCTCTACCTTTTGGGATTGTTGTGAAGCCCCAATGAACTAATATATGGAAAACATTTTGTTATTATCTTTAGAGATGGTACTGGGCTTCATATGACACTTCAGGCAAGTATTCCTTGCCCCATAGTTGCCCCTCCCATCAGGAAATTGGAATTTTGATCAACACGAGTGATAGGGAAGCCATAGATCTTGTGATAACTGGTCAGAGTGATAAATGTCCAGAACCAGCATGGGACACTGTGGAGGAAATGCCATAAATTTACTGCTGAATCAGCTTTAAGAAGGCAAGCTGGGGCCAGAGAATCACAGCTGTCATTTGGCTGTGGGAAAGAGTTCAGGGATCGCTTGCATTGGTCATTCCCATGAACTTGAAGTTCGCAGTGGAGCACTCTGGGAGGTGACAACACAGATTCTGCAGTGAATGAGATCCCTCACAAGACAGATTGTGAGTAGTTAATCAACAGGTTGCACTAAAAAGTTCCAAACTAATTTATTTCCTTTTCGAGAGCTTGATTTTATATTTTTCTTCTCAGAAACCAAACCAAACCAAAACAACCTAAAAGTAATCTTTACAGAAGGGATAGTGATTGACCTGTGATTTTACTACTCCTGGGAATCCCTGGATGAAAAAAAAATTCCCTTTACAAATGCAGGTCAGTACCCTTTCTGCAATGTATAATTGTAGAAGGCTATGTAGGACACTGAGAGATCAGTGGACTCGCCTGGACTCACACAACCAGTATGATCAGAAGTAGGACTCAAACCCATGTTATTCAGACTCCAGGAATGCTTCCATTTATCTACCACCCCACCCCTGCTCTAAAGCTTATAGATGCTGGTTCAAAATGTAAGGTATATCTAATTTTGCATTTATTAGAAGGCATAGAAATACATAGAATAATTACGTTTTGGGGCTATCAAAGATAAATTACTTCTGTTCAAAAAATTGTTATTTCACTTATGGTATAAAATCATGCCTTTCCAAAATTATTTCACGTCAAGGAAAGAAAAAATAATCTTCCTGCCTAGAAGGAGTAAGGCCGTTCAAATTTGGTAGACAGATCGGGAAGCAAGAGCTTAACTATTTACAAAGGTTTTGTGTCTGGGTTTGTGATAGATTTGGGTAGTTCTGTGATTGGCAGTGCCCTACAAGGCTCAGCCCCCTGCCCATTCCTGATGAATTTCATAATCATTCCTATCAGATGGATCATAATCACACCTCAAAACAAAACCAGCTGGGTTACTATTAACAGAGGTCGGGTCATCAAGTATAGGGGCTGAAGTGATCCTGCTAAAAGAAGAAACAGTATTTTCTGATGACAGAGTTAATTATGTGATTCCAGAGGGTATTATGGTGATAATTGTGACAGAGAGATAAGCCCTTGGAGGTGATGGATTTTTGCCATTATCCCAACAGAGCAGGAGTAGGAGAAGTCAGTTCTCTGGGGGAGAAAGTCAGGAGTGCTGGGCTTGTCCCCAGGTATGCTGAGTAAGGTCTCTCAGAGCCTGAGACAGAAGTAAGGACGCCCTACCAAAGGAAGATGGGACTGACCCTCTTCTACTTGTCTTCTGTAAGTTACTGAATTCCTATTTTCATCCTGGTATCCAGTTTTAACTAAATCCGTCACATCTGCAGATACATACCTAAGCTAACTCATACTGTGTGAAATGTTTCAATATAGCATTTCAGCCTTTTAAACGTTAGGTCCTCCATAATAAGGACCCTTCCCCCTCTTCAAACCCCCCGATGTTTTTTTAGTTATTGTGTTTTTCTTCTTCTGTGAACTCTCCCAACTGTTTTTCTTTTTTCATGTTTCACTGTTTTCCTTTGATTTCTGAGTTTTTGTTTGTTTTTCAGACTCCTTTAAGAACATATTGTTGATTTGGGGAGAAAAAGAGAAACCCCCAATTCTCCAGGATAATAGTGGTTAGATTATTTTATTACCATATTAAGATTTTTCTGCAACCAAACTGATCTGAACAATATAGTAAGTGAAAAAATTTATCTCCTCCTCAGGATCTGGGCTTTGATTTTCCTCAGAGGGAAAAAAACCCAACAACCCCAACAACCCTAGACATAATCTTACTTAAGCTAGTTCAGAATGCAAGCAGAAAGGTTCACTTTTAACTACTACCTAACATGTAAACCACCCAAAGCAGAAATTAGAATTCAGTTTCTTGCAAATAGTTTGAGAATATAAGAAAATGACAACGGAAAACAAACTTCTTGGTTGCTAAAGAAAACAATAGTCAAGGAATCAGAAACAGCTGTGGCATTTAAGGAGGGAAAAAAAATACTGCAGAATCGAGGGCTGATGCAAAGCTTTGAAAATCCCCACAAATTTGTCAGTGGGTTTTATTACATGTTAGCTAATTAATGATAATGAATCTTATACTTTACATTTTGAACACATTTCAAGATTAATTTTTTAGGCCACTTTGTGTGCCTATCTGAGGTAATTTTGGCATCTGAAATAATTCTTTGGAATTCTGTGCTATAAAACTCAGCACAGGAGAAACTAATCTTTAAGTCAAAAACTGAGATACTTTTCAGGCTTACTCTTGCTCTTGGGGGTGAAAAATGCTTACATAAACTTTTCCCTCTTCCTTGCATCAGTAACTTTTAATTTGGTTTCTCCCCCCACCCCTCAATGTCAAGGATTAGTAATTTTGGACAAGAAAACAATTATAATCTCTCAATAGTTCAATATGGACAACTTCCGCATCTGTGATTCCTGGCCTGACAGAATGGGGGATGATATGAAAAGGATTTGAGATAAAGGATTGGGGAAAAGTGGGAGCTGGAGATCGATGGCCTCAGTTTTGTTTCCAGACCTCTCACTGAGAGGGTGGTGGGACAGGTGTAGGCATTGTATGAGAAGAGGTTTGAACAGATGTCAAGGGGTGTGTGACAGAGGTGTACAACATCTTTAACCTCTGTTCTCTTCCACTGATTTCCACCATCAAATGCCTAAAACAGACCGTCTCTTCTGGACTATTGGAATATTCTCCTATCAGGTCCTTTATCTCTATTCTTTCCCCCTCCCCTGAAACTATTCCCCAAAACGTTCTTCCTGCCACTGAAACCTTTATTATCCTCATGCACAGATCAGGTCAGGCTCCTTGTGCTGGGTGATACAGTGGGCAGGGCACCAGTTCTCAAGTCAGGAAGACATGAGTATGAATCCGGCTTTGGCTGTGTGACCCTGGCCAAGTCACTTAACCTCTCCCTGCTTCAGGTTCTTCACTATAAAGTGAGGATAATAATAGCACATATCCTCTCCTGGCCCTCAGCTGTGAGTATCAAATGAGATAAAAATAGTGTTTATCACAGTGTCTGGTACATGGGAAATAGTGTATAAATGTTAGCTACCATAATAATAATAATAATAATAAATAATAATAACAACAATTATTGTTATTACTTAGTCGCTCAGATCCCTTTATTGCTTTCTATTTATTACCCAATAAATAAAATCCAGACTGCTTTGTCTGTACTTCACGGCCCTCCACAATATATCATCCCGGCTTTTCAGTTTTCTCATGTTATTCTCCCCAGTGCACATTTTCTACGCTACTGAAATGAATTATTTGCTATCTATTATACACGGCCCATTTGCCTACTTGTCCATTTCTATGACTTTGCCCGCCCAGTTTTCTGATGCCTTTTCTTTTTTTCCCGACTCATATACTTCCTGTTACCAGGAAACTTCCTGGAGCCTGTTATTAAATGATGACTTTCCCCTCCTCAAACATCAAACTTTTCTATCAAACTTGCTTATTTCTGTCAAGGGTACCACCATCCTCCCAGTCCTAGGTGGTCATCTTCACCTCCTCACTATCTCCCCCTGTCCCATCTATGCCCCCCATCCAAACTTTGGATGAGGTCTGTTAATTTTACCTTTGCAGCATCTCTCCAATATATCCCCTTCTCTCCTCTGATGCTGTTGCATCACCCTGGTGCGGGTCCTCATCTCCTCACTTCTGGACTATTGCTATAGCTTGTGGTTCTTCTGCCTGCCACAGGGCTCTCCCCACTCCAGTTCACCCTCCACTTGGAGGCCAAAGTGATTTTCCTGACCATGTTACCCTGCTACTCCATAAACTCCCCTGGTTTCCTGTCACCTCTAGCATGAAACATAAGGTCTTCCATTCGGTGTTCAGAGCCCTTCATAACCTAGCCCTGTCCTCTCCTTCCCATCCTAGTTGTCTCATACATTCCCCCTTCCCTCTTACCTGACCTGTCCCCATGGACTGTTCAGTTCAGGCACACTGTTCTTTCTGCCTTAGATCCAGGTATTTTCTCTGGCTGTCCCTCCATGCCTAGAATGCTCTGTCTTCATCTCATCTCCTGACTTCCCTGGCTTCCTTCAAGTCCCAATGAAAAATCTCAGCTACAGAAAGCCTTTCTCATCTAGTTTCTCTTTTTTTTTTTTTTGGAGGGGCAATTGGGGTTAAATGACTTGCCCAAGGTCACCCAGCTAGTAAGTGTTAAGTGTCTGTGACCGGATTGAACTCAGGTCCTCCTGCCTCCAGGGCCAAGGCTCCATTCACTGCACCACCTGGCTGCCTCTCACCCAGTATCTCTTAATTCTAGTTCCTTCTCTCTGTCCATTATTTCCTATTTATTCTGTATATAGCTTGCTTGTACATAGCTTTCTGCATCTCATCTCCTCCCTTAGAGTGTGAGTTTCTTGAAGGCAGGGACTGTCTTTTGACTTTGGATCCCCAGTGCCTGGCACGGTGCCTGGTGTATAGTAGTTTAGATTATAAAAACCATGAGATAATAACCTCATATGGAAATCATATCTAAACTTCATACAAGTTTATTGACTGAATTCTACCCAGTATTTAAGCCAGAGCCTGCTACGAGTAAGTGCTTAATAAATGCTTGTTGCCTGCCTGACCTTTCAGCCACTTATTTATTTGTCCATGGATTTGGAGACAGAGGACCCGAGTTCAAATTCTGACTCTGCTACTTATTTTACCTGTGTAACTTTGGACAATTCGCATCACCTTTATGGACCTTAGTTCTTCATCCATAACCAGATTGGGCTAGATGACTCCTAAAGCCCCTGCAGATCCAGATCTACGGTCCCATAATCCTTTATTAGGTCATAAATACCATGAGATAATAACTTTATATCTAAATCATATCTAAGCTTTACCCCTCAACCAGACTACAGCACATTACTGTACACACAGCGGGTGCTTAAATTTTACTATTAAACTGACTTGAAAACATTCTAACACCCTTACAGGCAACACCCTACATCCAACATTGGGAACATGATTTCTCCATGTGCCTCCTAAGCCAAGCAATGAAAACACCTCTTTCTGCCTTTCTATCTGTCTATGTCTAAAAAGGATTTGGAAATCAAAACACACTATTGCTATTTTTGGAAAACGGTCATTGAAAATGTCATGGGGTGATTGTGGATAATTTTTTTTGTATGGAAGTTATGTACGAGGTTTAGGCTACATGTGGTTTTCCAAATCACAGGGCAAACAGTACAAGATGTGAGTCTGCTGAAGAAGCGGCCTGCGGTCAGGGTTTTGGGGTCTAGGTGTGTGGATGGACACACAAGAAAATCAACTAGGCCTATGATTTTATATGGGTTCAAGGCTGTACCCATGTTTATGGTGGGAATGACATAGGGCCACATTTATTAGGGCACAGAAAGCTTCTATTTTCCTGAGCTTTGCAGTAAACCACAAGGCGGCCTCAGAAGGAGACTTCCCCTCCCTCCCATTCACCTCAGCTGCTCTTGAATATACCACAGTCTTAGGACAAATTTGATTCTTCTCACCTCTAAGAAAAAGGTATAATTGTTCTCATTTACATATCTTTAAAAAATAACAAGAGTTTTCTTTAAGGAAAAATTAAAAAGCTAATGCCTCAAGAAAAAAATACCTTGGAAACATCATGAAGGAGTTTTGTATAACCCTGTATAACGGAGGCTAGAAGCCAGATCTATTTTGGTCCTGTCTGAGTCTGATGGCCTTGCTAGAAAAAATAATATCTCAGCATTTGGGGTTTAATATGTAATCTAGGGGTAAGAAAAGGAAGGAAAAGGCACCAAAATATTCAAATGTCAAAGAAAAACTAGAGGGATAGTTAAACCATCAATCTGCTGATTCATTTCCAGCATTAATTCTCTCATTTCTTCAGTTTTGGGGGAGTTCTCTCATATTGCTTGGAGTGCCAATATCTCCGTTTCTGTCCTCTTTCCTCTGGGCATTTAAAAAAAGCTGAACTCTTCTAGCTATCTACTAATCGAAATCCTATTCAACTTCCACACCACTAAGCTTCTGAAATAGGAGATTAATTTTCAATATAAAAGGCAAATATTTTCGGCTGTCCTGATTATTTCATGATAAACATCCATCACACACAAACCAAGTGGGTAGAGAAGATTTTAAAGGAAGGGTCAGGAGAAGACTGTTGTCCATAAATACTTGTGAAAGAGAAAAAGACAAAGAGGATTTACGGGAATTGCTGCAATTTAAAATAGTAGAATAAAATTTAGCAAGTTTAGAGGAAATATTGGTGAAAGCCTCCCCAATAAAGAACAGTATCTTCTACCATTAGAAGTTCTCAACGGAAGAGGGCTGGGGCCAATAGCTTTGAGATAGTCAAACCTTGAGAAACTCCACTAAGTAGGAATTGGGGATCATTTGGCCAGAAGTTAAAGAGTATATTTTTGCCTAGAAAATGTTGTCTTAATCAATAGTGTAAATTAATAGTGTAAGCAAGATTTCACTGGGATGTTTAAAATATTGAAAAATAAAAACTGTTTTCAAGCATCCTTAAGGCATTTAAGAAGCAGTAATTTTATATACAAGCAATTAATGTGCTAATTGCAAATCACTCTTACCATTTATTAAGACAGATCCCCTAAGGGTTCCTCATTGGCATCAGTTTGAATTAAGAAATGAATGAATGACTTTGCCAGCCTACTTATTTACTGTTTGTACTTGAAAGGAATACAAGGATGTGTTTCTTTGGATTGGTGATCTTGGTGATGTGGGTTCTCCTTTCAAAGGTATAGATTGCAACTCTTCCGTATCTCATCTTGTGAGATTGATCTCTGGCAAATCCTCCAAGAGGAGCACTCAATGACCTGGGACTTTCCTCTAGATCAAGAGTTTTTAAGCTTTGAGTCCTGGACCCCTTTAGCAGTCTGGCAAAACCTAGAATAACAGTTTTAAAAGCATAGGATAAGATGCCTAATATTACAAAGAAAATCAATTATAGTTATCAAAATCTATTTTTTTAAAAAACTAAGTTCATGTACCCTGAATTAAGAACCCTTGCTCTAGATATCTTAAAATCTGGAAAATATTTGAATGGATAACCATGGACTACAAGGATTGTCCATCAATTCTTGGTATTCACCGCATGACCAGACCACCTCCTTTTTCAATCCATCGTTACTGTGAGTGCTTCTTTTACAGCATTTTTTTCTTTATCTTGGTGAGGAGGTGACTCCAGGTTCTTGAAAGCTAAGTTGGTAGAGATTAAGCTCTGGCAAGTTCTATCTTGATGGAAATACTTGTAATCAAATTCTAGCACAAGAATACTTGTTTTCCGAGGACCAGTCTGGTCTGGAGATGCTCATTACGAAGCAGGCTGGTCACAAGGGGATAAGCAATTTGACTGTAGCAACTCTACTCAACACATACATGCACACATGTATCTTTGTAATATATGTATATATACATATGCATATATATCTCTTAAATTTATAATGTAGATTTTATAATTAATTGGAATGAGGTAGAGAAACAGTAAGTGAGGGGCTGCAGAAGCTAAATGAGCTGAACTTGTCCCTCTACAGAATCAAAAGAAATGCTTAACTAATGATTGCTAAGACTGTTGGGGGCAAAAATTCTGCTTCCTTTTTCCTCCTTCCCTCACCCTATTGAATTGGTAAAATTTATTATATGGAAAATAAAAGTGGAAAATGCAAAGAAGATAGGTATTTTATCAAGGATAAGAAATGCTTATATTAACCCCCCCAAACTTAAATATTAAAATGTTTAAACATTGATTTACCCAGTTATTTTTCAACCTTGAAAATTCATTTTAATGTTCTGCCTTCAGGATTAAGAAAATGGAAGATCCTGTGCTTTCTGATGCTAATGCTTATTGTTGTTACTATTATTTATGATTACTGGAAAATATTTTATGTTTAAATTAAAAAAGATGTCCTATTCAAATTAAAAAAAATGTTGACTTTCATTGGAAGATACTCTTTAAGTGGTGATGACTTTGTGTTACTGTGCTTTCTGACAAAATTCTAAGAAAGAATTTTTCTCAGGAATTCTATTGACAGGAAGGAGAGCATCCAGGAGCAGGGAAGCTTCTAGAACTGTGGGCAAGACAGTCTATCTACCCTGACACTGTTAATTAAAAGCCCAGTAACATAGAAAATGACCTAGTAAGATTAAAGGGTTGAACAAGAGTATTTACAGACTCTCTAGTTCACTGTGTGAACTGCATAGGATTGCTTTTCCCTGGACAATACTAGAATGCGGGATTTTGTTTTTGTTTTTGTCCCAGTGGTAAAGTTGATAGGAGACTCTTTGGACTAGAGTTTATGTTGTTACTACTTCGTTATATCCAACTCTTCATGACCCCATTTGGGGTTTTCTTAGAAAAGATGGTGGAGTGGTTTGCCATTTCCTCCTCTACATCCTTTCACCAATGGGGAAACTGAGGTAAAGAGCATGAAGTGACTTGCCCAGGGTCACACAGCTAGTAAGTATGTGAGGCCAAATTTGAACTCAGGTCTTCCTGACTCTAGACACTGCATTCTAGACACTGTGCCACCTAGCTACTTCTAAAGTTTGTGTAAGTGATAATATTTGCCTGTAATAGAATCTGCACCCCCTCCCCCACAAATGTTACACTGGTTTTAATGTGTAGGAGAAGTCTGGCTAATAACTAGAGTCAGTAGGGTAACTCTGATAATCATACTTATAAACGTATAATCTCATTGGTCTGGATACCACCTCTAATACAATATTACTATGCTTCCCCAAGTTGTGTGAATCTTGTCCCTGAATTCTCCAAAGTTTGGGTAACTACTCAGGGCAAATTCTAGCTTCAACTATCTACTTATTCCTCTTTCTTTTCATCTTGACAGTGCCTATGAACGAATCTCTCTACCGTTTGCCATTTGCTTTAGGAACATGGTCTCCAACATAGGTGCTATGTTCTCTTGTTAGTTGGTGGGGTGGGGTAACGTGATCCCAAGGTCGTGTCCTACCTTTCTGGTAATGGTCAACCCTAGGGCTTGTCTCCAACACAACCTAGCTTCCCCACTCTCTACTTCCAGAAGTTCCTGACCTGAGCTTCTTACTACAGCTTATCAAGCATCTATCCCCACTCAGCTTGACACATTATCATTGTTCTAGCAACTCATTGTTGTTCACCCTTCATTTTTGAAGAGTACTAATGACATCACGAGGTGATGTCTTGACTCATGTGTCAATTGGACTTGAATGAGGCAGTTTCACATCATTAACTTTACTCTCTCTTCCTGAGTCATTGAAGACTAGTGCCAGGACAAAATTCCCCAGCAATGGCCTGGGATGCAATGGATGACTTTGGCGGCTCTGATGTCTGACCAAGCTCTAAGTGCTCCACAGATCCTGCTTCAGCAACCTTCATGGCTCTTGGAGCAAAGTATTCTCCAACATCTGATCTGGAGATCTAGCTCTGCTGCTGACCAGCTACGTGAACTTCAACAAGTCACTTAACTGCCACTGTCAGTATTTTTCTCATCTATCAAGAGGAAGCATTTGGACAATATGATTTTTAAAGTCCCTTCTAGCTATCTAGTTCTGTGATCTCTGCCTTGTACAAAAGGAAAGTAAATTATCCATCTAAGCAATATTTCACCAAAACCTCTGACAAGTGAGTGCTTCATAATTGGAGTGGGTTTGGGGGGTAGACTTGAAAGAGAAGATTTAAGATTGAGGGATTAGTAAAAATTAAAATATATAAATGGGAATTAGCACTGTCTTGGAAATGAAGAAAATTGAATTCTTGACTTGCTCTTGTCACTAGCTGGATGTGTGACCTTGGATAAATTATTTCTCATCCCTGAGCCTTGATTCTGTTCGCTATGAATGAGGGGCATGGATTAGATAACTTTAGATAAGTCCCTTTCAATTCTAATAATCTATGGTTTTCTTCTGTTATCTGAGTATTGTTTAGGTTTTAACTTTTGGTGCTACTGACTTTCTGGATTGAACTTCATTTTTGCCCTTGGATTCCTCATGATCTCATTTGTTTACTTCTTAACTCTCAGCATCAGCCTTGGTTTTTTTAGCTTCAGCTACCATTCACTACCCATTGATGACATTTGCCACTCTCCAGGCAGTGACAGTGAGTTAGGTAAGCCTATGTCACCACTTATAGCCATTTGATCCCTCCCTTCTTCTCCCCTAATCCTCATTACTTTGATCTCAGAAGCTAATGCCGTGGCCCATGGCTTTATGTAATCATTGAAACCTCACCTGCATCCCTGTGCTATTATGGGAGCTGTTTATGCCAAGAATCGGCCAGTTACTAAAATGGGCTGAAAAAAGCAAGTCTCCCTCTCATCTGCTGTCTGCTCAGACTCTTGTCGATTACCTGAACTGAAACGGAAACTTTCCTTCTTCAGCCTTATACCAGGTGATGAGCCAAAAGCATCCTCACTCTGGCCAAGCTGTGCTTAGCTTGTCTCTGCTGGAAGCTGCTCTTTGCCAGCCTTACAATAAGCTGGTACTAAAAGATGCAGGAGGCAGACAGAGCAGGGCAGAATTAATGGAGTGTTTTGTGCCAAGATACAAGAATAACACTTGGGCAGTAAACATTTTGGCTTAAAGGGTCACAGTTATTCCACCTTGAGACCACTACTAAATTAGCAAATGATTTGTCAGTCATGTCTAGAGCAGTGATCTTAAAATGCAATGATTATGGCCACTGAGCCAAAATGTTTACTTCTCCCTTCATATCTGCCAGGTCAAGAACCCATCTTCCTGTAAAATACCTGGATATGGATTTTCATCACCAAATGTAATGAGTGCATCTTCTATTGAGTAAGCAATATGCATTTTTAAAATTGTCTAAACACCTCTCTACATGCCAACTCTGGTGATAATTACCAAATGTCTATATCGAGAGAAACAGGCACTTCAGAAATATCAAATTGTGCTATTATTTATTATACACATGTGCTAGTTTTCACTAAATATAGACATTTGGTAATTATCACTGGAACTATTTGTTACAATTTAAGAGTGGATACCAGTGAAATAGAAATGTAATTTATTTGTTAAGTTATAAAGGCCGAAAAATACTCATTATCTTTTTGCAGAATACAGCTCGGAGCTTCCTATTCATATTTCATGTAATAATTTTGGATTAGCCATCTGGTTTGTTGAGGGTTGGAAATCTGTTTAACACCAACGCAGAATTTTGTTAAAAAATAAATTATAAAGAAATCACAAATGGTTTTCAGGTATTTCACAATGCGGATAATTAATAACTTTTCGGGGAAGTCACGTAGATTTGTACTTTTCTCTTTCACACCTTCGGTTTTTCAGCAAGCACCGGTGGCTTGCTTTGGCACCCCACTTTGAAATCTCTTCATAAGAGCCTTATTTGGGTCTACAGAGATCATTAGTTTTACCCAAAGTTTATTTAGACTAGAAACTGTTCAAAGTCTCACCCATATTTTCCTACTGTCACCCAACCTTTCCCCAGTCCAGCTGGTTAGTTGAGTTGGTGGAATACCAATGCTAAGGGTATCCTGGACTCTCCATCCATTCTCACAAGAGTTTAGTTTTGCTCAGCTCTGGGGCTACTGGCCATCCTCATAAACTCTTCCAAACATCCTGTATATGCTTGCCAATTATCTAGAGGGGACCTGGGAAAAGGAAAACAGGATGATGCAGTGGAGAGAATTTTGGATTGGGTTCCTACTTTGTCCTTTTCCATGTGACTCTGAGAAAGTCACAACCTGATTCTCCTCCTTTA
Organism: Pseudochirops cupreus; assembly: GCA_028627135.1. Taxonomy (NCBI): domain Eukaryota; kingdom Metazoa; phylum Chordata; class Mammalia; order Diprotodontia; family Pseudocheiridae; genus Pseudochirops; species Pseudochirops cupreus. The sequence goes on along the minus strand of CM053580.1, from coordinate 235,093,956 downwards.
TAAAATTAGGTTTAAAAAGACTTGTACTCTTATGCTACCTTTGTCACAAGATTGTTGTGAGATCAGATCTGTTGAAAAGTTTAAGCATAGTTACAGCCAGCCTGGTTTCCAGTTCAATTGTCCTCTTTGATTCAAGAAACATTTATCAAATGCTTCACGTGTGCCAGCATCATGAGAGACACCAAGATGAATAAAACATGGCCCTTGCCTGGGGAATAACTGAAAATTTAATCGGGGTAATGTCATGTAGCGGGCTTTTCTGATGAATCCTGTCATGCGGGATGAGTTCAAATCCAGGTTTTGCCACTTACAACCTGTGTGACTTGCTTAACCTCCTCTATACAATGAGGAAATTGGACTAAATGACCTTTGAGGATCTTTCCAGCCCTTTGATCTTAGGAGGGTGATTTGGCATGTACAGGTATTTTTGTTGTTCAGTCATTTCAGTCGTGTATAACACTTTGTGACCCCATTTGGGGTTTTTGTGGCAGAGATACTGGAGTGGTTTGCCATTTCCTTCTCCAGCTCATTTTACACATGAGGAAACTGAGGCAAACAGGGTTAAGTGACTTGCCCAGGATCACACAAGTAGTAGTATCTGAGGCTCTATTTGAACTCAGGTCTTCCTGATTCCGGGAGAGATGCTCTATCCACTGTGCCACATAGCTGCCCAGGTGGGAATGCCTGTACAGATATACTCACCTAGCAAATACGTGTTGGGAGAATAGGAAGAGAAAACAAATTATGGTTTAGTGGTGCCCACGGGATTTGGAACCTAAAAATCTAGGTCAGAATCCTAGCTTTGCTACCTAATAGCCCTCTGACCTTGAGAAAGTGACTTTTCCTTTCTTAGCCTCAGCTCCCTAATGTATAAAATGAGGGGACTGAATGAGATGATCACAAAAATGCCTTATGGCTCTACATGACATGATAATGTATGTAAAAATGAGAATTTTTTATAAACTATAAAAAATTATAAACTGTAAATTATATTACATTATATTATAAACTATAAACTATAAAAATTCTTTATAAACTGTAAAGAATTATGCAAACAGGGTGTTACTTATTTTTATTAAGAAGGATGGGAGAGACATTGAGTATTAGACAGCTACACTATCTCACACTGGCTGTGTTACCCTGGACAAGTCACTTAACCTCTAAATGCTGTTGGCAACTCTGTAAGATGATTGGCTGCTGAGGAGGTGAAGATATGCTTTGGTAGAAGAAAATTTCCTCACCCCAGGAGTTCCTTATACCAGTGAAATTACAGGTACAGTTCCTGTCCTATTAAAAAGAGCCAGAATAGGAGGGATAAGATATCAAATGATAGGGAGAAAGGATGGATATTATTACTCTAAAAAATGGCAGCTAGGGAGATATCAGTAATGACTGACCCTTCTCATTTACTCCCTCCTCTTTGAGAATAATTTATGCAGGTAGAGATGGTGTCTTTAATGAAAGTGTAGGAGAGAGGCAGGCTTTAAAAAATGATATGATATTACAGAGGACTCTTTATAGCCACACAGGAAAGGTAGAAACAATATAAGGTGTTACCATCATTATGGTTTGTTGACCATAAAAAAAAGTATTTCATTAGGAAAAGCAAAAAGTGGCCTTAAAGTGCCTTCTACAATAAAGTGCTTCCCTTGTATCCGTGCTAAATTACATAAAGTTCCTGGCTAGGAAAGAGAGAATTTTGTTTGATACTACTCTGGTAATTAAGATCAAGTGAGGCTTAAAACAAGGAGACATATGCTTGCCAAAGGTGCTGTCACTGATGAAAAATGTCTAGTGCAGAATTCAAATGCTATAGAAGTTTCCTATTTGGGGATTCCTATCTTAGGTTTCATGAATTTTTCTTTAACAAAAAAAAATTGATGACCATTTTGTAATCCTACATATTTTATTTTATTTCATGCATTTAAAAACTGTATTTAGAGAAGGGGACCCAGGACATTCAAAAAGCTTTCAGAACCCATGCTATGCTAGGTGCTTTGGTTTTAAATGCCATTGGATGTTGTTGTATCAAGTTTCAGTATAGAGTGTCCTGAGATTCACAAACAATTAAAAGTTTGGCACACCAATCCATTAAAAAATAGAAGTGAGAGAAAACATGTATCTGTCTTGTGTGCCTGTGTCTATGCATGTGTGATTCATATGGAGACAGATCTGAATTGGGAATGAGGATATTTTAGAATGTTAAAGTTGGTCAAAATCTTACCTATCATGTAGAGTTGGACAGGGATAGTTGATCCACAGGGCTTCTTAAACATTTTCCACTCGAGACTCAGTACTTTTGAAATGGTGGGTGGTGGGTGACCCAATATGGGATCATGACCCACAGTTTAAGAAGTGCTGATGTAGACCACAACCCTAATTGTATAGATGAGGGAACTGAGGACCAGAGCCTTGAAACATTTGCTCCTAGTCGCAACGATGGATGAAACCTGGGAATTCCTGTTGTAACTCCAGCATTCTTCCCTTGACACAGCCCTCTCTCTAGCTGGCCCAGTGTTATGTTTTATCACACCCAGATGTTTCTTTCTGTCATGGAGGAAAGTGTAATGTCAGGAACTATCTATCAGCCAGAACATCTAACTTATCACAATGATGGGCATAGGATTTTTATTGGTTTTATACCCAATGCCTCACGTATAATAAATGCTTTAATAAATATGTATTGATGTGAATAAAACTGAATAGGTGTTAATAGGTGTTAATGCACATCCCATTGTTGGCATACTAAAGTCAAAATCATGTCTTCAAAATCATCTGAACACATTGAAGTTCTTCTGGCAGTCCTTAAACCTTTGGTAAAAGAGTGGTGAACAGACATGAACACAGCACTTGTATTGGGAAAGGTTAGTCCACTCAGCAAAATAATGTTATTTTATGAAGTTTTAGTTCAAAAGTCCACCTGTAATAAATGCAGAGATGTTTCTTCTTCTTAACTGCAGATTAAATGAACTGGAGAGCAAATGCTTTATGTGATGTTTCTGATTCAAAGATCAGAATAAAAAACTGGGTAAGCATACCCAGGATTTTGGTGCCTTAGGAAAAACAATGGTGATAATTGGTCTTTGCATTTTGGCAGCTGGGTGGTTCAGTGGATAGAGTGGTGGTCTTCGAGTGAGGAAGACCTGAGTGCATCTAAGCACCAACAATTGTGTGGTCCTGAGCAAGCCATGAACCACCTTCAGTCTCTGTTTCCTCATGTGTCAAATGGGAATAATAGTAGCACCTACATCCCAAGGTTATTGTGAGGATGAAATGAAATAAATGTGTAAAGCATTTTATGAATGTCAAGGGCAGTTAGGTGACAGAGTACTGGACCCAACATCAGCAACACTGGTGTTCAAATTCAGCCTCAGGCATTTACTAGCTGTGTGACCTTAAGTAAGTTACTTACCCTTTCTCAGCCTCAGTTTCCTTATCTGTGAAATGGAGATGATAATAATACTTGCCTCTCAGGGTAGCTATGAGCAAAAAAACATGAAATAATATACGCAAATTATATATTGCAAACCTTTAAAGTGCTATGCCAACGCTATTACTCTTTTTAACATTATTGGAGCCTTGAAATAGTTTTCATTGTAGACTTGAGCAATGTAGGATCATTTTGTACCCCAGTTCCCTTTTATTTGTTGCTCTCTGTAGTACAAGAGCACGACTTTCATAGAAACATATAGGGAAATGGATTTTTTAAAAAACAAAAATCTAAATCAAAGAAATTTTAATGAAAAGTAATTGCAGATCTGGAAACCACAGAATATTTTGAGAACTTTTGATTACCTTTTTTGTTAAGCTGCTAAATCCAGGACATTCTGGGATGTTATTGTGTTTTATCCAGATCCAGGAGACCAACCCATGCATTCCAAGTCCCAGCTCAAGCTTCTGTAATTAATATCACTGCAGTGGGGTGGGGCACAAACATAGAATGTAAATGAATTAAAAAGCAAATAAATATGTATGTGTTCAGAGTAAGCATCCCAACAGTGTGCTAAGCATAGGTAGGGAGGTGTTTCAGACAACACTGAACAATTAGCACTAAATTAGTCTCTCACTACTGGCAAGGGAAGCCACACATGCTTGGTATGCTTTTAAGGGGTGCAGACACCAGTGAAAACCACATATTTCTAGAGTGTCCAACAGCTATCAATTAGGACAGGGAGATCTGACCATTGTAAGTTTCCTTGTCTCAGTGAAATGGAATCTCTTCCTATATATCTGTCTCTTTCAGTATCTATTCTTGAGACATTAAGGCTTTCATAGCCATGAGAATGAATGTGGATGTGAGTGCTCAGGGCCTAAAAGAAATCATGGGAAGCCAAATAAATATGTCTAAAGAGAATATGCATATATGTATATATAACACATATATTATATACATAATATAGACACATATATAATATAAATAGGCTAAAAAAACAAAATATAACATCTTGGTTTCTTATTTTGTTGTCGTTGTTCAGTAGAACCTGACTCTTCATGACCCCATTTGGGCTTTTCTTGGCAAAGATACTGGGATGGTTTGCCATTTCCTTCTCCAACTCATTTTACAGATAAGGAAACTGAGGCAAACTGGATTAAGTGACTTGCCCAGGGTCACACGACTAGTAAGTGTCTTAGTCTGGATTTGAACTTAGCTGCCTGATTTCTTATGTCAGCCTCTTTTTTATCCTTTGCATAGTGAAATATTTGTTTTTGTTTCTGTGATTGTTAATCACAGAAAAGATAATTTAGTTAAAAAAGAAAAGGCTTCTAAGATAATAGAGGGAAATAAGCAATGAGTTCAGAACATATAGAAAGTACCTTTCCTCTTTGTCTCCTTTCTCTGTTTTTCATGGGAATTGGCATCCGTTTAGGTAACTTGGGGCACTTGCTGGAGTCAGATGATTGTCCTTTTGCAGCCGAGAAGGAAAAGGAATTGCAGAAGGGAGTTACTGCATCAGAAAGGGCATGGCAGGAATTGTTGACAGGACTAGTGGATGTGTTATGGTTCTAATGATTTCTGAAAACAAAACCGAACCAAACCACATTTGCAGTGCCCGACCAAAAGCATTAGGTTAAAGGCAATGTTTTCTGCCTCCTCCACCTTCCCTTCTCTTATACCAATTATGCCCCCTTCCACTTTGCTACCACCCTGGTGCTAAATTGCAATGCTATGCACACCTTGGGCCCTCTATAAGCTCATAATGATGCAAGAATGAATAAAAGGTATCCCTTAAGGCGTACATTTTTTGTGTGTGGCTCTGTTACCAAGCCTGGAGGAGTTTCTTTGGGTAGAACTCTGCAAAGACATATACAGAGGTAGTTCTGTATCTTTTTTTTGGCCTCCCAAATGCCCAGGTATGTAACTGAACCTCCAGGGACAAGACTCAAGCTGTATGAGCCCATCAACTAAGAAATCCTTCTCTCTCTTCTTACCAGGTTAAATACAAGGATAGTCAGCTGCTGTAGGTCTAGTAGTGTAAAATCTTTAGAAGTTTCTGCATGCCAAACTGTATTTTTAAAGCCTGTTCTATTTATAGACTATAAACTTAATGCTCCAGGCTGTTCGACATTGCCCTTTCTTGAGAGCTGTCCTTTCTAATACTGGTGTTAGAACGGAAGTCTCAAAGCTTTGCAGCTAGATCATTTCCCCCCACTACTTGTAAGGTGTAGGGTTAGTGTTTAATGACATGCTATCCCTTCTACTGCAGGCTATCACTAATTTCAAAGGCTGAAAAGGACTGGAAATATCATTTGGTGTTTTTCTATTGCTAAGCGATCACCTTCTCTCCCACTTCCCTATACTGGGTATTGATACTTACAATAGTCAACGTGGAATACGTTTCTTACAAGAAGCTCAAGGCATAAACCTGCTAGAGCCTCCCCGGGAGGTATTAATGAACATCTTTAGGTTAATTTTACAGATGGTGATGCTGAATGGAGGTTTTGAGAGGAAGTCACTAGCATCAGAGCTGACGATTACTGGTCAAGTGCTCCCCCCCACTTAGGAAGCTGGAAGTTTGAAACTGGACTAAGGTACTCTATGACAAGTCCCTTATACGATTGATTAAAAAAACAAAAAAAGATTCTTTCCTGAGCAGGAAAACCATCTTTTCCCCCTAGTCTTGTATATTAAAGCTAACCTCAAAAAAAAAATCCAACAATGTTCTCAGAACAATAGCAAAACCTGAATGCTTCCCTTTGATGAATACCGATAAACTGTTTTAATCAAATACATACACATGAAGCTGATATCTGCGTTAGACAGAAAAGGTCAATACTTAGATCAGTCCCCTTTAGTTACAACATTGTTCAAGACAGCCTCAGGGGTGGCCGAGTGGAGGAGACTAAATTATCAGAATGTTCTTTATCCTCTATTGCATCTTTAAATTGAGTGCCGTTAATGCCCAAAATTAGGACCCTCAAGAGGCAACGTGCACTAGATGGGGTTTTTGCTCCCAAGGTACTGCATGCTTATGTTGTGAGATACTTGCAGAGCGGTTTATTTTGGGCTGGGTTAAATTAGCATCTTTGTTTACAAGAATACCATCTCACTGATCAAGTGAAAGTACATGCCTAATAACAAGCATTTCTTAGGCTTTTATGTTGCCCTTAATTAGACTCTTCAAAGTTAATTAGGGGAACAAATGGTACTTTTTGTTCTTTTAAGTCCCCTTTAACAGCTTTCTCACACATAAAATGTTCCCACATTTATAGGTATTGTGGCTCCTACTTTTAAACCTGCTGGTTAACTGCTCATTGGTTAACTCCTCATTCATTCACATACAGGGGAAACCACACTTACCTAAAATTTTTTTTTAAACTTCTTTTGATCTTCTTTTCCAATTCTGAAACTTAATGTGGTATTTTTAGGTTTGAATTTCCAATTAAAAGACAACAAAGCCAAACAAAAGAAAGAGCCAAACACAAACTTCTTCAAGAAAGCATTTTGCAGAAGTTCCTTAGGAACTGGGAAAAGGGGAAAAGAAAATTGTTCCTTGGGACAGACACATGCAAAGACTCTGTTGTTTTAACCCCAGATATATAAAGGAAGTGTAAAAAGTCGAAGCTTTTTTTTTTCTTAAGAAAGAGTTTGTTCATAGGAATGGTAATAATGAATGACCTGATTAAAATCGTTATTTCCCTTTTGTTCATTTAGTTTTCTTTTCTTTTGATGAAAGTCCTCTGGAGGCCTGAGAACTGGCACTCAGAGGGCAAAGCTAATCCTCAGGAATATGGGATTTTTTTTTCTCTTAGCTATGAGGTACTTCTGTCTGCTTTGTGCCACTGATGGTAATACAGGACTATTAGAAATGAAATGAATAGAAATGATCTTTGCATTAGAGCAGGAGTCTGTCACTCTGCTGGCAACCCTGCCGAGAGCCACACATCAAAGCCACCACACTGTGCTAATGGTGTCACTTAAGCCACCGCCTTTCCAGGGTCCCATATGCAGGCACGATGCAGGGGGTGTTCGTGAGCGCGGGTGAGAGGGGAGTTGACAATGTGCTAGAAGAAACCGTAGGAGATAAACGGAATGTGATTTATCACCTCTAATCCTTGCAATGGAAAACATTTAAGAATAACATGTAATTGAGGTCTTTCAGGAAATATGTTTTTATTGAAAACCCAACCAATTAGAAAACTGAAAATGGAGGGGAAACACGCAAAAATGATTTTTTTTAAGCTACAAGGAAATCTTTAGTGTGTTTACATGGTTGGAAATAGGAAAGAGTGCTTTAAAACAATCCCCTTAAAACTATTGAGTTTTGATTATATGCCTGAAAGGATGTAAAAAAAAAAATGCATTCATTATTTTTTGTATACAGCAATCACAATCACAGATATGCACATAACTCAAGTTGCTGTTACAAAAATATTTCTATTAAACTAAAAGCAATCAGCGATAATGTATCCGTATTTCACTCATTGCTGTCTTCCTTACAGAGGTAATCGTGTTTTTGTTATCTTTGAATTTTTTGTTTGTGTACTTTGTAATCACTGAAAGGTACCAGATTGACAGGTTGGGAGAGTTAATACTATGTAAGCAACGTAAGCAAAGACAAGCAAAGCTTTTCCCAGAGGTAGCAAGCAGTTAAAATGCCTCTCTCAAAGTGAGGCAGATTCTCTGTCCAGAATGGGGTGGGGGTGTGGTCCAACCTCTAGGAGCCTTGGGCAGGCTGCCAATGACTGTGTTCATTTTAACTATTGGTCAGCATGGGGGTGGGGTGTGGAGGTGGGGTTCCTGTCCCCATACTCTTAGACCTCTGTCCCTTCAAAGCTGCTTGTATTGGGGAAGAGAGAAGATGAGGTAGATTGGGATAAAGAGGGAGATGGACAGGAGTTGAAAAAAAAAAAGCCCGGTTTGCTTTTTTGTTACCAATTTATATTATCGGAATAGGATCTATTTAAAGTAAGGTTTGAAAAAGTATAGGAAGATAAAATTAACTATTTTAGGAAAAATAAAAGCCATTGAAGAGAAGCATAGAAGCAGATACTATGCCTTCAAAAATGATAAGGTTTCCTTTCCTTGCAGTTTTGTATTTATACTAGTAGCTTAGTTTTCCAGGGGTTACTTATCTGTCCCTTGGATCCAATTTCACCAAATCTAGACTTCAGTTGAGAACCAAGAAAGAAGTAAAAGAGGCTTTTCTGAGTGGCCTCAAAAAAAGTCACAGTGTCTAGAACCTTTCCCTTCCTATCGCCCCCCACCATTTTGCTTGGAAGAAAATGACCCTCTGTGCTCCACATTCAGATCCTATTAACTCTACTTTTAGACTCACTTCTAGCAAACATGGTTATTATCTGTGGGTGGAGGTGGGAATTGAAAGACTGTTCCAAGAGGCAGGAGCCCTAACAAATGCAAGAAAGACAGGAGGACAGACTGATAGCCAAAGAGAAGGCAGTAAATCCGTTAAAAAAAAATCAGACCCCTGCCTCTGATTCAGTCAGCCAAATAAATTATATTTGTAACCGTTAGCTCTTGAGGGTTGCCTTCACTTCTGCCCTGACCCAGTAGACAGTGGGGAGGAAGTTGGAACAATGGGAGGCAGCTAGAAACGAATCTTCCCTGTCAATCATTTTCTATTTATCCTGTATATGGATTGCTTGGGATATATTTATTTGCATGTTGTCTTCCAGCTAGATTGTAAACTCTTTGAGGCCAGGGACCACCTTTTCCCTCTTTTTTGTATTCCCAGCACTCAACATAGTGCCTGGCAAGTAGTAACCATTTAATAATAAATATTTATTGACTGGTTGAAGGATTGAAAGTTCAGCCTTAAGCAAGTCCCAGTGAGCAGGTATAGGTGCGGTCTGTGAGGATTTTTGACTTCCTTCCTCCCCACCGCTTTATGTCTTGGAGGGAGAATGAGTAGAGCACATACTGCTGGTCAACACCGCAACAGTTAGTGATTACAAGGGATGGACCTTGTAGATTGATACTGACTACAGGACAAGGCTGATTTCATTTAACCTTTCCTGTGAATACATTGCTATATAGACAATTTCTGGTGCAGGCGCTCCGTTCACAAATGTAGATAGTCACTTGCTTTTCAACTTAAAGTCTTAAAGAGTTTCCTGTGCAGCGAAGAGGTTAAGTGAACTGTCTTTTTTAATCTAACAGCACAGTGATTTCGTCTGAACGTACTTGAAACATTTCACCCCTGTAGCCTTCGCATCAACCTATTTGAAGTATTTTTTTCATGAACAGAAATCTATTTTTTTCCCCTTCCTACCTCCCCCATTCCAATGAAAAAAAGAAGGAAAAACAAATTTATTATAACAAATGCACATTGCCAAGCAAAACAAATTTCTTCATTGGTTGTATATATACAAATCTCTCCGTTCCTCCCTCCCTCCCTCTTTCCCTCTCTCTCTCTCTCTCTCTCTTCCCTCCTCCATATATGTATACATATATACACAATGAAGTTGTATATAACAATAGATACATATTTATATGTACTCTGTGTATGTATGTTTATATGTATGTATCTATGTGTCATTTATTCCCTTTCTTTCAGGAGTTGCATGGTACATTTCATCATGGATCTTCTGGAATTAGGGATGGTCACTGTATTGTGTCCTTAGAACTTTCAAAGTCGTTTGTCTTTACAAATATTGTTATTCTAATGCGCTGTTGATTGAGTTGTAAACTGTTCTAGCCATTCTGGAGAACAATTTGAAATGATGTCCAAAGGGCTATAAAACTGCATACCTTTGACCCAGCAACACTATTATTATGTATCAGAAAGAGATCAAAGAAAAAGGGAAAGGATCTATATGTACAAAAATTTTGTAGCAGTTCTTTTTGTAGTGGCAAAGAATTGGAAACTACAGCCGAACAAGTTGTATATCTGACTGTGATGCGACACTATTGTACTCTAAGAAATGATGAACAGGAGGTTTTAGAAAAACCTGGGAAGATGCAAAGTGAAGGGAACAGAACCAGGAGAACATTGTACACAGTAACAATATTGTAACGGTGAGCATTTGTGAAAGACTTAGCTACGCTGATAAATACAATGATCCGTGAGAATTCCAAAGGACTCGATGAAAAATGCCATCCACCTGCAGAGAGAGAACAGATGAACTTTGAGAGCAACTTGAAGCATATTTTTCACTTTATTTTTCTTGTATTTTCTTGTTTTTCTTTTCTTTCAACATAGGCTAATATGGAAGTGTTTTGCATGACTTCACATGTGAAATTGATATCGAATTGCTTGCCTTCTCAATGGGTGTGGGAGGAATGTGGAGGCAGAGAATTTGGAATTCAAAATTTAAAAAAAATGAATGTTATAAATAAATGAATAAACAAAAGAATGAAGATGTAGACAATAGAAAAAACCAAGTGTTGTATAAATTGTTCTCTTGGTTCTGCCCATTTTATTTTTATCAGTTTATAAATATCCTCAAAATTTTTATTCTTATAATATTGATGTCATAAATAATTCTTCTCCTTCTGCTTACTTCTTGCTGCATTATTTTATATATATATGTCTCCATGTCTCTGAAATTATCTATTTCCTCATTTCTTACAGTACAATAGTGTTCCTTAACCTTCATGTATCATAGCTTATTCAACTCTTCCTCAACTGATGGGTATTCTTTTAGTTTTCAGCTCTTTTTACCACTTACAAAAAGAGCTATTATAAATATTTTAATATATAAGATGTCTTTCTCTATCTTTTATTTTTGGAATATACATACCTAAAGCTTGTATAGCTAGGTCAGAGGGCAAGCAATGTTGAGTAACTTTTTGCATACAATTACAAACGGCTTTCCAGAATAGTTGGACCCATTCAAAGATCCACCAACATGGCATGGACTTGCCTGTTTATTCATAGCCTCTCCAACATTTGTCATTTTCCTTTCTTCCCCCCCCCCCTTTTTTTTTGGTCAGTTCAATTGGGGAGTAACTCTTACTCTTAGAAATTTGCACCAGTTTCTTACGTATTTTGGAAATAATATCTTTATGAAAGAAACTTGTTGCAAAGTTTCTCCCGCCCCCCCAGGTTGTTTCCTTTTTTATCTTAGATTTTTTGGATTCCTCTAAAATTTTTAAAAATTTTATGTAATCATAATTATCCATTTTATCTTCTCTCTTTTCCTTTGTTTTGTAATGAACTTTTCTTCTATCCATAGATCTGATAGGTAATTTTTCTTTCTTTCTCTAATTTGTTTGTAATGTTACCTTTATATTCTAGATCATTTACTCATTTGGAGCTTATTTTTTATAAAGCATAATGTGTTGGTCTAAACTTGATTTCTTCAATACTGATGTCCAGGTTTTTTTTTTTAACTGTTTTTTAATCTTCAAATACTGAGTCCTTATTCTAGTAGCTGGGATCTATGTTTATTAAATATTAGTATGTTAGATCTATTTTCTTCTCTGTGTTGTATACTTGATTTTACTGTCTGACCTATTTTTTAACTGGTAACAAATTGCTTTGAGAGTTGATAATTTGCTTGTGATGTAGCCTGAGATTTCAGTACTGCATGACCTTCTTCATTCCCACTTCCTTTAATTACTCCCCTTGAGCTTCTTGACCGTTTTTTGTTCCACTATGAATCCCATTATTATTTTTTTCCTGTTCTATAAAATAGTAAGTGACTTGTCCTCAGTGACTCAACCAGTATGAGACAGAGGCATTTCTAAAACCCAGCTAGGTAATATTTATTCTTTTTCTTTTTTGCCTTTTGGAAGGCAATTGTGGTTTAGTGACTTGCCCAATATCACATGGCTAGTAAGTGTTAAGTGTCTGAGGTCAGATTTGAACTCAGGTCCTCCTGACTCCAGAGCTGATGCTCTATTCACTGCACCACCCAGCTGCCCCAATCATATTTATTCTTAAGCAGTTTTCTATTATATCAAGCTATTTTCTCTTAATCAAATCATTAGTTTAAACACAATGAACTACAACACTCAGAATGATGGGTGTTCTTTTAGGAAAAAGGAACAAAACAAAAATTTCCTTAATGTGAGGAATTTATTAATAAAAAATCCCCAATAATTTCCAAGTATGTCCTAGTTTCCTTTCCTATATCTATCCACATGATAGAGCAATGATAATTTGATTTTCAGAATGACGATCACACAAATCATAGACTTAGAGCTGGAAGGGAGCCCAGAGATCAATGAATCCAATCCCTTCTTTTTTTCCCAAGAGAACATTGATACCTAGGAAGCTTAAAAGACTCATTCAGGGTTACAAAGCTAGTAAATGTCCGAGGCAGAATCTGAACCCATAACTTGCAGACTTCAGTTCTAGCCATCTCTTTCCACTATTCCATGCTGCCTCTCCTCCTTGGTACTGAAATATTGAATGGTACAGAAGAGTGGCTTAATACATTAAACACAATGTAATCTTCCTTGATATCTTTGTTTTTTTTTTTACAGTGCTTAAATTTCTTCTGTATTCCTCTGCCTTCCCCTTCAGAGACAATCATATCATATAACAAAGAGGGATTCATATATTTAAAAGGATTTTTAGTGAGGTTTAAAGTAATTAGTACTTACTTTCTTCTCATCTAAAGTCACCTTCTCTTTTCCCTCTTTATCCTTCTGCATCTGTGTCTTGATCTTTTCCTTCTCCTTCCTTTTTCTTGTTTTCTACTTCCCTTCCTCCTCCTCCTCCTCCTCCTCCTCCTCCTCCTCCTTTTCCTTTTTCTAATTAGAACAAACATATCTTCCAATGCTTTATGAGGATGTTAGATGTTCAAGTTAAAGAATGGCATATGCCATCTATTAATTTTATTATTGAAACAAAGAACTTTTTTTTTAAAAATGAAAAAACAACAACCCTGAAATTTGAAATCCAAATCTTGGGCCTTCAGTTTTACTATGAAAGTGGGAATACTGTGAATAACAATACTACTATGAAATCTTATATTTCTACCTGGTTTGACCTTTATGAGGATCATTTGCATTGATGATAATTTGCTCATTAAATGGCAGGTAAGAAGTATATTTTATAACTTCATACTTTCAAGTTAGCTATTTGTCCATAGCAATATGGAGAGCTGTACCTGAAAATGTGACTACTGTGAGGCAATGACTTTGAAGTGGTTACTTACATGGTAGCAACTAGGGCAGAAATGGGGAATCTGTGGCCTCAAGGCCATGTGTGGCTTTCTATAACCTCTAGTGCAGCCCTTTGCCTGAATCCAAATTTCACAGAACAAATCCTTAGGACTAGGGTGTGCTAAACCAGCCCTAGCCTCTTGAGAGAGCCAATTGTCAAATTTTTAATGTTAGTATTTATGACTCAGAAATATAGAACTGCTGCAAATCAGGACTTGATTTAATATTTTGTTGATTGTCTGGACTTATGAGACTGGTGCAGAAAACATTAATAAGTCACATTAAGCATAAAGTGTGTCATATATGTTTTTTTGTGGGGGGAGTCAGTTGTTAAACATTTACCGGCATACCGCTGGTACCAACTATCTACCAAACCCCTCAAACCTTCCTACCTGCAAGATTGTGCCTGAAATTCCAACATTAGAGCTTCATTCTATACATTAACACTTTCATCTTCATGAAAATGCAACTGTTTCTAGGAGAAGGTTCTTAATTTGGAATCCAACTTGGAGTCCATATGACCTGTGGGGTTCATAAATCTCAGAAGGTCCATGCACTTGAATAGGAAAATTTTTTATAGCATTTCCATATAATTGATTTCCTTCATAATCCTGTATTTTTAATTTATGCATTTAAAACTTTATTTTGAGGAGTCCATAGGCCTTACCAGATGGTCAAAGGGTCCTGTGATGCCCAAAAGGTTAAGAACTCATATTCTAGGTTTTTGTGGTGTAGTGGAAAGATCACTAGATTTGGAGTTTTTGGAGACCTGGTTAGAATCTCTTCTCAGCTTCTAATATTCTTTGATTTTAAGTCATTTGAGGAACACCTTCCTAAACCTCATTTTCCTCATCTATAAAGGATAGGGTTGGAGTACATAGTTTCTAAGGCCCTTCTTAGATCTAGATCTGTTGGTCGCATCTTATTTTCAGTGACCTTCAGAACTTTCCTCGGATGTGATTTCAATGGAGTACAGGGTAAACTTGCAGCTGTCTGAAACATGCAACAAGGGATGAAAGTGTGCAAAAGAGGAAGACTGTCATCACTAAATACCACTCCATTCTCCTTCACAGTTGGGTTGAGGTCTGGTTCCATTAGTTGGTTTGCTCACTGTCTCTGAGGTGGTGGCTGGTGATCTCAGGGGTTGGAACTCCATATTTATATGGTGCAGGTTTCATTCTTAATGTAGACCGTCTAGCTTTATTTTATTCCACTAATGCTGACTGTGTTTTTAACCCTGGTAGTGGGTGCTGTTGGTCAGAATGAACCTTCGCCTTTCCTTTGTTCACCCAGCCTCCCAAGCCTCCAAGGCTTTTCTATTTATTATTATTTTTGTTGACTCCATTTGGGGTTTTCTTGCCAAAGCTCATTTGGTAAATGATGAAACTGAGGCAAACCAGGTAAAGTGACTTGCCTGGGAGGTCAGATTTGAACTTAGGAAGGTGAGTCTTCCTCACTGCAGGCCTGGCAGTTGACTGTGCCACCTAGCTTCCCCTGTTCATTATGTTATCAATGAATTATTGAGTGCCTTCTATAAGCAAGGCTCTTACAAGGTGAAGATGACATGGGTCCTGCTCTTTAGGACATTTAAATCTAGCCATAAAGAAAGGAGAGAAATAACTACAAGGTGTGGCAGAATAGAAAAACCCAAAAGAACTCCAATGAGAATGATCAAAGTTGATTACTCTATCCCTCTCCAATCCTCTGCTCTCCCCTGTCCTTTTTTTTAGAGGATGAAGAAGAAGTAAAAAGTGATTACATGTTAGTATCTTGGACCAGAAGGAGGAAAAGGCAAGGGGAGCTGAGATTTCTTTATGCTCCTGTTTCACTTTTCTCTTTCCTTTCTCTGACATAGACTTTCCAGGGATGTACACACTGATAATGAAGTTGATGTTCATGTTGCCAGAGCTGGCTTAGTGTTTGGGAGGCTCTAAAGGAAAGTGGTATTACACTGACTACCAAACTGAAGGTCCGCAGAGCCATCGTGCTGACCTCATTGTTGTACCTGTGAAACCTGGACAGTCTACAGCGCCATGCCAGGAAACTGAATCACTTCCATTTGAATTGTCTTAGAAAGATCTTGAAGATCACCTGGCAGGATAAGGCGCTGGACACTGAGGTCTTTTCACAGACTAAACTGCCAAACATCTAAACTCTTCTGCAGAGAGTCCAATTCTGATGGGCTGGCCACATTATTTGAATGCTAAACATATGCTAAAGTCTAAAAGACTTTTTCATGGAGAACTCATACAAAGCAAGTGCTCACATGGAGGTCAGAAGAAGTGATACAAGGGTACTCTCAAGGTTTCTCTGATCTTTGGAATTGATTACATGACATGGGAGGCAGTGGCACAGGACTGCCCGGCATGGCATGCCTGTATCAAAAAATGCACTGTACTCTATAAGCAAAGCAGAATTGAAGTAGTTCAAAAGAAATTTTTGTGCAAATTTAGAGAATCCACCTCAAATGTTCACGTGGCTTCTTTATGCCTGTGCCGCGGTAGAGCATTCCAAGCTTGTATTGGTCTGATCAACTGCAGTTGGACACACTGTAACTTGACTATACAGTGAGGTCATTTTGGTCCTCTTCAAGAAAGAAGGCCAACAACTGGCCAACGTGATGATGGCAAAATGAAGGGGATGGGACTGGCAAGACGTGAATATGAGCAGACTTCACTGCATGTGTGTCTGTAGCAAAGATTTTGCTTTTGCTGTTGTGATCATTCAGCTGTTTTTCAGTCATGTCTGACTCTTTGTGACTCCAGTTTGGGGTTTTCTTGTCAAAAACACTGGAGTGGTTTGCCATTTTGAAGCTTTTCCAGCTCATTTTACAGATGAGGAAATTTACAGAATTAAGGCAGACAAGGTGAAGTGACTTGTCCCAGGTCATGCAGCTAGTAAGCATCTGAGGCCAGATTTGCACTTGGGAAGATGTGTCTTCTTAATTCCAGGCCTGGAACTCTGTCCCTTGTGACACCCAGTTGCTCCTAAAGATTTAACTAGGATGGTATGTTTGCTTTCCTTTGTTTGTCTTCCCCTAACACATGAGGAAACTGAAGCATAGCACCCTTTCTGCCTCTTGAGTGAGTGATAAAAATGGCACTAAAAATCCAAATCTTTGTTCCTGGCCCTTGGACCAGCCCCCAGGGAAAAACTTGGTCTCACACGTTTAAAGTTAATGGGGGCTTTGTTTCTAAGGGTATGGAAATAAATTATATTTATTGCACTTATCTTTTCTCACTT
This sequence comes from Pseudochirops cupreus, assembly GCA_028627135.1. Lineage (NCBI taxonomy): Eukaryota > Metazoa > Chordata > Mammalia > Diprotodontia > Pseudocheiridae > Pseudochirops > Pseudochirops cupreus. The sequence goes on along the minus strand of CM053580.1, from coordinate 235,077,137 downwards.
TCACCTCAACTTTTATTAGATAGTACAGATTTTTTTAGCCTTAGCATTTCAGAGTTTGCATCTGTTTTATGACCCTCAAACATCCCTTTGGATTTCTCATTTCTTTTGAGTTCTTAAATTTTAATTTATTTTCTCCTCCCTCTCCCTCTCTTCCTCTGCCCTCTCTGTCTTGCTTCTTTCTATTGTATTTCTTCTCTAGACATTTTCTATCTGTGTATTGTTCATTTTTCGATTTCTGTTCATTTCCCTCTCCTTTTTTACTCAACATAATTTGAGAAGTGACACATGGTTTATCTTCACACTCTGACTCTATCAGTGGCATCAAGGTACATCATCTGAACATGTTAACTTGTCTTTAATAATCTTTTATGGGTTTATCACCCAGGAATTTATTCCAAACCTTTCTGTCATCTATTTACCTTTTAGATTGGAGAAGGTCACCTGCATGTCAAAAATTCTATAATGCTTAAAAAAAGGGTCCTTAAAGATCATGTTAGCCAGTCTCTTCATTTTACAGATGAGGAAAGTAAGGCCCAGAGGGAGAAAGAGAATTTTATTGGAAATCGGGAGACATAGATCCTAGTCTCAGCTCAGCCACAAAATAGCTGTGTGACCTTGGGCAAAATCTCTACCAGGAAGTGGTGACCATTCTGCATGATCTTATGGAAATTTACATCTCAAACATGATATCATTAATTTGTTCAGCCCAGTTTTCCATGAGTTGTTTTAATATGATGAGTTAGATTAAAACTATACTTTTGGGTCCTGGTGTCTGATTTGGTTATGAAGATGAGTTATGGCTTCTAATGATGACCAAGTTTTAGGATCCTGGGTTAGGGTTTTCACTTAGATACAACCTTACTTGAATGATATACAGCAGGAATGTTGGGTACAACTGTGAAGGGATGGTATGGCATTGGGAAATGAGGTGGCTGTTGTTCAGTTCTTTTTCAGTCACATCCAACTCTTTGTGACCCCATTTGGGGTTTTCTTGGTAAAGATACTGGAGTGGTTTGCCATTTCCTTCTCCAGTTCATTTTATAGGTGAGGAACTAAGGCAAACAGGGCTAAGTGACTTGTGCAGGGTCACACAGCTAGTGCCTGAGGCCACATTTGAACTCAGGTCTGCTTGACTCCTACTACCCCATATGTAGACAGTACCAATTGCTTAGGCTGTCAAATGATGAAGGAGTGGAACTTACAAAAATTTTTTTTGAAAACTAATTATCAGCAAAATCAGCCCTTTAGTGAAATACAGTTGGGATACAGTGGAAAGATAGGTGAAATTGAGATGGAAAGCTCTAATTTTAAATCTTGCCTCTGTCAATTACACAACTCTGGGCAAGGCACTTAACCTCTTCAAGACTCAGTTTCCTTCTCTGTAAATTGAGGAGGTTGAACTAGGAGATTAGGAGTTCTTAGCCTGCTGACCATGAACTTGTTTTTAAACAACTTTTGACAGCTGTATGTTGACATAATTTGTTTCCTTTGCAATCTCATGCATTTTGCCTCATATACTTGAAAACATTATTCTGAGAAGGGATCCATAGGCTTCCTACATTTCTAGAGGGGTCCACTACACAAAAAAGGTTAAGCACCCTCAGACTAGATGATTTCTAATGTCTCTTTTGACTTTTAAGTGCTTAAGTAACTATGTTTATTTTTATACTTTAGGTGGTGTGAAATAGCTTGAGTGGAAGTACTAGGCAGATTCTTTACATGATGGGGTACACTTGCACTCTGAGAACTGATAAATATGACAAATACAGAAAAGAATGGGAAATTTATAGTAACTGATGCAAAATAAAATAACTAAGGAAAATATACACATGGCTACAGTATAAGTGGAAGCAATAACAACAACAAAACAATCAAAACTGAATGCTGTGAAATTATAACGATCAAGTTTCAGCCCAAAGAAGGCATTTCCTTCTTTCTTTATTTTTTTTTTCAAAGGTGAAGTACTATGAGCATAGAACTTTACAAATAAATGTTAGATTTTTTTCTGACGTGTTGGTCAGTTTTGCTAACAGTTTTCATGTATTTATTTTTATTCTTTGTTGTAAAGGATAACTCTGGAAGTGGCAGAAGCATGCATTGGGGAATGTAGGTGATATGAAAATCAAAGATTTTAATGGATATTATTTTTTCAAATGATCTTGAAACAAGAAATAGCTTGAATTAAATGGTATAGGACAGCCTGATGATGATAATGAGAAGCTTAGGGAGGCCATATCCAGAGGGATTTTCAATTATTATGGTTGCTTAGAGGTTAGTCAGCCCCATTGATGAAGCTGGCCTCCTGGTTCTGTGTATACCTTGTAAAGTAATGGCTAGTAAACAGAAAATCGACTATAGTTCTGGTTTCTCTCTCTTTTTTTTCCTCTAAGAAGTTGAATCTAAAGTATTTTGTAACTTTGGATTCAGCCTTTTTACTATCAAATTAAAGCTAAAAAGGCTGCCAGGAAGGAGGGGAAGCCAGATTGGAGGGGGAGGAGGCGAGAGGTAGAAGAAGGGGAAGCAGAGAGTTGGGGGAGGAGAAGGCTGAAAGATCCAGGAAACCTGAAAAGAGGCAACAAAAACCAATTAAAGTTAATGAACTAAAGCTAAGCTTTTTGATTTTAGCTTCCCTTCTTCCTCCCAGTACATTGGCTTTAACTTGGAATTATTTTTCTTAGAGTAACACTTTCAAAAAGTAAATTATTTCCTTCTTTTTCTCTTTTTCTCTCCTTTTCTGAATACAAATAACATGGCTGTTGATTCAACACAGGACAAGAGGGTATGTATTGTCACTTTGCCTTTGGACATGGTCCTGTTGCCCACCAAAGCCTGGCAAAATCTCCGAATGTCAGAAACCTCGTCAGGTTCTGTTTTTGCGGAAGCAAAGAGAAAGTCAACCCTACTGAGTAGCTATCTGGAGACAGGAGGCGGAGGTCCAATTGTAGTATCTAATATTAGAAATAGAGACGCCTCCAATGGTTTTTGGCAGACTGAGCTTAGAAAGAGTGGCTCTGGCTCTCCCACTCAAACGTCTTAAATAGTTTATATATCTGTTTGATTAATTTGGCTGGTGAAATGACTGCAGTTAATGTATTAGGTATAAAAGTTTAGGGAAAAAATTCTTATCTTAATTATATTAATTCTCTAGAGTAACTTGTTCCATGTAAGCAGACTGTGTTTAAATGACTCTATGATAATAATGTAATAATATCTTATATTTATTTAATGCTTTTCATTCCCTTGGATTCTGAAGAAACTTACTTCACTAACATTTTCCACCTATTCAACATTTTCCCATGTGTCACATTCATATTCTAAAATTCCAGTCAAAGCCTCATAAAGTGGTATTACCTGATCTATTCCCCTACATAGAACATTTCAAAATTGTTTTAGTCCTGTATGCCCTAGGTTCTCTCCATAAATGCATTTGCTACCTTTTCCTTTGTATTTCACTTTAGTCCACTCAGTTCTGAAAACTTATTTTCACCCAAGGCTTAGAATCACTGAATCAAAGGATCTCTAACGATATCTTTTCCCCAGCTTTATTTATTAAGGTTCCCCATTTAATTTTTTACATTCTTTTGTAGGGTCTTTTAATAATTTTTTAGTTTTCTTCTCCCATTTTCATAAAATCTTAGGATTAGAATGGACTGTTTAGGTTGTCTAATTCAACCTCTCCACCCAGTGTGAAAATCTCTTCTAAAGTACTCCTTACAGATGGTCATTTGGCTCCTGCTTGACCACTTCTAGTGACAGGAGTTTAGCACTTTTCAAACAATGGAGTCTTGTTCTGCAAGCTAAAATCTGGAGATTTGAGCCCAAATTTCCCACCTTGAAACCTCTACCCATTGGTTTTATTTTCATCCTCTAGAGCAGTGTAGAACATCCAATACCTCATTGGTATGAAAGCCTTTCGAGTATTATAAGGAAGCTATCTTACCCTACCTAAGTCTTCTTATCTCAAGTCATACTTGCCCAAATCTCTCTGCTAATCTTTGTATGGTTTAGTTTCTAGATTCTCGCTACATTCCCACCCCCAAACCTCATCAGTCACTTTCCCCTGGATCTGCCCATCCTAAAATGTTATGTTCAGAATGGAACACACATGGTCTTACTTATTAGTGGAGGTTACAATGGTCCTCTTAATCATCTCTATCTGGATACAATATTTCTATTAATGTAGTATAAGGTTGTATTAGATGCTTTAGCAGTTACATTATATTGTTGCTTCCACTTGAAATTTTAAGTCAGCTAAAGTTTCTTTCCATGTCATTGCTATATTCTTGAGCCATTCCCACCCTCAGTCTTCTTGTGTTTGTTGCCCTTTCTAAATCTGAAAAGCCTGCCTTCCACATTTTTATCTAACACATACATAAAAGCACGGAACAAACCAAACACACAGTCTTGTGGCAGATTGTCTCTCCCCACCTTGTTATATTCTTTCTTCCTAAGTTGGTTTCTTGTCTATTTTTTTTTTACTGTCTCTTTCAAATAACATAATTTTCCTGAAGCTGTTCCCTAGAGATTTCATTTCAACACCGAGAAGTTTTGTTCATTGTTTTAGTTTGCTGAATGAGTTAACTGGTTAGTAATAAGTGGACCAGTTAGGAAAGGGAAAATCAGTAAAAAAATGGTCAAATTGGGGCTGGTAATACAGCTGTAAGAGTGCTGGATTTGGAGGCAAAATACCTTCTTTTGGATTCTTGCTCTTCCACTTGCCACTTGTGTGACTTTTGGCAATTCACCTGACTTCTCTGGTCCTTCATTTCCTTGTCTGTAAAATAAAGGGATTAGACTAGAGGCTTTTATCTTCTTTTTTGTGACTAAAATATAACACCAACACAAATAGAATAATTTCTGCTGACACATAGTAGATCTACAAATTCTCATATAGACAAATTCAAATCAATTCAGTAGCACTGAATATGGATCTACTATGCTTCAGGCTTGGTGCTAGGTGCTACAAAGTTGAATGAAGATGCTGATCCTGCCCTCAAAGGGCTAATATCAGATTCAAAGTAATGAGAAACATGGTCAGATGATTGAACTTTCCTTTTGTGTCAGTTAAACATGCCAAATTATTCTTCATATGAATATTATTTTATCTAAGAACATCTGCAACAGTCTGGAACATATTTTTTTATTTTTCAGCATTTGCCTCTTGGTTTACTATAGATATCAAATGTTCTCACATAGATTCCATGACATCTTATTATTACTGAACAGTATTATGCCTATCAGTCATGCCTATGTCTTGAGTGATGTCAATCTGAATTGAAAATGTGTTAATTCTATTAGCATCACTAAATTCTTATTTCAAAACCTTGAGGATATTCCACAAGAATACATTGGGTCAAGAAAGAAACCATTTTAGAACAAATTATTAGAAAAACTAAACTATTAGTAAACAAATGACTCAAGAGCCAGTATAAGTAATTAAGTACTGTGCCATTGAGTATTTCTCAAATTCTTACTTTCTTTGGAAATGTTCAAGGCAGTATTCAAGTACTGAGAGTCTGTATTGGATAGAATAAATTTTTTAAAAAATTAGCAAGAAAACTCCCCATCAAGCCCAACCCATACTTTTGAAACAATGTTAAATGGTAGACTGGTATCTGTCAACAAGTAAATCTCATGGTATTGAGATTTTTTAAGAACTTTAAGCTTTTATCTTTTTTTCTGAAATAGTGTTTTATTCTGAAATAGTTACGAGATCAAGCTCCTTAGCTTTTCTTTCACAGCTATATTCATTAATTGTCATATTTATCAGTAAATCCCCACTAATTAGGACTTTGCTAATTTAAATTACTCCATTTGGACTTAACAGGAGTTATCTTTGTGCAAACTATTCAGAAATGCAATTTGCAAAGCGAATTCGGCGTAAGCAAATTTAGAGGAGTGTTAAGAAGTATAGATATTTTTAAAGGATTCAGATGCTTTTGTTTGTATGTTGACAATTAGTGCTAAATAGCATTAAGCCTATTCATTGATTTTGTATTACTTCAGATCTAGTAGGATCAAATACCTTATTATTGATCAATGCAAGTTGCTATAGGTGTTTACAATGAAGAAAAGTACATCTTTTTTTTAAATATTAAGTAATCCACCTTTTCTGACTTCAGGAAAGCTGGAGTCTTGTAAAGAGTACTGAGTTGGGTATGAGACTACCCAGGTTATCACACTAGTTTTATTATTTACTAGACTCACCACCTTCCTTCAACAGATCATATAAATTTAGCAAGCGTTTGCTTCTGCATTTGTCAAATAATAATGATAGTTTTTGACTTGCCTTTCACCTAGTTGTAGTGAGAATCAAATAATATCACACGTGTGAATGTGCTTGTGAACTGCCAAGCACTAGGTAATGAATCTATAGGGAGTACGTAAATATTTTTGGGTAGGGATACAACAGTTCTTTGCTAAAATATACCTTATTTGAATAATATAAACAGCAACAATAATAATACATATTTCTATAAAGCTTTACAAGTTTAGTTAGTCAGTAAAGGGACAGCTAGATGGCACAGAGTCAAGAGGAACTGAGTTCAAATCCAGACATAGACACTTACTTAGCTGTGTGACCCTGTGCAAGTCACTGAACCCTGATTGTCTCAAAACAGCTTCCACATTTATTTAGTGCCTATTATGTGTGAAGGAGTGGGCTAAGTGCTTGAGAAGCAAAGACAGGTAAAAGATAGCTCCTTCCCTCAAGAAGCTCAGATTCTAATGGGGGGAGGAACCACATGCCAATCACTATGTCCACACAATCTAGATGCAGGCTAAATAGAAAATAATCAATGGAGGAAAGGAATATGGATTAAGAAGAATTGGGAAAGGCTTCCTATAGAAGATAGGATTTTAGTTGGGACTTGAATGAAGCCAGGAAGGTCAAAGGTGTCTTTGCTGCTTCTCAGACAAGACACTCGATTTCCCAACTCCAGGTATTTTTCCTGGCTGTCCTCATACCTGGAATGCTCTGCCTTCTCATCTCCACTTCCTCAAGGAGTAGTGATGAGAATCCATACTGATGATGATTTGCTCCTCTATGTGGCAGGAAACCAACCACTGGAGCTTATTGAGGTGTGGGTAGAAGGGGGAGCATGGTCAGAATTATACTTAAGGAAAGTCACTTGGATGACTGAGTGAAGGATGGATTGGAGTGGGAAGAGATTTGTGGCAGCAAATGAATAAACATACTCTTGAAATAAATAAACCAGATGTGAGTTGATGAAGGCCTGCACCAAGGTGGTGGCAACATCAGAGAAGGGAAGAGGAGGCATACCAGAGATGCTGCAAAGGTACAGTCTTTAAGCCCTGGAAACAGATTGGATGTGGGGGGAGAGGAGAAAGAGAGAGAGAGAGAGAGAGAGAGAGAGAGAGAGACACACACACACACACACACACACACACACACACAGAAAGAGAGAGAGACTGAGAGAGAGAGAGACAGAGAGACAAAGAGACAGAGACACAGACAGAGACAGAGACAGAGAGACAGAGACAGAGAGAGACAGAGAGATAGACAGAGAGAGACAGAGAGAAAGAGAGAAAGAGAAAGACAGATAAGGAGAGAGAGAGACAGAGAGAGACACACACACACACACACACACACACACACAGAGAAAGGTAGGGAGAGAGAGAGAAAGGGAGGGAGGGAGGGAGAAGAGTCAAGGAGGTCACCTGGGTTGTGAACCAGAAGGACTGGGAGGATGTGGTGCCCTTGACAATAATAGTAAAGTCTGGAAGGGGGAAGGGTACTGGGGACAAATGAGGTCACTCTCAAGCAGCTCTGCTTGGTTTGAACTGTAGGGAACATCATGTGCCTCCCCCAACTTTTGGCTTTCTTTTGTACCTTCCCTTATATTGTAAGCTCCTTGACAGTAGACACTGTTTTTCCTTTTTTTTAATATGTATACTCAGTGCAGTACCTGGCCCATGGTAAGTGCTTAATAAGTAAATGTTTATTGAATTGAATTCAAAATCGAAATTTTAGGAAGGGTAAAGATTTTTTGGGAAAGATAATGATTTCATTATCTCATTAAAAGTGAGGATTGTTAATTGGATAATATATAAGATCTTCTCAAGTTCTAACATTCATATCATTATCTTAAATGGTAGAGACAGGATGATGTTGTATTTTTCTGCATGCTTCTTTGCTTCTTTGTGAAATCAGAACTATGGCTCCTTGCCTTCATAACACATCTAGAATTTGGGGCTGCTAAATTCTACCTATGACACTTTTGGATATGTTGAATTCAAGATATCAACAGTTTGAGATATCTATTAGGCAGTTGGAGATGAGATAATGGAAGCCAGCACAGAAATTAGGGATCGACAAGTAGATTTTTGGAATTGTACATGGGAGCTGATTATCGAGATTATCAAGTGATATAATATAGAGGGAGAAGAGAAGAGGCCCAAAAAAAGAATCCTGGGGGCACCCAAGCTTAGTGAGCATGATCTGAATGAAGATCCAGGAAGGCAGACTGAAGAGTGCTCAGATATGTAGGAGAAGGATCTGAGGGAGTAGTATCTCCAAAAGCTAGCAAGCAGGATATTGCAGAGAAGAGGGTGGTTATCAGTTTCAAAGACTACAGAAAGGTCAAGAAGAAAGAGGACTGAGAAGCGTGTGAGAGGTCAGAAAATGGAAGCAAGTATTATACTATATATATGTACTATAATATATATATGGTGTTATAGAAAATTAATACCTTGCTATATATATATATATACCTACCAATACCTTCTCAAGGAATTTAGCCACAAAAGGCATGAGAGCTAGAGAGTAATAGCAAGAATGGATAGATTAAGAGATTTTTGAGGATTGAGTAGACACTGGCATGTTTGTAGGCAGTAGAGAAGTAGCCAATAGACAGAAAAAGACTGAAGATAAGTGAGAGAATGAAGATAATTTAGGGGGCAACCTAGTGGAGAAGATGGGATGGAAAGGGGTCATTTGTGTATGGAGAAGGGTTAGTTTTGGCAAAGAGAAAGGTCACCTCTTCCTGTGAGACAACAGTGAAGGAGACCATTGTAGAAGTCATCTGAGTGCTGTGAGATGAGGAAGGGAGAACATGAACTCCCTGAAAATAGCCTTATTTATTTTCTACTAGTAAAATATAAGGCTAGGTTTTTAGGTGACAAACTTGGGAGAGGGGGAGTCAAGTTTCTAGAGCACTTTCCTCACAATAACCTTCCGAGGTAGATCATCTAAATATTATTATTCTGTATTTACAAATGAAGACACAGGCTCAGAAATGAAATGAGTTGTTTGTGGTCATACAGTAGGCAGTAGCAGTAACATGATGTAGTAGAGAGAGCAGTGATCCCTCAGGCAGTTAGGTGGCCCAGACTCTTGTTTAGTCTCTGCTATTTAAGTGTTCTGGACAAATCACTTTGCCTCTCTGGGTATCTGTTTTCTAATCTATTAAATGGGAGAATAGTTGATGGGATGACATGTAAGATCTCTTCAAGCTCTACCATTCATATCATTATTTTAAGTGGTAGAGTCTGTTTTATGCTGTTTTTCTTGCATACCACACTGCTTCTTGGTGAAATCAAAAGTATACATCCTTGTATTCATGACACATTTAGAATTTGAGTCTGCAAAAATTCTATGTCCTCCAAAGAAACAAGTATTGAGCTCACATGCATTTTCCCCATTACTCATTGGAGTAATGCATTCCTCCTCAGAATTTCAAAGCAATTTTATTTTCATTTCCAACAATATTAAAATACAAACCAAATATGTCTCAGGAATGGCAATATTTCATAATATGCTGTAGCTATTTTGTTATAACAACTTAAATGACTATAAAAGGCCATTTCTGCTTTTTATTGGGAGACTTTTTTTTTTTTAGTGAAGTGGCTTCTGTGGCTGGGGAAATCTGAACTAACAATAACACTTTGAGTTCATACTCAGTGCCATTTGATTTTTGTAGAGAGTTTGCACAAATTGACTTTCTCTAAAAGAATTTCTCGTGGGGTTTTCATTTTCTATTTTAAAAAGGAAAATTATCCACATTCCATTTTTTCCTTAAAATATTGTCCAAATAGAAATTCTTTAAACCTGGATATTGTGGAAAGTTCCAGACAACTGTACACATTTGGTTTCAATTCTTACCCCTGTGCAGGGGGCATGGGCATTATTTGATGTTTATAATTTAATTGATTTGTGAGTTATATGAACTTCCAAATGCTTTGCTTCTTTTCCCATAGGGGAGGCTATATATATATATATATATATATATATATATATATATATATATATTCTTTCAGTCTTGATAAATCTCTGGACCAATTCTGGTAAATCTTTACAAAAATGAATTAACTATTGGGATGAAACTAAGTTAATAAAAGAAGATGGAGACAATCAAAGAATTTGATAATGGTGTATGCATGCATGCATGTATATGTAGTTCAGTAACATATTAATATTCACAACCATAGAATATGAATATGTAATTTTACACTCACAAGTGTACCGTATAAAACTACTGTATATGCTATGCTTGCCAAATTATTTTGTGTTTATATCACATACAATATATCATATATACATTATTATATTACACATAGAGATACATTATCTACATATATGTTAAATGCATGTGTATATATAGTTAGAACCTGTGATTTCTTTGGTATCAGGAATCTCCAATATGAAAACTCCTTCTACCAATGCAGATTGCAATTCATCTCCAAAATTTGCATGGTGTGCTGAGGGGATGTGACTTACTGATGTTTGTACATCTGGTATATGTCAATCAGGACTAGAACCTAGGTCTTCCTGAATTCAGAGCTGGCCTCTTATGTCATTTGCCGTGTTGCCTATCAATTGCATTATACATATTGTATGTATGTACACAAATATTGTGTATATGTATTATTTTGGTGGAGTGGTAAAGCATGAAGGTGAGAAGTTCTTATTAACATTCAAAAGGATCTATTAGTTAACCTTGAGAAGGAGTGACTTATGATTTATACATTTTCATTTCATTCATGACTGTTCTCTAAAGGCAAAACTCCTCTGTTGACTATCTAGTTATAAAACAAATCCCAATATTAAATTTTGAAGCTGGAAAATTAAGGTGAGTAATTTTTTTTTATCATACATCATTTCAATAAAAACAGATTCTTGCTTAAATCTAAACAGTTCCACATATAAGGAACATTCTCCAAATGGAATGTTGCTCAATTCCAAAACAATTAATGTCTATTGGAGAGAATGTGTTTTCTAAAAGGTATGTAGGAGTCCTGGCTAAAAGAAAGCATTTTTTGATCATTTTTATGGCTCTATAGACAAATACACTCAGGGTGTCCTCCAATTTTATTATGAATCGTAAAAAGGACTAGAGAAAAGCAATGATCTGAAAGATTAAAAAAGTTTGCAGAACGTGTAATTGTATTTTGAAGGATTGTATGGCCTTTTGACCTTCCATATTGCTCAGGCATTTCACACAACTGTTTGCAGAATATACCCAGACTGAGGCAAGCATATTCTTGAAACAATCTGGGGAAGAATCTAAGAATTTGACCTGATGCATTGAGTTACATTTCTCAACCAAGTGGTCCAGTGTTTTGCAATCTGAGAATGAAAAGGTGTCAGGACATTTTTGGAAGAAATATGAATTAGCTGAATTAGAATCTGATAAATCCATTTAGGGAAATTCCTTTTTAGATGATTAGAAATTCATTTTGGATGAATTCATCAGAAAGCAGGTTAGAAAGCAAAATAACCTGTACATAGCATATGTTTTATAAATGTTTATTGTGTTGTATTAAGGTTGTACATAAAGTGACTGACTAAATATATAGCCCTTTAATCTTGTGCCTCCTGGCTAGTAACTTTTTTTTTCCTTTCTCTTATTATCCTATCTTGCTCAGTTTGGAAGTACAGAGGCTTCTCAAAGGCTTAGATTCCCCCACTGATTGGCATGAGAGCTTTGACCAGCTTTATTTCTATCCTGAGGCCTTTTGCCCTTTGGTAGGCAACCTGGTAGCCCTCTCCTCCATATTAAAACTGAACTTAGTGTGGACACCCAATCAGCAGAGCCAATTGAAACTCAGAACTCCTGAGCTCAGAAGATCCCCTGGCCTCAGCTACCCTACTAGCTGAAATTACAGCCATGTGCCACCGTCCCTGGTTGTCCAGTACTTCTAAAGCTAAATTTCTGTTTAAATTGCTATGTGATGAAATTCATTTTTTGAAGGTAGAACATTTTCACTCTGATCTGATTTAGCCAAAAAACAAAAGGTTATAGCAAACTGGACCTCTTAATATACACAATTCATTCTGATGTTAAATCTTTTCCTTGTCATTGGGACTTACCACACTGAAGGTCTATAGTTGAACATTGCAACCTAGGAGAAACAGCCATATTTCGTGTGCCAAACAAAATTAAACGGAAGGTACAAACAGAAGAATCCCTGCAGAGTTACAGAGGAGGAGAATCTGGCCTGTGGCTTGGGTTAGAAAGCAGAAAATGAAACAGAAAAAGAAATGTCATCTGCTGTGTGGCAGAGCAGAAAGACGTGATTCTAGATCGGCAGCTAAAGAATGTTTTCATTGTTTGCTTATAGTCATTTGGGAAATTCTGTCCAAAACGCTCAATCTGTTCTTGAATATTTGTCAGAGCCAGGTAAACATTGATGGATTTGCAATAACAAAGCCCCAGCATTCAATACATCTTTTCACATGGAGATTTAAAAATAAAAATTGAGGGGGACACCTATTTCTTTACTTTTCTTTTTTAACAAATCATGCCTTTGATAAGGTGTCTTTAGCATATATCCAAAGACTAAAAGATTGTAATTTAATGCCAAAGGTTCAGGATTTCTTCACAGAAGTTTTGTTTGAGGGTCTGTTTTCATGGTGGACTCATGTAGCATGAGTTAGGATACCTCGGGTAGAAATTGTATCAGACCAGCAGATGTGGGTGTCTGTTTTTAGGACTGTCTGTTGGGAGGGGTGGTTAAACACCTGTTATACTACAGTGGTCTGCCCCAAAGGGAACTTACCAACGCAGTCTGAAAGATGAAGTGGAATTATTTGATCCACCGTCTACCATAGGGTGACAAGCTCTGGTGGGAATTTGACTTGACATCTTAGAAGCCTTCTACTTTGGGGCTCTATTATACTGGTGTTAATAGAAACCCTGAAGAAACAAAGGAAATTCAGAAGCTGGTATTTAAATGATCCTAAGGTCAGTAGACTCACAGTGAACCTTCAACATCCCAAACGACTATTTCACATCAAAATAAATGCTCTCCATTATGTCTCTTCTGAACTGACTTGCTAATTTCCATTTATGTCTATTTTCCTAACTGTACTAATTTGGGTTGATACATAACACCTCTGTTCTCACGCACACTTAAATCATATCCCCTAATTACAAATTTTCAAATTAGGCCTGTCCTATTCGCGATTTTAAACGCTGGGTGTTTGGGGAGATATGGGTCTGATGGGCCTGTTAGTAATCACTCACTTGCTCCATCAATCATGCAGTTTTAACTTGTTTTTATTTTGTCAGTTTAATTCAGAAAATGAGAACTTTGCCCCTTCTTTGGAAGCTTTCCTCCTGCTCCAAGAGGGCTCCATATTGACTTGTGCTTTGTTCACCTCCCTCCTGAGACAGTTGAGTAGAACCTGGGAAGCAGCAATTAGGTTATAATCCCCTCAATTGTTAGAAGAATGGATTAGGTGCTCGCCAATTACCGTTCTCTTGATAATCATTGTCAGAGGGTGCGGTTCATCTTGTGAGGTTTCCTCAGATCCTGCCAATCATTGTCAGGGGTTTTAAAATAGACACTTTACAGCATCTCAGAAGCTTCAGAAGAGAGTTGTACCCCGCTCTTATGTTGTGTTCCTTGCCCTCCCTCAAATGACGGTTACCACAATGGAGAAATGAAAAGACCCAACTGCTAACGGATCTTTCTGAGCTTTGAAAAAGTCCCCTGCCCCACATCAATTTTTCTCTCACTTTGTGATTGAGTTGGGACAGAAAAGCCTCAATAAAGGGAAACTGCATCTCTTTTAGCTATTACAGCTCACTCTCCAGGGAGCGCTTTGTTTCTGTAGAGAACTTGCCTGAGTGTCTTACTGCCTGGGACCCTGAAACCTAATCACTCAGGGGAGAGGAACTTAGCCCTACTGTCGCTGGAAACTGAAAGCCTGGCGGGCTTAAGAGAGGACCGTTCTTAACTTGTAATGAGATTTTCAGCTGGCATTTTACAGGTATAGAGACGCAAAATAAAATTTGGAATAAGCACCTGCATTTTGGAGATTTTGAAAAGAATGGAGGCTTTCTCATTATTTGCTGGGAAGGGACCTGGGGATGCTAGAGCTAATCTTATTAATTTTCCCCTCATTCTGTTTTCCTCACACTAGGCTATGCAAACCCAAATATGTATGTATGTATGTATATATGTATGTGTGTATACATATATGTACATATATATGCATGTGTATGTATGCATGTATGTATATACAGACACAGACACACATATACATACACAATGAAATGTTTTTGTATATACATGGATATTATCTATATATAATATGTTATTTTGTATATATAACATCATATATATAATGTTATTATGTACACATCATACATGTATATATTATGTATATATAATATACAGTGCAATATAATATATAATACATGTATATATTATACATGTATGTCTAATTATTGTATATAAATAGGGAGAGAGAGACACAAAGAAAGGCAGAAGTGAGGAAAAGGGAGAAAGGAAAGGAGAGACAAAGGGGAAGGAAGGTGTAGAGGACATAGAGCTAGTCTACTGACCTAGAAATCAAGTCAATAGGCATTTAGTAAGCCCCTACTATGTGCTAGGCACTGTGCAAAGAGCTGAGGGTACAAGGATCCTAGAACACCTGGGTTCAAGACCCTCCTCTGGTACGTATCAGCTCTCTGACCCTGGACAGTCTCTCAGTGCTTCAGTGCTCTAGCAGGCTCTATGATAAAGAATATAAGCCAAAGAGAAAGCATTGGCCAGCATTGGTTGGAGCAGTTTCCTTACCCAGGAATTCCCAGCAACAATGAGCTCAGTGATCTTATTCCTTTTCACGTGTATATGCGTGTATGCGTGCATCCACACACATATGTGTCTTTTCATCTCCTGTAAAATGGGGAAAAAATAGCACTTAGCTCACAGGGTTGTTGTTGTAAGGATCAAATAATGCAATATTTGTAAAACACTTGGCAAACAGTGTGGCAAACTTTGCTATATATATGCATGTATAGGGCTATGTGTATATACATATATACATGCATATACACACATATATACACATGTATGTCATGTGTATATACATATACACACATATATGTGTGTGTGTATATATACACATATATATGTATATTTGTGTGTGTGTGTGTATATGTGTGTGTATGCATGCGTATATACACACGTATTTGCAGATAAACTTTGAGTGTTTGATTTCCCTGGAATAGACACTCTCCCTAACCACATAGATGGGCCACTATTCTGCAACTTCTGGAGCTGCTTGGGATCCTATGTGGTTAAGTGACTTGCTAAAGGTCACATAGTACATGTCACAGGTAAGATTTGAACCCAGGTTTTCTGACTGTGAAGACTTCTCTCCTTTTATGTATGCGTATCATATTGGACCAATATACCATAGGATGCTATAATGGAAAGGAACCATAGAGATGATCTAGCCCAAATCCTCATTTTGCAAATGAGGAAAATAAAGCCCACCACTGACAAATGGTTTTCATGAGATCACAAAGATATTAATGGAGTAAGAATTTCATTATAGATCCTTTGATGTTCCAGAGGCAACTGGTGGTTCAGTGGATGGAGTTCTGGGCCTTGAGTTTAAATCAGACCTCAGACACTTGCTGGCCACATGACCCTGGGCAGGTCACTTAACTTCTGTGCCTCAGTTTCTTCAACTGTAAAATGTTCACCGGATTGTTGTAAAAAATCAAATGAGATAATATTTGTTTAAAAAAACATAGCACGGTGTCTGGAACACAGTAGGTGATCCTTTATACGTGTGTATTCTCTTTACTTTGCTGCAAAATCTAGCGCTCTTTCCGTTTTGCTCTACTTGACAAGCAGCATTGAAAAATATCAACTTTCATTTTGATTAGATTTAAATAAGGTTTCACACACATATTAGTGTGCTTATTTCTTGCCATTTCAAGGAAGAATTACCCATAGATCAAGACAACAGCTAATTCAGGGATCATTTATAGTTTTCTTAGAATGTAAACTTTATAGTACTAGGCTAGCTATTGTTATAACAACTTTAATCAGTCATGTACACCACACACATATACACATACATAAACATAAATCATACATGCTCAGGTACACATCTGCCTTGCTCATTGCCTGTCTCTTGACACGTTCTCAGTTTTTCTCATCTTAGAGCAGTGGTTCTCAACCTGTGGGTCGCAACCCCTTTGGAGGCAAACAACCCTTTCACAGGGGTTGCCTAAGACCATTGGAAATTTCCAGTGGTCTTAGGAACCAAGACACCGCTCCTCTATCCATCTCCAGGCGGGTCCCAGATGTGCCCACATACAAGTATTAAAAAGTCCCGGGATTAGGAAGGTTGAGAACCACTGTCTTAGAGCCTGATGGTTGGGAGTTAGGGGAAGGCCTCGGATAGTTATGGACAATCCACAAATAGAATCTGCTGGTAGATAATTGAGGTGGACGGTCTCTGTTTCTCTGTCTAGAAATGATTTGGTACACAGTGGTGTATATATGCAAGATCCAAGATAAGAATTTGAGTCACTTTGAAATCTTTGCAAAGATCCATTTCATAAAATATTCATGAAGACACATTTACTGCTGAGTTACTGATTTGGCTAAATTGAGTTGAAGCAGGTGTATTGCTATGATGCGAGAACGAGGTGCAAGATCGATGGTGGAAAAAGCAAGAGAACCCTGACATTTCGGGTCAAGGCTCCCAAGCAAAGCTGACGAGACACGGCCCTCTGTGATGTACCTTTATGGCATCAGTACCTGGAGTGTGGCTTATATTTTCCTTTGTAGGGAACAGATGTGCTCCAGAATGCTGGAGTCCTTTACCTTTGTGAGGCTTTCCATATAAAGGCTGCATGACCACTAGTTATTCTCCGATTTTTAATATAGCTTGTAGATAAGAAATTGATCTAGGGAATGAGTTAGATTAGGTGGACTCTGACAATTTGCCTCCTAAACTTTGAACCTGAGTGACCCAAAATATGGTTGTGGTTTGTTTGCTGTTCTTCTTTCATTCTGGAAGAGGATCAATGACTTTACAAGGGGGTGTCTTGATGTGTATGTGCATTGGATTTAAGTGAGGCAGAGCTGCTGTTGGGGTGTGAACTGAAGCAGGAACCTTAGGAGAAGCTGGTTTGTGAGGCAAAATGATGGGCTGGGCTTGCTGAGGTATTGTAAATACCAGGGGCAGGAGCTACCAATAGCCAATGCCCAACTAAAGGGCCGGGTGTATATGGATCCTACTAATCCACCCTTAAGGCTCACTTCATCCTTTAAGAAGGGCTGCTGGTGGTAGTGATGGACATCTCTCATAACGTTTAAAATAAATCAAATTGAGTTTTGTATTTCTTAGAGAACTTTGGGTATAGACATGACTTGAATGATTTGTTTGAATAGGTAGAGGCTAGAAAGTTTCAATCCTCATCTGATTAGCACTGATTAAAAAAAAAGTTTTACACATCTCTTTGAAAGTACAAGACTTGCTGAAATGAACTCCCTTCAATCTTGTTGGCAATTAATTTGATGAATTTTTTTTTTTTTTGCTTTTTGGAGAGGGGAAGGCAGGGCAATTGGGGTTAAGTGACTTGCCCAAGGTCACATGGCTAGTAAGTGTTAAGTGTCTGAGGCTGAATTTGAACTCAGGTTCTCCTGTCTCCAGGGCTGGTGCTCTATTCACTGTGCCACCTACTCACCCCAATTTGATGAATTTTTGCCTCACCTTCTAGGGGAAATAATGGTGGAGTCAGAAGATCTGAGTTCAAATCTCAATATACTATTTACTGCTAATGTGACCTCAAGCAGGTTGCTTAACCCTGATGAATCTTGGTTTCTTCATCTGTAAAACGAACAGCTGAAATCCCTTTGACTTATAACCATTCTTTCAGAGGCAGTGTGAAGGAGTGAAATGAAGGACTTTCCTATGCCTCTGATACTTAACACCTTGTGTGGCTCTGGGCTAGTCACTTACCTCTCAGGGCCCCAGGAAAGTCTCTAAGTTTTAGTTTGTAATCTGAGTCGTTGAAAGGAGTTTCCACACTGAGAGTTCCTCAAACAGAAGAAATCACATGTTATATACTCTCCCCGACTGTCCCCTTCCCCCAAAAAACCCAAAACTATTCTAGTTCTTAATTCTGTGAAAGATTCTATGAATTGTCTTCCACGTGGGAAGTTAGTAAACCAGCCATGACAGTCACTCAATAATCATCTGTTGAATGAAGGAAAGATGGATGGTTAGATGGATCCATGAGGAGGCATTATTCTTGTCATCAGGAATGGTCTATATCCCTTCTTTCTACTTCCTCAGCACCTATTCTCTTTTAGGCATTGGTAATATGGTATCTTGACCCTCTGTTTTATTTCTTACTTTTCTCTCTTGCTAAAGATTATAAATCAGCAGATCCACTGCTCTTTGCTTAGTAACAGAATAGGATAACAGGTCTTGGAGCTGGGGGGAGTCTCAGAAGGTATTTCATCCAATCCCCTCATTTTACAGATGGGGAAATTGGGGTCAACAGAGGGAAAAGGATTTGTCTGTTGACACAGAGGTATTTGTCATCAGAGATATGAAATACAAACCCAGGTCTTCCAACTACAGTCAGCGTTCTTCTGATTGTGCCATCTGTTTTAATCCTTCCATCTCTGGAACTTCCACTCTAGGGCCTGGTTGTCATGATTAATGATTGCCTTTCCTGGAACAATATTTCAAGAAAGCCCTTCGTTTCACTCCCTATTCCTAGGCATCCTGTGCAGACTCACTAACAAAGTTGCAACCCACATCAGAAACCTGGAGATTTTTGTGTTTTCATCTTTAGAATTCCTCTCCTAGGGTTCTGCTCTCCTGAATGGTGGCTACCTTGATAGAACATAAACTACTTCAGGGAATTTACGGTTTCATTTCTATCTTTTTAGTTCTAGTTCATAGAACAATTGCTGGTACATGGAGGTTCTTGATGAATGCTTTTGATCCATTGAATAGTCAGCAGAGACCATCATCATCAGAGACACCATCAGAAGATCACAGGAGTCTGTCACCTTCAGCTTCTATCTAGGCCTCTGTCTGTACTGAACCTCTGGACGCTGAAACCCAAAGCATCTACTTGAACCCTGATTCTTACTTGTTCCCTCTTGTCTGTACTGAATCCTGGCTTGCCTATTTGGAAGCCACTGCCTTGTGGTCTCTCTTAACCATGTGGAAAACCAAGTCAACAAGCCCATCTGGCATCTGTTTCATCCTTCTAAAATGGATTTCTTGCACTCAGAATTTGGTTTCAACTTTGGACCCTCGAATACTAGCACACTATTCCCAATAGCATTTGGTCTCCTGGCTCGGACCCTTTGCTATCACAAATCCTATTATATGCTAGTCCCTTTATGTTTAGCTGGATTCCAGATCCTTTCGTCACTACCCCCAAACCCGGCCAAAAACCATACTTGTTAATGAATGAATAGCTTGACTATTTGACATAAACAAGGCTTTGGGGAGCTAAGTGATATAGGAGAGTTAGAGAACTGAATGTGGTACTTGGTAAACCTGAGTTTCAATCCTGTCTCAGACACTGACCTGGGGAACCTCCCTAAAGCCTCAAATTCCTCAGGAAAATGGGAATAATAATAATAATATATTTTTTTTGTAAGAGCTTAGTAAGTATCAAATGAGACAATGTATATAAAGTACTTTGCAAACCTTAAAGAGCTTTATAAAGGTTAGTTACTGTTATTTTGGGATCTTTTTCTTCTTTTTTTAATGAGACCTCTTTGAATATCTCAGAAGCACAAATAAAACAAAGTCTTCAGCTAAAATCTTTTGAAATACTGTTGATATTGCCATCATCAATGAGAAAACTGTTATAGAAAAGAAAACTTGTTGCTTCTGGTCAAATGGGAAAAAAAGTGAAGGCAAGAGACAGAGGCCAAGGCAACGGACACATGCATGCCCCAGGAAAACAAACACAGAGCAAAGAGAAAACAAATCCCCGAGCTTCTTCATGAACTGAGGTGCCTAACCCAGAGACTGAAAGGGTTAGAAAGCATCTGAGAACGCAAGGGCAGCCACGACCTCATCAACTCCACTGGGTAGGAAATCCATTCTGATCTTGTCCTTTGAAGTGACATTCCATTTCCAACTGACCCTGCAGAGTGATTCTGTCCAATCCAGACAGCAGCAGCAGGTTCTAACTTAAACAGCCTCCTCTGCAGAATGGCTGAGCCCTGTGTCAGGTAGAAGCCCCCGTGTACTGTTTGTTCTCTTACTTTAGGGGACTGGGGTCTGCTTCTCCCCATTGTTGAAGAAATAACCATCGAATTAGAGGAAACCTCAAAGATGCAGAAGCATGTGAGTTTTTTGAAGAGATCCTGTCTTGTTTTTTTTTTTTGTCTTTGAATCTCCACAGTGTAGGATCTGACACAGGGCCTTACACATACAGCTACATAAGATCATAGATTTAGAATGGGAAAGAACCTTCTTAGAGGGCGACGCATCTAACCCACTTAGTTTTACAGATGAGGAAACTGAGGTCAAGGAGATGGGAAGTCAAAGAGTCTGAATTTGAACCCAAGCCCTCTAACTCCAAATCTAGCTCTCTTTCCACTACTCACTTAATAAATGTTTGTTGAACTAGCAAGTTGAATTGAGTCATGCTTACCTTATGCTCATAGGCAAGACTTACAGCCATCCTATTTTTAAAGTTGTTCCAGAAGGGGGGAAATTCACAAATCTGCTCTCATTTCCCTGCCTTCTGTTTGCTGATTCCTAGTCAAATTCTTAATTTCAGATTTAAACCACCAGAATACTCTAAGTTCTGAATTAATCTGTCAACAACAGCCTAACTTTCTGTTCACCGCCGTCCTATTTACATTTCCGGTTCCCTTTTCCCTTCTTTAGGTGACGCGCTCTCTGTTTGTTTTCATGGCCAATGAAGTAAAGACATTGCCATTCACTGACATTCCCTGATGGCACTTTGACCATAAGCAGCTTAGTTCGAATGTAGCCAGTGTTAGGAGAGCTGCTACTGGTTTTCCAGAGTCTATATAAGCTTGTGTGGAAGCTCGTGTTTCCTCTTGAAGTCAGAAGCCAGAACAAGCATGTCCTCTCTTACAAGCTCTCAGTAACTCTGCCCAGCATGGAGCACACACACACATACACACACACACACACGCACACACACACACGCACGCACACACACGCACGCACACACGCACACATGCACACACACACGCACACACACGCACGCACACGCACGCACGCACACACACGCGCACACACGCGCACACATGCACACACATGCACACACATGCACACAATGCGCACACACATGCACATGCACATGCACACACACGCAACGCACACATGCAGACACATGCACACCCGCATGCACACACACACTCACACACACGCACACACACTCACACACATGCACACATGCATGCACACATACGTGCACACACATACACACACGCACACACGTACGCACGTGTGCACACACACATATGAAATATTCAAAGCATAGAATGGAATTAGGTTTTGCAATGAGACATGTTTTTGACTTAACAGGAAGACGTTCATGATCTTCCTTAAAGCTACTACCTTCAGGGTGGCTAGGTGGTGTAGTGAATAGAGCACTGGCCCTGGAGTCAGGAGGACCTGAGTTCAGATCCGGCCTTGGACACTTGATACTTAGTAGCTGTGTGACCCTGGGCAAGTCACTGAACCCCAGTTGTCTTGCCTTCCTCCTTCCAAAAAAACCCAAAGCTCATCTCTTCCCTCTTGATTATTTTCTCTTCATTATGTATGCAGCTGGTTTGTACGTGGCTGTCTCCCCCATGATATCGTGCCGTCCTCGAGAGCAGACTTTGTCTTTTATTTTTCTTTGTATTCTCAGCACTTAGTGCAGTATCTGGCACTATTGTTGTTTGCTTGTCCAGTCCTGTCCGACTCTGTGGCTCTCATACTGTCCATTGGCTTCTCTTGGCAAAGATACTGGAATGGTTTACCATTTCCTTCTCCAGTGGATGAAAGCCAGCAGGTTAAGTGACTTGTCCACGATCACACAACTAGCAAGTGTCTGAGGCTAGATTCGATCTCAGGTCATCTTGACTCCAGGCCCAGTGCTCCATCCACTGAGCTACCTAACTGCCTCCTGTCTGGCACATAGTAGGCATGTAATAAAAGCTTGTTGACTAATTGATTACTATTTCATTTGCAAGTCACATATTTTAATAACCAAAATGGTGCTTATATATGTGTTCAAAGGGATGTTCTACAGAACAGTGTTACAATGGAAAATCCTACTTCTAAGTGAGCTACTTGAGAGTGGAGATCGCCTTTTCCCTCTTTTTAATACTCCAGTGCTTAACAGTGTCTTATAATAGGCACTTAATAAATGTTTACTGACTGACCCACTGACATTGTGACCTTAACAAATTACTGGACCTTTATGAACTTTGATTTTTCTCATCAATCAAATGAGGGGGTTGGAAAAAATGATGTTGGATAGCCACTGCAACGCCAGCTCTTTTGTTTTATTATCCCTTACTTAGAAAAAGGCAATGGTTTTCTGAATACATTAGAAATGTCATCACATTGCTAAAGTTCTGATTAACCCAGTAAGATATTACTTAGAAACATGAATGCCATTCTTACCCCATACTGTATTTCACCAATTAGAAAAAGTAACCATGTGTGCATGTGTGCACATGTGTGTGTGTGTGTGTGTGTGTGTGTTTACATTTAAAACAGGAGTTCTTAGCCTGGGGTTTACAGAGCCTTCTGGAGCTTGTGGATAGATGTCAAAAGGCCCATGGACTTGGAAGGTAATAAATAAAATACTTCTCTATGTCAACACAATTGGTTTCTTCTTAAATCGTGTGTACTTCATTTTATGTATTTAAAAAGATCATTTTGAGAAGGGATCCTGAGGCTAAACCAGATAGTCACCAGGACATGACACAAAAAATGGGTAAGAACCCTGGGTCTAGGCAGAGATAATGTGGTTGATACAGACACAATTGTGTGTGTGTGTGTGTGTGTGTGTGTGTGTGTGTGTGTGTGTGTGTGTGTGTGTGTGTGTGTAAATCAGCTCCTTACCTCAATTACTCTACCCCACGAGAATATTCATGGTGCTGAG
The DNA here is from genome assembly GCA_028627135.1 of Pseudochirops cupreus. Taxonomy (NCBI): domain Eukaryota; kingdom Metazoa; phylum Chordata; class Mammalia; order Diprotodontia; family Pseudocheiridae; genus Pseudochirops; species Pseudochirops cupreus. Next base: position 235,053,744 of record CM053580.1, on the reverse strand, counting down.
CTAAACCACTTTCAAATGGACACATTCATAGCCTTTGGCTCAGCAACGAAAGAGTAGGAATATATGGATAGTGTAGTAATCCTTTCATCCCTGTGATGGTGTCAAGGCTAGAGAAGAGACAGCAAGGAAAAGGATTGCCACTCAGCAAAGAAGAGTCATCCATTCAAGATGTTTTAAAAGGACAGAAATTTTCCCCTTGATTCAATCTCTCTGGAACATGTTGCATGGATGTTTTTCTCTAGGACTTCCTGAGGGGCGTGATGGAGAGGGATTTCTCTCCCTAGTGCCACACTAGCAGAAGCTTGCAAATGGCAGCATGCACATGTGAAGAGATGAATAGCTCCCCCATACCTGGCTTGGGTTTTACCTTTAGAATGAGCCAGACCTACATTTTTGTACATGATTTTCCCAGGGACTCCAGATTGGCAGCATAAAGATCCAGAGACACTGAGAAACACCCCGATTCCTCTCCATTAGAGACAGGAGCTCCTGGGCCTGAATCTTGTCCAGGAACATGATCCCATAGCTGGGGGCCTCTTAGGTGTAAAGGGCAAATATCATTGTCACTCTGGACCCAGAACTGGATCTGATGTTATATGAAAGTGAGAGAGAGTGACATAGGGAGATAGTGAGGGAGGGAAGAAGGGAGCGAGAGAAAGAGAGAGAGAGAAAAAGAGAGAGAGAGAGAAAGAGAGACAGAGACAGAAAGAGAGACAGAGAGAGACAGAGACAGAGAGACAGAGAGAGAGACAGAGAGAGGAACAGAGAGAGACAAAGAAGGAGAGAGAAACAGAGATGGATGGTGGAGAGGGGGAGAAAGAGAGGGAGATAGATGGGGGAGGGAGGGAGAAAGAGAGAGAGAGAGAGACAGACAGACAGACAAACAGACAGACAGATGGACAGACAAAGAGACAGAGAGACGGAGAGACAGAGAGACAGAGAAGGAGAGAGAAACAGAGAGATGGATGGTGGAGGGGGGGAAGAGAGAGAGAGAGAGAGAGAGAGAGAGAGAGAGAGAGAGAGAGAGAGTGTTGTGGAATATGGGAAAAAACTGTTTACTAGAAAATATAACTTTTACTGGAATGAAAATATTTCAACCAGGAGAATGTATTAAAAAAAAAAGGATTACTCATCTGAAACAGCATATGAAGTGGGTGAAGATAGAGAAATAGTGATATCTCCATTGTTCCTGTTGAAGAAAGGTATTTATAGTTTCTCTACTTTCTGAATCATCACTGTGCTATAAATTTGGGGGGCATTAGTCATCATTACACAGGAGACACAGAGAGGAAGAGTGAGTGGTTAGAGCAAAGGATAAGAGTAGGAGACTGGCATTCTACTTTTGGCTCTCTCATTGATTGGGCAAATTCCCTAACTTATGTGTGCTTTGATCATCCCCTCTATAAAAATGGATATAATACAGTCTTAAAAATATGCACCGATCCATGTGCCCAAGACCTAAAAATATAAGAATAGTCAAAATGGAAATGAGGTAGTGGGACTGGAAGAAATTTAATATATTCACCTCCTCTTTGTACCATGTAAAAATATTGTTTTTAGTTTATTACAGAAGCCTTTGTTTCAGGGAAAACTCAGTGTTTTTTTCTTCAGGCAAGTTCCTTTGTTCTAGGCTATCAAGAGTTGCAGGAGGAGAGGTTAGCAAGGAAAGGGTGGAGGTATTATTGGTGAACTTGGGGTGGACCAATGCAAATCATGTGCCCCCACCCTTGGGATTTTGGCAGACCTGATGATTCTTGACAATGATTTACACAGCAGCATAAAGGTCCATTTCCTATACTTTTTCATAGCCAAGGAAACTGATTCAAGTACAAATTTCTGAGTAATTCACTCTGAAGTGCAGACAGTCTTCCTTGATACTTTTCTTCTTTCTCATAGGGGATTCTGATTAATAATGTATATCTCTAAAATATTTCAAGAACCCTAGAAATGAGCAAAATGAATAAAAATGATGCTCATTTTCCAGAATCCTAATATTTGAATTCCAATATGAATATTACCTCTCATGAATACTCATTACACAATATGAACACTACCTCCTCTCTCCCCTGCCCCCACTTCTTTACCTGCTGCCTCTCTGGCATTTTTAATCAATTGTCTTTCTGGGGAGCCAGTGTTAATGTGACTCATTTTTCCCAACCTCCAATATGCTCATCAGTCTAGTCCAAGTCGATGCCTGACTTAGCTTGCTGGATTTCTAACTGGTTTCATGGGAGGACCCCAACATTATAGTATCATAGGACCACAAACTTGGAGCCAGAAGGGACCTCATAACTTATCCCAGTCACCTTTTTTTCATAGCTAAGGAAACTGAAACCCAGAGAGGTTAAGTTACTTACCTAGGTTCACCCAGGTAACAGGTGCTGGAGGTAGGATTTGAACTTAGTTTGCCTGATGCCAAATCTAACATTCTTTCCACTATACCATCCTAGGATATAGGGAAAGGGAGACCCAAGTAAAAGTCTGTTGTAGTAAGTTAGACATGAGATGTTAAATATCTCAGCAAGGTCAGTGGCTGAAAAAGTAAAGAGGAAATCATGGTTGAGATGTAAAAGCAAAGGATTCTTTTCCCTCTTTATGTTACAAGAGGCACTAAGATGCAATGGGGTATCATGAATCAGGCTCTGGCCTCTGAATAAGGAAGAGCTGGATTTCAAGTTCTGGTCTGGCGCATTCTGCCTATTTTACCTTTTGGTGAATCACTTAGCATCTCCCTGACCCAGGAAACTTGGTAAGTTTAAGACTAGTGGCTAACCTGAATTACTAGATGGAGTTACTTTTCTGTGAATTTTGTATAATAGTGAAATAACAGATTTAGTATTAAAAAAAGGAAGGGGAAGAGAGGAATTTACATTGATTTACACTCTGCTCTCTCCTTTTTTCATTTAAATATAATAGGGACTGGTACATTTGCCCAGTATCCTGGTGGCATCTCCCCACATAGAGATTCTGAGGATCTTGCTTCTAAGAGACTTGTGGCCTTGAAGAGATATTACATTAGCATGCTTAGAAATTCTGTAAATGGTTCTGGTCTGCTAACCACATGTTTAGGGGAAAAACTTTTCTGCCTGGTTGTGTAGCTATAACTGAGGTTCCTCTAAAAGGCAGTATCATCCTCTTGACTCTACTAGTGGTTTGACTCTTTCACTGATGGCATCTGGTGAGAGACAATTTTGTAAGCTGAGAGGCCTTAGGCCCTCCACACTGAAGCTAACTTTTGACTCCATTAAAATGGGCCTTGGTCACTGGCCTCCATACTTGTTCTTGTCTATTCTAGATATAGATATTGAAGATTGAATTTGTGAGTTTTGGAATCTAAAGAGAGCAAGCCTTTGAGCATCCCTTTAGGACTCTTTCTAGTGACGCTGAAATGAGGGCTAATCAGCAATGATTCCATATTCAGATATGAACTTGGTGGGACCAATGTTATGTAGAACCCGGGCTAAATCTACTCCCACTCTTCCCATAGATTTAGATGGTAAAGGGGGAAGTCTATCCTGAGGTGTTGGAGAGAAATGTTTGTTCTTGCTTATACCCTTTGTATACCAAAGGAGTATATGGAAGATATTTCTTTGCAAAAACTAATTGAGATTAAGTGCTTAAAAGTGGAATTAGGGTGCTATTCACTGACACCTATCAGTTAGGGGAATACAACCAATGAGATCTCAAACTAAAGTCATTAAAGACACACCCAAAGCCCTAGAGACTCTTAGAACTTTGGGAGGGAGATGTGTCCAGACTCGCTCTTTGAAGGATCGAGCCTGTTCCCTGCATTACCAACAATGACAACAATATGTCTTAATATATAATTTTTTCTCCCACCATGTGCTACTATAATGTCTCTTGTTGGCATAGAGATCTCTGGATTCTGGCAGATTATGTCAGCAGCATCTCAAACTTTGGAAGTTTTCTCTCATACCGGAAAAGGCCTGGTGTGGAATATATTGACTTTTTGAGTGCTAGCTTACTTAAGTCGTAGCAGCAGCAGTAGTTGTAGTGATGGTGATAGTGTTGGCAGTGGCAGTAATAATAGTAGCTAAAATTTATATAATTCTTTCAAGTTTGAAAAGCGCTTTAAGTATTATTGTTAGTACTCTGACTATAACATCTCTTTTTAGTGACCTATGAGTAGGTATACTATGGAGGGTATGAATCGTAAATATTGGCAATTCTATTGACATTGCTGTCAATGACACCAGGTAATAAAAAGGAAGATGTATGTGAAAGAAAGGGGGGCCCAGCAAATTAATAAGTCAGCAGAGTTGGTTTCATTCTATTTCCAAAGACAGGAAGGAAAAAAAATGTATTTCATGGGACACTTGGCCTTCTTGAATTTTATTATTCTTGAGAAGCATCAACCAAAAAGACAACTTGCCTCTAATATCTACATTTAGAATATATAAGGACAAATATGGAGGCCAGTGACCAGGCCCATTTTATGGAGTCAAAAGTTAGCCTCAGTATGGAGGGCCTAAGGCCTCTCAGCTTACAAAACTGTCTCTCTCCAGAGAGTATGCAACTCATGCCAATATGTGTAGCAAAAAATGAGGAGAGAGAGGGAAATCTTGCAACTATCCCAGTGAAGACCTTGAAAATTAAGTTAATAAATTCTTTTACAATTGGTAAATTCAATTAAAAGGTTGGCACAGGAGAAAATGGTCAAAATATGTTGGAAAACATGATAGAATCAAAAAGAAAAAAACCTCATGTCCATATCCATGGGTATATACCAAAATGGATACTTTTTTTAAAGGAAAAAAAAAAGCATAAGATGCTGGGCATGGCAAACATTGAAAAGAATTGCCAAAAAAAAGAAGAAATTCATCATATTCTGAAAGGAAATGACTGGTTACTAACATGGAGTCATTTCTAAATCAAATCTCCACGTACAATCAGACCACTGGTTTGCTAGAGAACAAAGAGCCAAATGAAGAGCAAACTTTAACAAAAAAAAAGAGAGAGAGAAGATACATAACAACTGCTTTTATCTTCTCCATTTAACTCAATGACACCAACAAATAGGAAATGGATAGACATTGCCACTATTACCATTTCTTCTGTAAATTTAACTGATTTAAAGAAAGGACTACAGTGAGAAGGCTGAAAGACCTAGAAATTGTGTCAGTTAGTCAGCCAGCAAACCATTCACCTCCTTGCCATTTGGACAAATATGGAAAGCCTTCAGAAGGGCTTTCCTGTTACCATGAAAACTTTTCTTTCCAGGCTAACCACTTCTAGCTCCTTAAATTGATACACTTAGGACATGATCTCTAGTCCCATCATCATCCCTGTTCTCCTTTTTAGGAGGCTATTTAGATTGTCAATGTACTTTTAAAATTTTGATGTCCTAAACTGAACAAAATATGTCTGGTGTGGTCTGTCTAGAAAACCAATAGTGTTCTGGACTTGAGGGCACCATTAGAGATTTGTGCTTTCCTTGGTGTGACACTTGTCTCCCAAAACTAAGATGGTATAATAAAAGAATAACCTGCAGCTCACTCAGATTAAGAGACTTGCCTGTGGTTATCCAGCTAGCAAATGACAGGTGAGATTTCAGCCTACATCTCCCTAATCTTTTACTTGTGGAGCTATTTTTTTTTTCAATCCAAGTACGGAAGTTTCATAAAGATTAAATTTAACCGTAATTAAATTTCTCAACAAAGGACTTCACCTCACACTTTGCTGAGAAGATTAAGGCCATCTGTTATGTGAGCTCTTCCTTCTTTCCAATTTTATACCTCAAATCCTTTCAAGCCTACCAGCTATTCTCTACCATTTAGCTCTAGTCTAGGAGAAGGAGGTGACCCTTTTTCTTGGACGAGGCCAAGTTCTCTGCTAGTGCTCTTGATTCTATCACACTTACTCTGAGATCTTGCTCCTTTAATCAGTCACCCCTTTCTCTAATCATTATACAATGCTTCCTTTTCTACTCTTAATATCTGTCTTCCCCCTCCATTAAATAAGATCACTTTTCCCACGTAGCCCTTCAAATTTTTGTTGTATTTCACCTCCTTTCATAGCTAACCTCCTAGAAAAACCACCTTCCCTTATTGTTTCTCAATCCTAACCTTCTAGTTATTTCTCAAGCATACTTTAAAATTTCTTTTTAGAAGAGATAGACCTATTCACAGCTTCCACAACTGTCCCTGAATTTCTGTAGCCCCTCTAACTTTAGTCTATATCTATCTTTTGTCATCTGTGCCAAATTGCTGGGTGAAAAGTGAAATTTCAAAATTTACATTTGTCTTCTTAGTAATTGGAGAAATCTTTCATAAGGTTGCTAATAGTTTGCAATTTTTTTGAAAACTACTAATTCATAATTTTGATTACTTGTCTGAGAGTGTTTCTGTTTGTGTTAACTAATTCCAAATGATGTTAATGATTAGTACTTTTTCGTAAAAATTTCAGATATGAAAGTGTAATTCATAGATTATTCCCAATAGTTTTTTCATAATTTTACTTGAGGGTCTTTTTTTCCTTACTCCAAACGAATTGTGTAGCTATTTGTTTCTAGCCCTATAAAGTGTCTCTTTGTTATTTTACTTAGTATAGCAAAAGATCTTAAAATTAATTTTGGTGCCATTGTAATTTTTATTTCATTTGCATGACCAAGCTATGAAAAATGAATCTTGCTCTAGTTATTTGTTGCTCATCCTTTCTTGCAAATTATCTTTGCAGTTATTCACATGTACACATACATATATTTGAACATGTACATATATAAATGTTTTCCTGATTTTCAGTATTTACTCTTTTGTGCTTATTTTGGTTTATTTTCTTTTTAAAAATCACTTAGTTCATTTTAAAATATTTTGTTAATATTTCTTTTCAGAGATAAAATTTTTCTTCTGAGGACAACTTTAGTTATATCCCAGAAATTTTTGGTATGTTGTTTATTTGTTATAGATCTCTTTCACATAGTAATTAATACTTCTTATAATGTGTTCTTGATCCACTAATTATTCAGGATGCCATTATTGAATTTCCATTTGGTTCTATATCTTTTGCTTATGTTCCCTTTATTTTTCCTTATGATCTGTAGACAGATATTTAATATTGTGGCTTTTAAAAACATTTTTTTTTATCATTGAGTCTTTTCTTAGAAATTGTACTTATTTATCTTATCTGTATTTGTCTAATTTGAGGTCTTCGTAAGTTGAATATTCTGACCACTTCTGCTTATTTTTCTAAGAATGCCACAAATGCCTCTCTTTGGCTGAGAGTTTAAATTTTTTCATTTCTCTTTAGGTTCAGATTTGCCAGAAATTATGTTTGATTGGAAGTTTGAACCCCCTGTTCTTTTGAATATCATACTACCTATTATTACATTCTCTTCTTTGATTTCTTGTGAACGTGGAATAATCTTGTCCTCAGACTTGGTATGCCTTCATTGTTATTGGCAGCATTTATTCTGACTGTTTACAAAACACATTGTTTGTTATTGAAATCATGAAATCTTAGCACTGTATAGCTTAGAATTTGAAATTTTTTTTTTCCTGACAGCAGTCAGATTTAGGCTCAAGCTGCAGTTTCTATTTTTGTTTCTTTTACCCTTTGAAAAATGAAATTGACATTAAAGCAAGTCAAAATCTTTTATCTGCTAGAGATAGATAGATAGATAGATAGATAGAGAGAGAGAGAGAGAGAGAGACAGAGAGACAGAGAGACAGAGACAGAGACAGAGTGAGAGTGAGAGAAACAGAGAGAGATATTTGGGAGATTGAAGTCTGTCACCACAACTATATTAAACCTGCGCGTAGGGTAAATGATATCTTTTCTAAATTCATTTATTTCTTTTTCTATTCAGATGGCCATATGCTCCAATGACAAATACACTTTGATTACTAACTCATTGAATTGCCTCCTCTTACCAGCTTTTCACCATGCTTCCTCTTCTGATCTTTGTCTTTCCTCACACATACATATCTTATTCATATATGATACTACTCTGTTCCATGCACTTGAACTCACTTTTCCATTATCCTGTTCCTTTTGAACAAAGTGTATCTTTCCATTGCCATATATCAGCTATTATGGGTCCCATTTCACTAAGTCTTCATAATAATTAGTAAGATCACATGTGCCTTCTTGCCTTAAAGTTTTTAATTTCCTTGCTTGCCATTTCTATATTGTGAATTTCTGTACAGAAATACAAGATGATGGTTTTATTCCTGGCACCTTTCCTGGATTTGCTTCTTCTTTGAACTGCTGGGCATTTATCCTACTGTTCCTAGTCTTGTGGTATAATTGATATTCTCTGTGGTATATAGCATGACCAATATATAGTATGTGGGCTATTTTCCCTCTTGATTCCTTTTCAGTTTAAAATTCTCTTGTTTTGTAAACTATAGGCAAATGTATTTTTATCAAAGAATCAAGCATTATTTAAATACTTGTTAGGTCCTGGGCACTTTCCTAGGTATTAGTAATTCAAAGATAAGAGTGAAGCATTCCCTAATGCCGAGGAATTTACAATAAAGCCAAGTCAGACAACATGAACATATATTTAAAAAAACTATCCAAAAAAAAAGATTTGGGATAATTTTGGAAGAAAGGCATTAGCAGCTGGTTTTATTAGGGAAAGCTTTACATAGAAGATAGTTCTTCAACTGAAGCTTGAATGAAACTAGAAATTCTAAGGGATAATAAGAAGGTGCATCCAGAGTATTCTGGATGTTTGCCCCAGCCAGCACAAAGGCCTCGATGTGGGAGATGAGGTGTACTGCCATGTATGAAGAAGAGTAAGAAAGTGAGGTTTGCTAAACCATGGCATATGTGAAAGGGCAATATGTGTAATAAGACTGGAAAAATATGTTTGAGCCAAGTTGTAAAGATTTTAAATGACTAACAAAGGTGTTTATATTTGATCCTAGAGACAGGGAGCTACTGGCTTTATTGAATAAGGGAGTAATCTGCCCTTTAGGAAAAGCATTTCCATCAATGATATGGAAGATGGATTGGAGCTTGAAAACAGTTAGGCAAGGAGATCAAATAGGAGGTTGTTGCAGTAGTACAGGCCCAACACTATGATGACCTGATATGCAAGATGTGTTGTAGAGGTAGAAAGGGTAAGATTTGGCAACTGATTAGATATTGGGATAAGTGAGAGTGAGAAGTTGAGGGTGGTATGTGCATTGTGAACCTAAATAACTGGAAAGTTGGTGGTGCTCTCAACTAAACTATAAAAATTTGGAAGAGGGCTAGATTTTTTGAGGAAATATGAGCTCTATTTTTGACATGTTGAACTTGAGATGCCTACAGCACACCAATTTAAATATCCAATAGATGGCCAGTGATTCTTGTTTGATACCAGCCTTCATTAGGTACTCTCCATCCTTGGTCAAGAGAGTACCTTTGAGGGATGAGAGTGTGGAGGGACTGAATCTGTGACTTAACTAGTATCAGAAATGCCCTATGAGTAAGTTCCCCACCCCCTTCTGGAGGGGGGAAGGCAAGGCAATTGGGGTTAAGTGACAAAGTCACACAGCTAGTAAGTGTGTCAAGTGTCTGAGGCTGCATTTGAACTCAGGTCTTCCTGACTCCAGGGCCCATGCTCTATTCACTGTGCCACCTAGCTGCTCTCAATAAGATCCCTTTATTACTGCTGGTCAGTACTTCCTTTGCAACTTATGTCTTAGAAATTTATTTGTGGGACCTATGACGTTTTGGACTTGCCAACAACTAATATGGTTCATAGGCAGGACCTGGTTTTCTAGAGCTAGAAAGCTCTAAGCTTAATCCAGTGGATTATTAACTTCAATTGGAATACATGTGGTATTTCCCCTACTCTACTGTAAGCTCTTTGAGGGGAGAGACCATGAATCATTGTTCTCTATGTTTCAACTACTCCAACACACATTAAGTAGTTACTTAATAATCTTTTTATTACTCTACTAATGTATGGATTTCTTAATATCTATGAGGCTAATTGTCATAGGAGCAATATCCCAACCCATCCCTTCAGGTGCTTTGGGCTGATTTTCCTTAAAAGATTTTGAGGTCGCCCTTGAGACTTGATTAACTCAGGGAACTAAAAAAAAACAAACATAGTTATTGGCATCACTTTCTGTTTAGCCCGGATTACCCAGCGATTGTCATCACCTACCTGGTTCCAGGTACAAAACAACCTTGGACAGCTCCCTGTGTATTCTGATGCCTGGATGATGGAAGGCTATGATAGGCAGCTCTGGCAAGCAAGCCTAGCTCAGCTGAATCAGCTTGAGCCATCCTTGTGCATGTCTGCTGTTATGCCAAAATAAATTGTTAATGATAATAGTTGAATAAACCTACAGGTTTCTCCTTTTGTTCCATTTCTGAATATAAACTACCAGAGAACTGGCCTGAGTCAGACCCAGCCCACAACAGTAGGTATTAGCTAAACTTTGAATCTTCCCCAATGCCTAGAACAGTGCTCTGAGTACAATCAATGTTTAACACATGTTGAATTGAATTGAATGAATGCAGTCCTTTGAATAATAATACACGCATGCATTAAATATCTCTAAGGTCTCTTTCAGCTCTAAACTTACGATCTTATAATTTCTGATGTATTCCATAGAAACTTAGAATTTGAAGGGACTTTAGAAAGAGTATAGCCTGTTTCCTGTTTTGATCCCCACCTGAAGAATGAGTGGTTTCCCTCCATGCATCTGGACCTGTGATTTTGGCAGTATAGAGGACACTGAGTGTGAAAACACCCTCCACTGATATAGAATGGAGGTAGCAGAATTCACTGACAGCTTTAAACTGAGAATTGAGAATAAAGCTCTTAGTTTAGAGGCAGCTGGGTGGTATGCTGGATAGCACTGAGCTGGGAATTAGGAGAACCTGAGTTCAAATCCAGCCTCAGACACTTGACACTTAATAACTGTGGCGCTAAGCAAGTTATTTAACCCAAAAGGCCTCAAAAAGTCTTGGTGGGCTTACTCTTATTGAATTTGGCTTGAGGAGGGAATAACATGCCACTCAGTTAGGTATCTTACCCTACAGGAAAGTAGGGGAAGGAGATAAGAGCAGGAGGATTAAAGTGAGGGCAGATTGGGGGAGAGAGTAATTAGAAGCACACATTTTTGAGAAGAGATCAGGGTCAAAGTAGAAAATAGAATAAGTGGGGGGCAGGAGGGAAATACAGTTAGTCTTTTACAATAAAACTACGAAGGAAACGTTTTGCTTAACTACACATGTAGAACCTATATTGAATTGCTTGTCTTCCCAGTGGGGGTAGGTGAGGAGGGAAGAAGGGAGAGAATCAAGAAATCAATGTTTTACAAACAAATGTTAATAAAAAAATGTTTTTTACGTGCAACTGGGAAATAAGATATACAGGCATTGAGGTATAGAAATCCATGTTGCCCTACTAGAAAATTAGGTGGGGCATGGGGGAGGATATAAGAGAACAGATTGGGGGAAGGGGTATACAGTAAGCTTGCTATCTTGGCGTGGTGGGTAGGGGAAAGACGGGGAAAAATTTGTAACTCAAAAGCTTGTGGAAATGAATATTGAAAAGTAAAAATAAAGAAATATATTTTTAAAAAAAATCTTGGTGGAAAAAAAGCATTCCCTTGGAAGAAATTGACACATGAATTAAATCTTTTCAAGTTTGTAGTTTTGTGCTCACTTTGGAAACTTGTCCACAACTTGTTTTACATCTTTTTGTATGTTCATGTTCAAAGTATAGTCATTGGTATTCTATACCTGTTTACTGAATCTGTAATAGATACTGTTTAACTTTAGATCAGGGGGAAATTGTCAATAAAATTCACAGGAAAGAAAATACCATAAATTGTCTTTTAATAGTTGAACTTTATTTAATTCAACCCCTGCCCTCCACCTCCATCCTATAATGTATAAAAACTTAGTTTAAAGGTGAGATAATTTCTCTTCTCTAAACTATTATTATATTTATTTCTACATAGTTCTAAAAACTTAATTTTCCCTTCAAGATTTTATCCATCCTAGTTCTGTCTCCCTAGCTAAACCATGAATCTACTGAGGGCAGGGACTATGTTTTTCATTGAAGAATAATAGATTCATAGATTTAGAATCAAAAGTATCTCAAAGGTTAACTGTTTCAACCCAGACATTTTATAGATGAGTAAACTAGGGGCCAGAGGTAACCTGACTTGTTCCAGTTCAATGTCTGAGCTGAGATTCTAACCATGTGTAGTGGCAAGGTTCTGGACCCTTTATAATGTACCCAGCTCTAATTTCCCACATTACAGAGTAGTGCTCAATTCATAGTTGTCTCTTGATTGATGCATCTAGTTAGAACCCTTTCCTTTTGGAGCACAGGGACTATGTTTTCTCCATCAAATGTGGAAGATTCAAGAATCACTTTCCCTCAATCCTACTTCTAGATTTCTTTTTAAAAAAAGTTGATCCTTTATCTTTTAATTTTTATTTTAGGAAATGCTTTAGCTGTCACGATAGTCAGAATTTCAACTGTGGAAAAGTTCTCCAGAATTTAATTCTAGCCCACTCTTTTCCATATAACACTTCCTCTCAGGACAAGTAGAATAAACCGATTTCACATTCTGGCTCTTACTGGCTATTTGACAATGAGCCAGACACAACCTTGGTGTCCCCAGAAGCTCTTGAAGACACTGAGTTAAAGAAGACTTGATGGTTTTTATCAGTGGAGGGAGCTTTCACACTTAGAGTCACCTACGCCACCAAAATCACAGGTCCAGATACATGGGGGAAAACAATCATGCTTCTTGTGGGGATTGCAGCGGCCTATATTCTTTCTAAAATCCCTTCTAAATCTAAGCTTCTATGAAATTCCATATCAGTGATCATAAGATCATAAGATGAGAGTTGAAAAAAAACCTTAAAGATGTTTTAAGCTAATACCTTCGTTTAATTTTAATTTTAATTTTAAGATTAGATCTCCCCGTCTCACCCAGGCTGTGAGTAACGGTGGTCATTCAGAGGTCAGATTATATGCCTCTCAGCACAGAGCTTTCACCAGTTCTACCCTGGACTTCAGCCAGCTATCTTGGCTGTCCAATTCTGGGAGCTCATTAGACGGATGCTCGACCAGTTGTGGGCATTTGATCAGGTAACCGTTGCAATACCAAACTCTTGAGTTCAGGCACCCTGTCAATCTTAGTCTCCCCAGTAGTAGAGAACATGTTTCCAAATCTTATTTTAAATATGGGGAAACAAAGGCCTGGTGAAGAGAAGAGCGTTGTCTTCCTGGTGAAAGGAAGATGACTTGGGTAGTAGATAGCTGAGCTGAGATTCTAATCGAGGTTCTTTGAATTCTAGGATGCCCCTTTTCATCTCTTCCTGCCTTTTGGATTTCCCGGCCCTCTTACTACCCCATTATCCCATCCTCTGCCAAATTGTACACACATCAAACACAGAAAGTGAAATGAAACCTCATTTAGCTGTCCCATAGCAGAAATTTTGGCTAGAGGACAAACTATCTATTCTCTAAGACACAGGTATCCAACTCAATGCCCACTGCCACCTGAAGCCAGAAAGACTCCCAGGTGAGGCCTACATCAGAATAAATTGTAAATGGGAAATGTTTAGCAAAATGAATAAAAGATATAACGCAACATAGATAATGTTAATGATATATTTTTAATTCAATATGTGGACCCAATAAAGAGATCCCCTTTTATTTGACTTTGCTGCTTTAGCAAACCCAATACTTTTTCATCTTCATGCCTAATAAACTGGGAACTTCTCTCTAACGTGGTTCAAGGGGATAAGTGGACTTCATGCTTACAACTCAAAACATACATTTTTTAATGGCTGAGCTCCAAGGGGAACTTAGCCTCTGATTCATAAATCAATATCCCTGATAAATTTAAATCCAGCAAAGATGTATTAAGGGCTTACTGTGTACAGAGCACTGCGGTAGGTTCTCTGAGAGATGAAAAGTTTAAGTAAGACATGCACCCTGCTCTCATAGAGCTTACCCCCTGGGAGATCAGAGATGAGGACAGAAAGCAATAACACATGATAGAGAAGTGCAAAACAGAGTGCTTTTGTTGGCCACAGTTCTAAAGCTCCTAACACATAGTAGGTGCTTCACAAATAAATATTGTTGAATCAATGAATGAAATTATCATTCACTGATTTTACTGTGAGTTATATGAATAAAAACACGGATTGTGGTATATTTAAAAAGCAATAACAAAAAAACCATCCTATTTTTCCTAATTCATCAAATGCCATTTTTTTTTGCATGTGAATGGTTATGTCTCATTAATGGCCTCTTGGGTGTAAGTCTAAAATTAATATTTATGCATTAGCTACAATATCTGCTCTTATGGAAGAGAATTATATAGGGAAAGAACTAATACAGTATTAAAACGAAATGTTTTATAGCGTTCAAGTAAACCAAAAATATTTCCTCAAAAATGTGTTGAAAGGATATAACAATCCAGCATGTGATTTTAATTAATGTCCAAGTAACTAAAAATGTATTTAGTTCATAAAGAAAACATATTGACATCTAATTATGGATCATAGAATTTGCTTCAGTGAAACTGTAGTACATCTGTTCAGTGAAAACATAATCAGTGAGAATACTAAGGAGCACAATATATAATGAAAATTTGAAATAATATACAAATAAGACCTTTAAAAATCACAGTTAAAACTGAATAAAAGTTGGAATTGTGTCGAAAAGGTAGAGAAGTTATACAGTGGCTGTTACCAAAGGTTATTAATTCTCTTTAGAATTTTAAGATAATAATTTCAATTCAGATTCAGCAGCTAGAGGCCTGTTGTCAGTTTTTCCCATACCCACAATACATATCTGTATATTTCTATAAAATAATTCAAAGTTTAAAAGTAGAAGAAAAAAAAATCTAGCTTTATCTGTAATGTACTTTAAATTTTTTTCAGGCTAATATTTATTTCTTAGGACTTAAACAAAAATATCTTCTTATTAATATTTTCCTCTGACTTATTGCAGTAATGCCTAAGCAGGACCATTAATAGTACCAATATATTGCCATAATGATGCTGATAATTCTGTAGCATACTAATTTAGGCATTTAGAAAAGAGACACAAGACTGGAGGAAAGCTTAGGGAGCTTTATCTTATTTATCCTGGTTTTTAAAAATTCAGGCATTTTGACAAGTTAGTTCCAGAAGGGTGGAAATAGAAGAGTGATACATGCTAAGTGTATGCTCAGTAGCAGAATGGATCTGAGAACTCTTCCATTTGTAACTTCCAGTTAAATCCATGATCAGCATCTTCAAATAGACTGTTCCTAGATATATCACGTAGTCTCATTTCCTGGAGAGGCAAAAATGGCATAGTGGATAGATGGTCAGCCTTGGAGTCTGAAAGGCTTGAGTTCAACAAGTGATTTGAACACATTGCCAGCTGCAAGACCAATGGCAAGTTTCGTGACATTTTGGTGCCCCTGAAAACTCCTGTGGACTAGAATTTACAAATAAGCTGCTGATCTGCATAGGGGATAGGGGTTGGGATATTTCTTAACCAGTCAAATCACAGTTCAGAATGAGATGCATAAACGTCAAAAGGGTTCTACTAAACATGGAATGGGATTCGGCTACTTTTTAGAAGTGGTTTATATCTTTTACTTTGCAGACTCCTAAATTTAATTTAATTTTTTTTGTTAAATTATAAATTCTGAACTGTCTCCTTCCTTCCCTTCCCATCTCATATGAGAGAAAGCCAGCATTTGACAGAGATTTGTAAATATGTGAACATATATTTGTAAAACTATATTATACATACTTCAGTTTATCAGTTCTTTCTCTAGAGGAGGAAAGTATTTTCTTTCATAAGTCCTTTGTAGTTGATTTGAGTATAACACACAAAATAACTTGGTTGTTCACAATTATTCTTTGAATAATATTGCTGTTATTGTATACAATATTCTCTTGGTTCTGTTCATTTTATTTTTCATTATTTCATGCAAATCTTTCCATATTTTTCTGAAATCAACCAGCTCATCATTTCTTACAGCACAGAAGTACTCCATCACAGTCATATACCACAACTTTTTCAGCCATTTCCCAATTCATGGGTATCCCCTCAATTTGCTGTTCATTGCCACCACAAAAAGAGCTGCTAGAAATATTTTAGAACATACAGGTTATTTTCTTTTTCCCCTGATCACCTGGGGAGACAGATCTAATAGTGGATGAGAGAGATAATTTTGAGGGACTATAGCTTAGAACAGGCACAGTAGATAGACTGTCAGGCCTGGAGTTGAGAAAATTTTTGTTTCTGATCTGACCTCAGGCACTTATAAGCGGCGTGACCCTGAGCAAATTACTTAATTATGTTTGCCTCAGTTTCCTCATCTGTAAAATGAGATGGAGAAGGAAACGGAAACCATTCCAGTATCTTTACCAAGAAAACTCCAAATGAAGAGTCAGACACAACTGAAAACTATTGCATAGTGACAACAAAAGCTTGGAATAAATAAGGGAAGTTGGACACACACATACATACGTACAAAGACACAAAACAGAGAAATATCAGATTAAAAAAATTGTTGCTCACACTTTAACAAATAATGCATCATTTGGATTAATATAAATGCAATTTAGAAAATTAACAATTTGAAAATTAACAATGTAATTAACAAACTAAAAGACTGTTATTACAAATGAAATCTACCCTAAGAAGATTTTAGGTTACTAACGATCTATGAATGACAAACTCAATGGTCTTTTCACAGACCTTATACTTCTTGTCTACTTGATTGCATTGGGCACTGCTGCAGACACGCTCTCCTTCCTGAATTTTAGTAGAGATTTTTATCAATCATTTACCCTTCTATTGTGAAGGATTTTTATTAGATTACTTCCCTCCTCATCCCTTTTTAATTATTTGAGTTGTCCAAAAGTGGACCTTGGGAAGTAGTGGGGCTTAGGGTAGAGTATATGGTCACTTGTCAGGGCTGTTGTAGGAGGATTGAGTTGGAGTAGATGATGTCTTAAGTCCTTCACACATTTCTTCTTGTTTTGGCTTGTACCTCAATAGCTAAATCCCTTGCCTTAGCTCCTCTTTCCTCCTCCTAGTTTAGATGGGCTTCAAGTAGTTTTCCATGCTAACAAGCATGGTGTAAGGCAATGTGATCATGCAGTTGTATACTTTGAGAGAATAAGTGTTTTAACTAGGATTTGAGAATTATGAGAGTGAGATAACTGGGAACATGGACCACTTCGGAGAAGGATAAGTCTGGATATTTTGTTAAAGTGGACAATAGGACAAAGAGATCTTGGTCCCTTAGAAGGAAGTAGGAGGAATATCCAATCTCTTTAACAGTGGGTAGGTGAGCAAATATGCTTCCCTTCTTTCAGTAGAGAGGCTTGGGACTATGGAAGCAGAATTTCCTAAATTTTGTCAGACATGGTAACTTCTTTTGCTTAGTTTATTTCGCCCTCCCACATCCGCCTTCCAGATAACTATTTACTTTGTAGTCACTTTGTATATAGTTATTTCTGTTATTTCTCTCCAATAGAATACAAGTTTCTTGAAGGCAGGTGCTGCTTCATTTTGCCTGACCCATAGTTAAGGCCCCCAAAGTGCTTCAAAATTAATTGATTATAATGAAAATCTTGGGCAACTAGGTGGCACAGTAGATAGAGCACTGGGCTAGGGATCAGGAAGACCTGAGTTCAAATCTGGACCATGTCGTCCTGGGCAAGCCATTTAACCCTGCTTGCCTCAGTTTCTTCATCTATAAAATGAGTTGGAGAAGGCAATGGCAAGCTACTCCAGTGCCCTTGCCAAGAAAACCCCAAATGGGGTCATGAAGATTAGACATAACTGAAAGGCAACGACAATGAAAAACTTATGGCCTGGGATGAAGGAAGGAAATCATATATTTGTAAATGATTGTGGTATTAAAAAAGTATAAAGTTTTTTTTAATAATAAGGAAGAAAGCATAAGGGTCCTTGGCTCTGGTAAAGGAGGGTTGTCAAGTGTGGGAGAGACATGACCTCTTTTCATTACCCTGAAAAAATGCTTCCCTCCATGGTACCTTTGAAATGATGCTGTGGACTTCTGGCAATGGGTATAAATCAATTAGCTGGACTGAAAGTTCTACTCAGATTGCACTTTGGAAACATTTTATTGCAGTACATTCAGCTTCAGCCAAAGACAAATCATATCTGTCATTACAATGTTTCCATCCCTCATTTCTAATTGTTTGAAAGATCTTTTGCATCTCTTGAGTCAGGTTTCAGGGAGGAAATAGAGTCTGGAAGGGACCTAAACAGATCAAGTCCACTTTCTGAATTTTGGGAAAGATTACACCTTAATCATCCCACACACATGGGAATTTGGCTTCTTGCTAAAGGTTTCCAGATGGTAATTTTCTTTCTTTCTTTCTTTTTATTTTTTAAGAAGAAGCCTATCTCAGTGTCCAACATCTCTGTTTTCTGTGTAGAAATTTATCCCTGGATCTAATCTAAACCCACAATACTGAATTTTGAATCCATTTCCTCTTGTTTTGGCTTGAGTGAATATAGACAACAGATGTCTACCGTCCTCTGTATGTAGGTGATGACTATTAATGTTGGAACTCATGTGCCACCTATATTTGGATTCACATGGACTAAGGTTCGGGTCATGGAAGTTTTTCAATGATGTTACCTAAATAGCTAAATTACTTGCCTTAGCTCCTCCTTCCTTCTCCCAGTTCAGTTGGACTTCAATTAGTTTTCCATGCTAATAAGCATGGTGTAAGGCAACATGATGTAATAGACAAAAGATCTGTCCAGGCACTTAGACTTGCCTTAATTCCTGTTTCTGACACAAAATGATCAGGTGACTCTAGGTAAGTCACTGTAATGTTAATGGAATTTAAGTTCTTCCCTGCCCATTATTAAGTCTCATGTGGAGCCCATTAAGGGAAGCTTGCTTATATGAAAGTTTTTGCACCTTTCTCTAATTTCTAATGAGGCACTGAGTCAGGAGGGTTGTGATGCCTTCTGACTCTGAGAAGTGCATATATATACTCTGAGTTGGTATATTGATTTGGGGGCTTGATTATGAGAAGGATCTTGTGATTCCCTGGTCGAGATTCTGAGTGGCTCTATGTTCAGAGCTCCCTGACTGCTCAGATGTAAAGGCTCTCTCCATCCAGGGATGTATGTAAAATGTACAGTTGAATCAGGCAGTCAGAGCCCTGTCTGTTAGTCTTTCTTTCTCTTTTTGTATTTTCTCTGAAGTTCAGGGTGCTGACTTTTCACCTGAACTAATGAATGTAATTTTAAAAGATTGTTGGCCCCTTAAACAGCCGTCTTTCCTAGTAAAGCAAATCTAAGAACCTGTGCTAGCAGCCATCCGGGTTTGCCAATGTGGTTGCCACTATGGTCACTTAATTTCTAAGTGATACAGACAACTCTCAAACTGCAATTTACATGATACTTGTCAATCTGCTTTGGCAAAGGAAATTTCTACACTGAGGGACCCTCATACTGAAGAAATTACAGTTCTAGAGCAAAGCAATAATAACCATAAAAACAACCAACCAGGAAAGAAACATATATTGACAAAGTAAAATATATGATGGTAACTGAATTACAAAGTAAAGCAAATAGAAAACCAGTTCGGTACCTGTTTAAAAATGAGAATAAGGTTATCCCCTCTCCCTCCTCCCAACTTTCCTTAGAGTAAGATGGAGCCCAAATCCCATCCAAAAGATACAAATGGGGGAAACATGGAACAAGTTCCTAATGTAGTAAGACTAAAGTTTGGGAAGTTGATAGCTCCTCATTTTTCTTTGCTGCATTTTAGTCCAGGTCATGCCTACTAATTGTGGGTTCCTCCACCCCAGGCTCTTTCCTGAAATTCAGTTCCACATCACCAGTTGCCTTTGAACATTTTGAACTAGATGTGCCATGGCCACTTCCAATTCCAAAGAAAACTCATTTTTCTTCCTAAACTCTCTCATCCCAGTTACCTCCATTTGTAGAAATTGAGGCAAAAATTATGCCTAGGTTTTATTTTAGAGACTTTCTTAGAGAAAAACTGGAGTGAAGGTAAGTCAGAGAAAGAAATGGACTCTCTTAGTATTAGGTCCCCAGGATCAGACGTGGTCGATATATGTCAAGAGTCATTGAGGAGCTCTGGACTGAGTGACACATATAAAAAAAGGTTTATTCATTATATGAGATTTAAAAATCCCTCTAATTATGGAACTTAAGCTATCAGTAAGCTGAGGGAGAAGTTAGAAAAGCATGTTTTTTTTGGGGGGGGGAGAATCCCTTCTTCAACCTCAGTATCCTTTAGGCTGTCGTCTACATTGCTTAACAAGACTGTCTCTTTTCCTATATCCTAAAACTTTACTTGTCTTGATGAATCTCTTCTTAACCTTCCTCATGTTATCATCTTAGATTGTAGTTTTTAAAACTGAATACATTTTTCTAGTGATACATTCCTAACTATCCTTTCAGCTTGAATACCACTTTCCCAAGAAGCTTTCTTGGTTCCTCTAGTAAGGAATGGCCTTCCCCTTCAGACTTTACATTCCAATCTTTGTTTTGTCACTCCTTCTTATAATATTGGACGTTATTGTTATCTATGTTGGTATCTTATTGCCTGCCCTTACCACCACTCCACAGTAAAAGCACTGTAGAGGCAGAAATTATATCTCATCTAAAACTTGTATATCTTCCATTTCCATTGTATTCTGCACTCAATAGGTGCATATTAAAATATTTTTGTTGTGTTGGTTTAAAGACCTGATTTGAGTTGAATATGATGGAAGGATTTTTCTGCTTTATTCAATGCAGCATCATCTTCTCCCCCACATGTTCTGTGCTGCTAAAGTTTATGTTTTGCTTTGCTTTCCTGTATCTTAAGATCATAGTTTTAGGGCTGGAATGGATCATATAATTTAATTCCTTCATTTCAAAAGGGAAGAAATTGGTACCCAGAGTAGGGAAGTGAATGTCCAAGAACCCATGGGAAAGTAGCCAAGTCAGGACCTGCCTTTCTCCTGCAGACATAACTCACTGCTTGCCACCCTTTCCAAGCCTGGCTTTTCCTTCCATTAAGACATACAGGCCTGAAAGGAGGAGTCAGCCTATTCCTTGACCCATACTTTCAATTCTGGGATGCTTTTCTGCTGTTATCACTCAGCAACTTCACTCAGTTGGTTTATATCACCCTTTTCAAATGTTCATTGCTGTCATCTGCTGGCCTTGAGGTCAATCTCGCTCCATTCTTAATAAATTCAAGACCTGGGTTAGGGTATTTCTCTCTACTCCATACCTTGCTATATTTGGTGTGACTTCAAAATAGCCTGTCAAACATCTGAGACTCTAAATTAATGAAAATCCTAATTTCCCATGATCTTACTCATCACCATGTCTCAGCTATCCACAGAGGCAGTTACGCTTCAGATACTACTCACTGACCCAAACCATTTGAAACTTGGACTTTGAAATTCTTCTCTGTTTACAGTCTCCTGCCATTTCTTCTGTCTCTTCCAGGGACTTACTCTTCCTAAATAGGCTGTGTCCTTAATGTAATGTTGAATACCTCCATCTCTCCTGTTTCCATCCCTGTTCTGGCCTTACTTTCTTTCACTGTCTAAATGATAGTTTCTTAAAATGTGGGCTATACCCCTCTCCATTCCCATGAGACTGCAAGGTGGTAGTTTGTAGAGCACTTGGCCTAGAGTCAGGAAGACCTGAGTTCAAATTTAATCTTAGACATTTGTAAGCTGTATGAGCCTGGATCAGTCACTTAGTCTCTGTTGGCCTTAGTTCCTTCATCTTTAAAATGGGAATAGTAATAGCATACAACCTTCGTTTGCTTCAGTTTTTCCACCTTTAAAACGGGAACAATAATAGAACCTACCTCCCAGGGTTGTTTTGAGGATCAAATGAGATAACAAGTGTAAAATACTTAGTACAGTGACCAGCACATATCATAAATGCTAGTCATTGTCCTCGTCATTGTCATCATCATCATCATCATCATCATCATCATCATCATCATTTGAAGGGGTGTGTTCCAAGAGAACTTGGATGGGAAAAATTATATTTTTATATTTACTGATCCCTAAAAGAAATTTAGCATTTTTTTCAATAATTTAAAAACTGTATTCTGATAATAAGAGCTCCATAGACTTTGCCAATTGGCCAAAGGGGTTTGTAACACACAAAAAGGTAAAATACCCTTGCAAAAAAGGCACTCTTTCACCCTTGAATCCTTTGATCTTTTTTCCTCCCTTTCCTCCTTTTCTTTCTGTTGTGTCAATCTTACTAATTCTCAACCCTATGTCACTCCCACTTTCTATCATCTCTGCCCTACTCCCTAACCAGTGAATGGTGCTGGGTGAAGTCATTAAACCATGCTGACTGGGTGGAGTACAAATTGTTATCTTGCCTCCATACCCTAACTGCTACAGTGCAATATTTTAATTTTTTCTCTTTCCTGGGTCATCTCCAGTCATCCTGATGAATATCTGGGCACTGGACCCAGATGGCTCCAGAGGAGAAAGCGAGGCTGGTGACCTTACACAGCCCTCCCTCACTCAAATCAAAGTCAGCTGCAAGGCATGTCATCATTTCCCTGATGCCAAGGTCCTCTTTGAAAATGAAGAACAAACGCATTTTTTCACTTATTTATATCTCCATGTTTTTAAACATTCTCTTTCAAGTCCCTGCCTTCATTCTTCTCCCTATCTTCTCCAGTAAGTGGCTTTACCTCCTACTTTACTGAGAAGACTAAGAGTATCCATGAGATTCTTCATCTAACTACTAGATAACTTTGATACTTCTCGCTCTTTTTACCAATCCTTTACTCAAGTCTCAAAGAATGACATGTCCTTTGTTGCTACATGTCACTTTTTTTACTTGTACCCTCAGTACCATCATCATTATTCCCACCTCTCCTCCTCATTCTATTTTTCAATATTTTCACATCTGTTACCTTTTCTTCTACTTTCAATTATTCTCAATTTACCCCATTCTTTAAAAATAATGGTTTATTCTCTCAAGGTATTATCCTATATCTCACTTCCTTTTAATTGCTAAACTCCTGGAAAAAGTAAATTATTTAACTACATTTACCACAACCTATACTTACTTTGCTCAAACCGTTAAATCTGTGCCTTGATACCATTATTCTACTGAAATTTCTATCTAAATCTGATGGATTTTTCTCAGTTCTCCTTTTTTGACCTTTCCATTGTTTCAGATGCTCCCAGAAACTCTTCATGCTTGGGTTCTATGACATTGATTTCTGTTGGTTCTCCTTCTACTTGTAGCTACTTTTTATATTTTCCTACCTTTGTGTAGACACTCTTCCCTCCTTCAACTACCCCTTTCTTGGTTCTGTCCAGGTCTCTCCTCTTTTTTCTGTACACTCATTCCCTTAGCGATCTTATCTGTCCCCATGGATTCAGTTATCATCTCTATACATACGACTTCCAAATCTATTTATCTAACCCTGACCCTCCTGACTCTGGTACTCCTTGATAGATCCATTCATATGCCCCACCTTCTTCTCAAAGTCAATATGTCTAAAATTGAACCTCAAAATTTTCTCCCCAAAACTTTACCATCATCCTAACCATGCAGTTTTGAAACCCTGGGACCATTTGGATCTCTTTCTCTCTCTTATCTCCCATACAAAATTAGTTTCCATGTCATGTCAATTTTATCTCCCTAGAAGCTCTTGTATCCATCTGCTTTTTTCCCTTTTCTATTGTCACAACTCTACTTCAGGCCTTCGGACCACCCAAATAGAATATAATTAGGTGGCAAAATGGATAGAATGATGAACTTCAAGTCATAAAAACCTGAGTTTGAATCCTGCCTCAGTCACTAACTGACTTGTGGCTTTGTCAGCCTCAGGCTCTTTATTGGGAAAGTGGAGATAATAATAGGCCCTATCTCACAGGGTTCTGAGGTTCAAATGAGATAACAAAGGTAAAATGCTTTGCAAAATCATTACATAAATGGGAGCCATTATGATCACTTTTGTTGTTGTTATTAGAGCAGCTTCCTACAGTAAATGCCCTCCCTGTTGCCAATCTCTCTCCTCTCCAATTCTTTTTGTACACAACTGCTAAAATTGTCTTCATTTGAACCATGTCACCCACCAGCTCCATTTGACCTTCAGTCATTCCCACTGGTTTTGAGTATAAAATACAAACTTAACCTGGCATTTAAGCACCTCTTCAATCTGGTTTCAACAAATCTATGTCATTGCCTTTCACATCCTCCAACATTCTAGTCAATTTAGACTGGATTAAACTTGCTCAAACTTTATGTGCTTTCAACCATACTTGTGCTCAGATTATATCTCCCAAGTCTCCTTCCTATCGAGTTTACAATCTACTAAGAATGTTAGTGAGAGTCATGAATGACATGCATAAACATACATAATTATAACAAAAAGTAAGGGATATTGATGGTGAAAGAGAGATCCAGGCAAAATGCTTCAGAAAGGTTTGAGGATGGGCCACCACGGTGCTGTAGTAGATAGAGCACAGAACCTGGAGTCAGGAAGACCTCAGAAATTCACTAGCTGTGTGACCCAGGGCAAGTCATTAAACCACTATTTGTCTCAACTTCCTCAACTGTAAAATCAGTAATAATAATGCTTATCTTGCAGGGTTGTTGTTAGCATTGAGTGAGATGATAATTGTAAAGCTTTTAGCATAATATACAGCACATAGTAATTGCTTTGTAAATGTTGTTATTGTTATATTATATTTTATATAATATCATATGTGTTATTATTATTATCATAACTATTATCATAATCATTATTATTATTTCTGGCTTTAAGAATCCTCGACTTGCTTGGGACACTTCCTCTGTGTAGCTTTCTTTGCCTGCCTACTGAAAGTGCGCTCTCCCTCTTCAGACTTTTCTAGAGCATTCTTCTAGATCTCTCCTTCATCTCAACTACCTCTTACTTTCTGTCATACTTATCTCTGCATGCACATAGATATGTGTTTATTATAAGGTTAATGGGATTTAAGATCCTCCCTGCCCATTAATGGACCTCATCTGGAGCCCATTAAGGGAAACTTGCTTAGGGGAGGCTTGCTTGTAGGAAGGCTTTCATACCTTTTGCTAATTTCTAATTAGGCACTGAATCAGGATGATTGTGATGCCTTCTGGGTCTGAGAAGTGTATACATACTCTGAGTTGGTATTTGCTTTGGGGGCTCACCTATGAGAAGGATCTTGTGATTCCTTGGTCAAGATTCTGAGTGGCCATATTTTCAGAGCTCCCTGACTGCTCTGATGTAAAGGCTCTCTCCATCTAGGGATGTAGATAAAATTTATAGTTGATTCAGACAGAGCTCTGTCTGTTGGTCTTTATTTCTCTGCTTGTATTTTCCATGAAGTTCAGAGTGCTGACTTTTCCTTTGAACTAGTGCATGTGATTAAAAAATATTGTTGACCCCTTAAACAGCTATCTTTTCTAGTAAAGCAGAACTAAGAACTTGTGCTAGCAGCCATCCCAGATATGCCAGTGTGGTTGCTGATACATTTATACACATATATGTTTAAATACACAATGTGTATATATGCTCATGTGTATATGTGTGCATATATATGTGTGTATGTGTATATATGTATACATACCCACACATCCACCCCCACCCCCACCCGTACCTAGCTACCCCCACCCCCATATATATATATATATGTATATATATTTGCCATTATCCTCACCCCCATGCTCAGTAAATTATAAGCTCATTAAAACAAGAGACTGTGTGCTATTTGTAGAAAAAGTAACATTCCTAACACCTAACAAAGTCTCCTACACATAGTAGACATTTTATGTTTTTTGGATTTAATTTGAACCCAGGTGTTCTGGCTCCAAATCCAGTTTTCTTTTTTGCTACTCTGTACTGACACCTTTTTTACTCTTATCTTGTACATACCAACTAGTTTCTTATTTTCCCTTTTTGCTATTTGTTTGCAAAACACTTCATAAATATAATCTTATTTTATCTTCCCAACAATCTTGGGGTGTAGGTGCCATTGTTATCCCTCTTTTATAGTTGAGGAACTGAGGCAGATGGCAGCTAAGTGACTTACTCAGGGTCACACAGCTAGTAAGTATCTCAGTCAGGATTTGAAATTAGATCTTCCTGACTCCACATCTAACACTCAATTCACTGCTCCACCTGTCTGTCTGTAAAGTAAAGAATAACATATTAAAATATCCAAATTTTACCCCACTCTATCTAATCCATTGGAATTCAACAAGCATTAATTCAATAACCACTATGCTCCAGGCACTGTGCTTGGCACTGGTGATATCAGAATAAATCAGTGGTTCTCAACCTTCCTAATGCTGCAACCCTTCAATACTCATATGTGGGAGTATCTGCATGTAGGTGGACCCTCCTGGAGATGGATAGAGGAGCTGTGTCTCAGTTCCTAAGACCATCGGAAATATGTTTTCTGATGGCCTTAGATGACCCCTGTGAAAGGATCATTCAACCCCCAAAGGGGTTGTGACCCATAGGTTGAGAACTGCTGAAATAAATGGTCTTTGCCTTCAAGGAGCTGGAAGTCTACTGGGCAGACAAATGTATGCATTTTTTTATGCCTAAGAAAAATTAAAATGTTTACAAAGTAATTTCACAGTAGGGTTGAATGCTAATAACTGAAAGGATCTGTCACTTAGTCAAAAGACATTTGTTAGCCACCAATTGTCATGTGCCAGTTAAGCAATGGGAATATAAAAAAAAATGAAAAGAAAAGCTGTTCCTCCCCTCAAGGAGCTTCCATTCTAATGATAGAAGACAACAAACAAGAACAAATTGAAATAGGACTGAGGCAGGAAGCTACATCATGGAGGCATGATGGCAAAGTCCAGAGCTTTGGAAACAGGTGGGAAATGAAGAGTTGGTTGGCCTGGGCACCCTTATTAAATGGAGGATCTCTCCATCTCTAACATCTCCAATCAGGGGCAAGGGTCCTGGAGGCAGGGGATATTGGTGAAGTATGAGTTCTAGGGCTGAAGTGATCTTGCAGGATGATGGGGCATGATGACAAAGTCCAGAAGAGTATAGCCCACTGGGAAATTATTAGGAAAGCCTTTATGGAGGAACTCTGCCATATTTTAATTCCACAGAACAAGCTGCCTGTCCCAGGATAAGTTCACCACTTCTGATTTCCTCATCATGCTGCTAACTTCTTGGATACCACATCTCTGCCTATTCTCCCCTGTGACTGGTGGGCTAAAGGGGTAGAATACTAAACTCCTTCCAATTCCTTCCTTTATACAAGGACCCGCACTTGTATCTCTCTCCATTTTGCATCTACAGCCTAGTTTCTAAACAGGATGCCCCTACATCAGGTACCCACTCTGGTGTGTCTTTCCTCCTCCACCTTTTTCTCCCTTCCTTTTGTGTATTGTCTTCTCCTATTAAAGAGTAAGCCACTTGAGGGCAGGAACTGTTTTTCTTTTTCTGAGTTGTATCCCCAGCACATAGCACAGTGCCTGACACATAGCAGGCCCGTACTAAATGTTCATTTTAGCTGAGCTTTGAAAGGAGCTAGGGTTCACAAGACATAGCAATGTGAAGGGAGACTATTTTAGGTGTGGTGTGTAGGCTTTTCAAAGGTATATGGATAGGAAAAAGAATGGCATGTCTGTAGAACAGCAGATAATCCAGTTTGGTCAGGCTGCAGAATATGTGAGAGAGAATCATGTGAAATCAAGCTGGAGAGATATGCCAGAGTCTGATTTTGAAAGACTTTAAAAGCCAGAGCTTTCAATATTCCTCAAATACGGGTCTTACCAAGTTTCTCCCCAATGAAGGAGCCTTTATGAGTCCCTAATGCTGGTAAAATAAATCAGGGAGGATGGATTGGAGAGGGGAAAGACTGGAGGTAGAAGACCATTTAGGAAGCTATTGTAAGAATCTAGGTGAGGGGTGAGGGAGGGTTTGAGCTAGGATGATTTTTCTGTTTGAGAAGATTATATTCCTGGATTGTTTTGAGTTATCCTCAAATCATACCCTCTCCTCTATCTAGGTTACTGATGAAAATGGAAGTGATGATGATTTTCTTTCACATTTAGTAGGAAAGTTTAAGAAGAGGGGGGAATGCCCTTGCTGAGTGCCCCAGCTTGTCTTAGTATGCCTAGTGGTTAGCAGTAAAGAATGCACGGTCTAGGGACAGAAGGGTTGGCACTGGGAAGTTTATTATGATGGTGATTCTTCCATAATGACCTCATTATAGCCTTTCGTCTTCATTTCTAGACACAAAATCTATGCATGAAAGGAACATACATCAGATGTTGAGCAGCTGGAAATCCTACGATATAGTGGTTTGTCGATTTTCTGGGGAAATGGGCCATTAGGACAGCCCTCTTAATGATATCGAGGAGGATCAGAAAAGAGAACTCATCCACATCAAGGAGATCTCAAGCCATCCAGACACTTACATGCTCATCTGATATTGTGTGAGATAGTGGGGACAGAAATACACCCGTTTGTGACTGGATTTATATTTTCTTTGGTTATTGATAAGACTGTTGACTAGGACAGAGTCAAAAGCCCCACCTGATACAGTAAGAAGGGCACTGTCAGGGGCAAGGCAGGGGTTTGAGGTAAAATCACACCTCTGCCACTTACTACACATATGACTTTGGGTAAATCGTTTCAACTCTCTGAATCTCAGTTTCCTTATTTGTAACATGAGAGGGGGTGGGGGTAGATTATACCAGATCATCTCTAAGGGTGCTTCCAGCTCTAAATCTGTGATTGTCTAAGAGAGATGAAACTGGCCACTTTTCTTTCCTCAACTAGACTCTTGTGTTTTTTTTTTAAGCTCGTGCCAGTAATGTGCTACTGACAACATATAACTCTAATAAAAGACATCATTATGCTTAAAAAATGTTAACATGTATTTGTTCCAAATTTGATAACCAATGTGCATCAGAAAAGTTGAGACCCAACACAGAACTTCTGTTACTAAAGTCAGAAAGACTCATCTTCCTGAGTTCAAATCTGACTTCAGACACTTATTGGCTGTGTGACCTTGGGTAATTCACTGATCCCTGTTTGCTTTCATTTTCTCATCTGTGTAAATGAGCTACAGAAGGAAATGGCAACCTACTTCAGTATTAAAATACACATACACACTCACACACACACTCACACACACACAGAAGGATAAAGATTATTTGGGTATCTTGTCTTGGAACACTTTTTAATACAAGAATGAAACAGAAATTTCTGTACACAAATGAAAGAGTCTCAAGGAACTTACATTCTACTTGAGAAAAATAACAATATTTAAGGGCTCTTTCTAGTCCAGTGGATCAGGAGAACCAACATCAGCAGGACAGAAATGCATCCTTTTTTTGGCCTCAGCAAAACATTGTTTTTCTCTGTTGACCAACATCCTTCGAAAGAACTCCTTGGTTTAATGGATATATATCTTGCCATCCTGCCATCAGTAATCTGAACAGCTTGAAATACTGTCTGTCATCTTACATTGCTTTCTTTCTGAAGCAAACACAATCACTGGGTTGTTTTTCATTGATTTAAAAACATTGACTTGCTGAAGCATGAGCTTGTGTGCAGTCATAATTCTTGTCTTTTCTTCCTCAGCAAAGTCTGTGATCATTCTCTGAGTTTTGAGCAGGTGTCATGTATCAGATCCAAGTGCTTAATCAATGCACTAGAAGGAATCTTTTCCTTAAGGCCTTGTGTTTACTCCATTCTCATTTATCTTGGGAAAGATCTTCAAATGCTTTTTGAAGATACTGGAAAAGAGCAGGTTAGCATTTCCCCTTGGCAAGAAAAGCTAGAAGAACATGAGACTCCCCTGTCCATTCTTTAGTCTTTCCCTGGCAGCTTAATCCTAAATTCCTTTGCCAGCATCTCTGGGTCACTTTATTCCCTGGCAATGTAACAAACAATACTATTATTTATAGGATCCCAGACAACTCATGAAGTAACCAGCCAGAGATACCTCAGTAAAACCAGACTGACATTGTTTCCATGCATTCAAAATAGCAATTTCATGATTGCCTTAGGAGTCCTGTTGAATGGTGGAAAGAGAGGGTTATAAAACACTTAAAAAAAATCACATCCCTGTGAGCTAAATAGTTTAATTATATTTCATAGATGGGGAAACTGAGGCACAGAGAAGCTAAGTTAGTTGTTTAAGGCCATGTAGCTAACAAGAGGCAAGACTGGGACTTTAACCCAGGACTTTGGACTCTAAATTCTTTCCCTTTGATCATGTTAGGCTTGACTGTCAGCTGAACAGCTTTGGAGGAATCACTTAACTTTTTCTCTGTTAGTTTCACAGAATCATTCTCCTATAAAGTAGAGAGTTACAGGAAATAATTTCTAAGGTATTTTGCCACCTTTTACCTCTTTGATTTTTGCAAATTCATTTTCCATTCAGTCGATAACATTTATTAAGTGCCTAGTATATACCGGGTGATGTGCTAATGTAGGGGACACAAAAAGAAGCAAAAGACGGTTCCTGCCCTCAAGAAACCTGAAATCTAATGATATTTTTGACAACTACTTACTAGCTAGTCATATATTTTGAAAACTACTTACTAGCCTAATAAATAGTGGTGTGCTGGAAAATATTTAACAACTGGCTTTTTGCTCCCTTTCCCTCAGAAGTATGCTCACCACCCTTTTAAGTTTAATCTGTATTAGTAACATTCTCTTCTTACTTTCTTGAGTCTATTCAATCAACAAAACAATAAGTCAAGTCCTGATCTGTAGCATTTCTAAGGTAGAAATGCTCACACTGCTCAGTATGAGTTGGCTCCAGCATACCACTGCTATGAAAGTAGGTTTACGGAGATGTAGAATATAGCCCACCATTCCATCTCTAAAAGAGGGAGAAAAGCATTGGAATTACATTTTCTTTCTTTTTTTTACCTTTTTGTAGGGGGGAAGGCAGGGCAATTGGGGTTAAGTGATTTGCCCAAGATCACATAGCTAGTAAATGTTAAGTGTCTGAGGCCGAATTTGAACTCAGGTCCTCCTAACTCCAGGGCTAGTGCTCTACTCACTGCTCCACCTAACTGCCCCTGAACCACATAGTCTTAAGTTAGATTATGACTAATAAGAGTTTTCCAGAAATGGCCTAAAATTTCATCTTATTAGTCTTATTTGATCTAGGTAAGAAGTACTAAATAAAAGTGATGTAATGTTACTTACTAGCTCTTTTTGAATCAACCGTGGAATCTGTCTGGTTCATTCACAGCTTATTCTTTGATTAGTCTGGAATTTATATCCTAGCAATTTTGTTTTACTTTAATTTTTTGCCAGGTACAGAGCACCAGTAATTTATTATACCCACCTTACCCCAAAGGCAGATTTTGACCACTAAAATTCAGTGTAAGGGTTTCAAGCAATTCTAGGGACCAGGAAGAGAAAGCAAAGATCATGAAGTCAGGAAGAACAGGGGAAGAGAAGGCCTGTGCAGAGACTGAAGGTGGACAGATCTAGGAAAGAGACAGAAGTAAACTGGAATGCATACGGCAATTAAAAATGTATCGGTATATGATTCATTTGGAATTCCTGGCTCTTTTCAGGATTAATTCTAGTAGAAAATAAGGTGATATTCTCACCCTTACTTCTTCTCACTATTATTTTTTAAACCCTGGAAAATTTTAATGTTTATTTTTAATACAGAGTTTTAAAGAGACTGAACTGAAACTTGCTGCTTCTGGGACATTCCTGCCAATGGAGAAGATCCAAATTGGCTCTACCACGAAGAGACAGCTATGCCCACATAAGGATATTTTGGCTTTCTGCTTTTGTAGACTTTTTGCCAGGCAGACAATCCGTACAGAACTGAGAAAAGACAAATGAGGGCAAATAGTTATAACGGATGTGGTCAATTGGCTAAAACACAGACCCAAAGGAAGGATATCTAGATACCATTTTGGGGTCCTTGAGTGGTTTGCTGGATGGATTTGAGTAAACCAGAAAAGCCTTTCTATCTAGTGTCCCATTGAACAAATAGAGAAATACCCCTGACCCTCCTTCTGAGTGGTATAGAAACAACATCATTCATTCTGATTGTTCGCTCTTATTGTACAGGGGGCAATATTCCTCTTAGGATGAGTAAAATCTGGTCTGTGTGTGGAGAAGTACTTGCTCTATAATTCCCATGGTAGGGAAGGGGATTAGAACATTGATAGGTAAGTAGGGGAACTGGAGGAGGGGCAGGAAGAATAAACTCTTCCACCCCTCCCCAATCCATAGAGCAGTGGTTCTCAACCTTCCTAATGCTGTGACCCTTTAATACAGCTCCTCATGTTGTGGTGACCCCCAACCATAACATTATTTTCATTGCTACTTCATAACTGTAATTTTGCTACTATTATGAATTGTAACATAAGTATCTGATATGCAGGATGTATTTTCATTGTTAAACATTGAACATAACCCACAGGTTGAGAACTGCTGCCATAGAGATTTCCTTCCAAGAGTTACTGCCTTTTGATCTACGTGATCTAGTGGACCAGGTGCTAATTCCAGCTCTACCACTGGTGTCATCCTGGTCAAGTAATTTTACATCTCAGGGCCTCTCTTTCCTCATCTGTTAAAAGACAGTGTGAAATTAGATGATTTCTAAGATCCTTTTACATCTTAGTGCTCGTCCAATTAAAGGACACATGCAAGACAACATACATAAAGCAATTCAATTTAATTCCATGAACATTTGTTAAGTGCCTATTATGATCCAGGTACAGTGCTAAATGCTGGGGATACTAAAAGAGTCAAAAGACAATACCTGCCCTCAAGGAGCTTACAGTCTAATGGAGGAGACAAGAGACAAACAAATATATAAAAAATGAGCTATGTAATTAACAAAGGGAACGCACTAGAATTAAGAAGGGTCAGGGAAGGCTCCCTGTAGGAGGTGAGATTTTAGTTGGAACTTAAAAGAAGCCAGTACTCAGTATTTATACAATGATGTCTGAATCTAGGCATTGTGACATAGCTCTCCAGTTGAGCCATAACTTTTGCAACAAGAAAGCAAATCAGACTTGACGGCATTGACTGCCTCACTACGGAAGCCACACAGATGGGAAAGGAGCACCGGCAAATTGCTTTTGGCTGTACTTTATAACAACATCATATATTTTAGGTTTCTCTTCCTTTATGTGCTGTACATGTTTCTGTCTTATTTAGAAATAGTGATTGAACAATGACTTCAGCTGTTGGGCCTCTCTCTAGAAAGTGACTGCTTTGACATTTGCTTTCCCTCTTGCAAGACTCTCAGAGCTCGCACTTCATCTAGGCAGTGGAATAGCCCACTTTTCCAATGTGTGTGATAAGCAAGTTGAAATAGTTTACTGTCATGGCAACTGTTCTAATTAGTACAGAAGTCGATCTGGCACGTGGAAGTTCACAGGAGAGGCAGTCTCCTGTTAACATCAGGAGTAGCCAAGCTAGATGGACCACATATACACCAGCTTTCGGATCTCTCATCTGAATGAGAGTTCCCTTAAACAGTTACCAAGACACAGAATCTTTAGCTATCATGAAGCAAAGAAGAGCTGTGGGGCAGTCATAGTTAATTAGATGCTTTCTTTAGAAGTCATGCCACTGACTAGACTCAGAGATGTCTCTTAACCATTTTGCTATTGAGTTTTTCAATCTGTAAAACCCAGAGTTGGCTAATCCTCATGGCAGGGCTGCACGTGCTGTTGTTAGGGTAGGGGTTTCTAGGAGACTCCTTCAACTTCTATTTCCTATGCTGGGCTCCCCTTCCTGACACTAGCAAAAAGTTGAGCCGGCTAGTGGTTCATTTCCTTCCTTGCCTTCTACCCCCATTCTTCATTTGGATAGTCACTGAAGGGAGTCTAAGCCTGCAAAACACAGATGCATATCTATTTAGGGCCCACAGATGCAGCTTAATATAGACTAGAGAAACACTACTTGTAAAGCATGTAAACTGCCCAAGAGTCAGGTCATCTAGTCCAACCTGTATATAAGCAGAAATCAATGGGCAGGAACCTCAGTTGCAGGAAAATTAAGCAGACAACATGGTGTAATGGATAGCGTATTGGATTTAGAGTCTTTTGAGTTCAAATCTGGCCATTTGCAAGAGCTGTGTGAGCATAGGCAAATAATTTATAACTTGATAAGAATATCACAGATGCTGGAGGTATTATAAGAGACCGATCCACAAAGCATAGTCCATTATCAGTAATAAAAATGAACACCTCACAGACTCAGAATGCAGTATCTGGAACCCTCTTCCACACTCCATTCCACATACCCAATACTTCAAGAGATTGGAAGAGCTCTGGACCTTACCATCTACTAGGACACTCACAAAGCAGGACACCCCATTTTTTACTGTAAGCCTAAGTCAGTTGGGATGCCTTAGAGATGTTTAAATTCTCTACATAGAGCAACAGGGATAAAATGGAGGTAGAGAGGGAAAGAGGGAATGGATTGATTTCTCAAAAAGAAAATAAATGACCTTATATCCTTATCTTATAGTTTCTTTTTAAACCAATGGGTGGGGGGGGGGGGAGGATCACATATTTTTACAAAAAGTAAATTCTTTTACTCCTACATAATACAAGAAATATTAGATTGATCATGTGATTAATTAAATTCGTTGACAAATGGTGAATGAGAAATTAAGTGTTTTGACAGTGGGTGCTTTTTTTCTTTTGAAAGTTTATTATCACTTTAATATCTCTTTTCTTTCTATTCCCAGGACTTCCATTTATAAGTTAATTGGTTATGCAGAGGATTGGCTGATACTCTTGTCTCTTGAATACTTGTAGATATACTAGGTATGTAGGTATGAAAAAGAGTGGACTTTAGTATCAACATTTATATGAGTGGCTGGGGAACCCCAAAATGTGCAGAATATGAGAGCTGGAAGGGACCTCAGAGCTTATCTAGTTATAGGGTCACAGGTGGAGAGCTGAAAGGTATCTTTCACCTGGGCTAATTCTTGCATTTTATAGATGAGGAAACTAAGGTTCTGAGATGTGCAGAACCAGGACTGAATCTAAAACCCAGGAGTTGCAAATATCAACCTAAGGCTTTTTTTTTCACTTTAATGTATAATCTTCCTTCATTGGTGCTCTCCCCAGGTTTCCAATTCCTACTAAGAAATTTTTGGGATCTGAGACTGAACTGATGAACTGGACATCAGTAGAGCAGATGGGCCTTCCTGGGGACAAGCTGAGACATACTAGTCCACTAGGACTTCCTCAGAATGGAGGCATCTTTAGCTTTCTGAAGGTTCTCTGAGGAGAGTAGAAATTCTGACTTACTTCAGTTCTGCCCAGGTCTAGAATGAATCTAGGCAAGTTCAAAAATTCCGGAATCACTCTGGTTTCTAACAGAGACTGAGAAAGGGCCACTAGGTTGGGACTGTCAGTTGTATGATTCTCAGATTTCATTGGTACTCCTTCTACCAAATCAAATTGTAACATTTCCAAACCTTGGTAGATGTTTTCATTTCTATGGTTAAATTTTACACACACACACACACACACACACACACACACACACACACACACACACAAATATACACATGTATGTATACATACATGTATGCATGTGTCTACACACGTGTATATATATATGCACAAACATAGATACATGCATGCATACCTATATACAATCTGGTGGCCAATTCTCTGTTGATGAGTCTCACAAAACTTAGCTAGTCTGGTCCTGGTATGACAGATATAGAGAAAGGACTCCGTTAATGACATTCAATACTTTCCCTCAGGGGACAGCATCCTGACATTCTGCTCTTTAAACACACACACACAGAGACCAGTTGCTGTTTTTTAATTGAGTTAGAGCATCACAGATTGTAAGTGATAGCTGTAATGGATTTGTATATTTTCAGAGTTAATGTGGTATTCTATTTTTGAGGTGGTAAGAAAAGGCTAAATATATGTGAGAGTTTTTTTTCTAAATTTTTTTTGGCCAATCTTCCCTCCCCACCCATATCTTGGACTGGGGTCTGGGAGTGGACAGAGAAGTACATATTTGGTTAAGTAATTATGTAATAATAAGGGTGTGAATTGGTGCATGGGATAGACCTGCCATATTGGACTTAGGAAGTCCTAACTGAAGGTTCTGCCTTTGCTAAATTCATGGTGTGACCCTGAGCAACTCAAACTCTCAGTGCTCTTAGTTCTCCAAGACTCTAAGATGCTCATTTGCATTGATAGAAGGAGTTTTCTGACTGTGAGTTTCCTATGCCAAATAATGGACAAGTCTAGGTGCCCCTTGGGTAAAGCACCCCAAACCCTCTTTGTAATCAGGAGGTTTAGAGTAAGCCTAACATTCCACAATGACTGAAGGACTTGATCCAATTTGCCAATTGGTGTGGGGACATTATCTGCCACAAGGTTCTATTCTCTTCTTGAGGGAGCCAAAAAATTCATGACTAGAAAAAGGAAATGAATAATGGGCCAGACTAGACTAGGAGACCTTTAGAGAGATAGAGCAATGTAGAAGTCAAGTTTATTCAGTGTGGGTTTGGGTTATTTTTATTTAATAAACACTCTACCTAATACTGTTGGTCTATGCAGTCTGGAGTATGTAACGGCAAAAGCGTGGAAAGGAAATTGGGGAAAGATGACAGAGGTGACATCTAGTTATGGTGCTTATATCAGAAGAAAGAGGTCATTTTTTTTTAAGCAGTATTAGAGATAGCCTAAGGGAGATCCGTGAACCCTACAGGCCAACCAGTCATAGGGACCAAGAAAGTTTAAGAGATGTTTTACCTGGCATTCAGCAATCAAGAAAGGTTTATATATTAATGAGAGGCAGTTAGGTAGTGCAGTGGATAGGGTACTGACCCTGGAATCAGGAAGACTCACCTCCCAGAGTTCAAATCTGGCTTTAGACACTTACTAGGTTACTTACCAGTGACCCTGGACAAATCACTTAAGCCTGTTTGCCTCAGTTTCCTCATCTGCAAAATGAACTGGAAAAGGAAATGTAAAATTACTCCAGTATCTTTGCCAAGAAAACTCCAAATGGCATCATAAAGAGTCAGACTCAGCTGAAACAACTGAATCAGTCAATGAAAAATGAAAACCTTAGGATGAAAGGCAAAGATCAGGGGTGGGGAACCTGTGACTTTGGTGCCACGTGTGACCTTCTAGGTCAAAAGGATTTGTTCTGTGAAGTTTAGATTCAATCAAAGGCCTGCACTTGAGGACCTAGGAGGTCACAGGTTCCCCATCCCTGGGCAAAGTCCTTTGGGTAAGTTCCAAGGTGGGGATGGTAGCCAGGTAACTTTCTTGAGCTCTCTCATTCAATTGGAAGTGGAAGAATTATAATCACAGACCAACACTATGAGAAGAGGAACAATGTAGGGAAAAATATTAAGTATACAAAGATTCCTTACAGTGGTTTGCAATAAATAGTGGCCTAAATGAATACTTCTTATGAAAATATGTAACTCATTTCCAGGAAGTAGCTTATACCTTGGGAAAAAAAAAATCAGGCTTGTTATATAACAAGACAAAATAACACGGTACAGCTTTAATAGCTGCAGTTAATACATTAAACATATGTTTCCCTAAATAATGACCATTTTTAATGATTTTTCACTCCTAATTACAATATTAAATCATTCACTTTTTAATTTGTTCTGTGACATATTTTTATTTTTTTTCCAGACTGAAGGATGGTCGAGTTGAAGTTCTACATTTCTCTACTTTGCTTCACATCATTGATCTAAAGCTGCTGCGTATTGTTATGGTTTATGATTGTATTATTTTTGGTGACTCAATTTCCATATGAAGATCACCTCATATTTTACAAGCCTGATTTTTTACATATTTTATATTTTACAACCCAAGAAGACCTGAGTTCAGATCCTGCCTTACACATGTATTAGCTATGTGACTCTGAACAAGTCACTTAACCTCTGCCTCAGTTTCCTTATCTATAAAATGAGACGGCTGGACTAGATGGTCTTTTAGGTTCTTCCTAGCTCTAAATCAATGATCCTGGGAAAAGAGCTATAGGTTTCAAAAGTCTCTGATATATTCATCAATTTCCAGTGATCCACATTGTGTTGATGACTGTCAGTTCTTCATATTCTCAGGCAGTCTCTGTGTAGGCTACAAGGTGATACTTTAAGAAGCCATGTGTCCTGGAGGCCAGCTGAGTGCCTAATATGGAAGGACTCCCATTGGAGTTCAGCAAATGTCTTAGGCAGTGATGAATATTCACCTATCAAATGAGGCAGGTAGGTGGACAGAGTGCTGGGCTTGCAGTCACGAACACCTGAGTTCAAATGTGACCTCAGACACTCACTAGCTGTGTGACCCTGGGCAAGTCATTTAACCCTGTTAACCTCAGTTTACTCATCTGCAAAATGAATGGGATGAGGAAATGGCAAACCACTCCAGTATCTTTCCAAGAAAATTCCAAAGGAGTCACAAAGAGTCAGACAAGAACGAACAACAAGTACTGAGTTTAAAATTGGTAGGCAACAAACTTTTATTTGCTACCTACTCTGTACACGGCACTTTGCTAGGCCATGGGAGACACACACACACACACACACACACACACACACACACACACACATATACATGCACAAGTGCACGTGAGGAAAAATAAATGGAAAAATGACAGCTCTTGAATGAGTAGTAGCCTAGGGCTTCAGGACCCTGTCTTCAGTGGTGGTGATTGGGTTGGGATGGGAAGGCCTGGGAAGGGGAAAGGCCCATAATGGCCCCAGGAGTCAGTGGAAATGCTGTGTTCTTTCTCTCCTGAAGCTCTTTATGACTACCTTTACCACAGTTAAAATGAGATTATATATGTAAAACCTTTGCAAACATGAAACTACTACATACGTGTTTGTGATTATTATTATTAATAATAAAATAATTATTTAAAGTTTGAAAAGCATTTTACAAATCATCTCATTTTATCCTCACAATAGCCCTGGGAGGTAAGTGCTATTTTTATCCCCATTCTACAAATGGGGAAACTGAAGCTGAAAGAGGTCAAAGGACTTGCCCAGGGTCACAGAGCTAGTAAGTGTTTGAGGCCAGATTTGGACTTAATCTTTCTGACTCCAGGTCCAGGATTGTATCCACTGAGCCTTCTAGCTGCCCAGGTTATATACGTTTGAGTAAGCTTCCCTCTGCAGAAACTGTCTATAGCAGTGGTTCTCAACCTGTGGGTTATGTTCAATTTAAATACATCCTGCATATCAGATATTTACATTATGATTCATAACAGTAGCAAAATTACAGTTATGAAGTAGCAACGAAAATAATTTTATGGTTGGGGGTCACCACAACGTGAGGAACTGTATTAAAGGGTTGTGGCATTAGGAAGGTTGAGAACCACTGATCTATAGGAAATTACTATTTCCTCAACTATAAAAACGAGGGGGTTGGTCAAGTTGATCTCTCCATTTCTTTCCAGGTCTTAAAATAGTAGGGTCCAAGTATCCTAAGATGGCTAAAAGTTCTAATAGCTTTCTGTTATATTTACCTACAAGAGCTTGTGATATTGTCAATTTAATTGGAATCTGAGTCATTTTCTTGATCTGTAACCAATCTGTACCCAGGACAATTGTATCTCAGGGCAACCGAACTGCCTGTGTAAAAGATTGCCCCTTCCTAACCTTTCTCCAGCAGTTCTTTGTATTTTTTTTCTTCTTGGTTTCTACAGCTTTCTGTGTGTAGAAATCCCAACCCTACAATAAAATATTAAAGAAACAAATGTACTACAGAGAAAATTGAATTCGTGAGTTTTTCCTCCAGTGATTCCTAGAAGAGTGTGAAAAGATTTGCAAAGAATCAGGAAATTATGCATCTCTTTTTCAAGCATATAGTGAACTGGTTATTTTAAGGTAAAAAAAAAATCATCCCACTATGTCTGGCATATATGTATATATGTGCATGTGTCCTTGCCCAGGAAGAAGACCATCAGGAAAATAATTCTGGTTCTGTCACAAGGTCTTCCTTCAGTATTTTCCTTGACCTTCCAGTGCCACATAGATTGTTAATGCTATGACCTCAGAGTTTTGCTCCCTTATTTTCTAAAGCTGGCATGGATTATATGAATAGATGAGGACGTCCAATCTTGTCTCACAATATCTGTGAGGTAGCTTTGTAAGCAATGAATGTAAGTATTGAATATGTGAAGATTCATGGGCCAAACTGAATATAATTGTGGACAACTTAGATGAAGTGGCAGCACCTCTGAAAGCACTAGAAAAATTGAAAGGAAGCTTATATTTCATACCAAAAGGAGGCAATGTCTCCAGCTTGAAGCTTGAATAACTTTTGATGTCTCCCTTGAATGCCTGGAAGACATCTCACCTTAGAGATGAGTTTTAGAACACCACCTGAACCTAGGTGAGGATTTAAACTAGATTTGCAATAACTTAACACTGGTGAATAATTGTCGAAATGACCCATTTTTTTGTACAGTTAATGGCCTTATTTTTTGTTTGATTAGTAATCTGAAATGAATGCCCAAGTGAGAGACCAGGGAATTTGTTGTGGCTTAGCTATGGTGATCTGAGTTTTCCTTCCTGTTTTCTTTTGTTTGTTTGGTCTGACTGAAAACTGACCCTGTGGGGAAAGAAATCAGGAGTTTTTGTGAGAGATATAACTGTTGGTCAGATGAAAAGATCAATAGGACTGGAGTTGATGGACCTGGGTTTGAATCCTAGTTCCACCACTTAGTTGTGTGACCATTCAGAAATCACTTCATTTCTCTGGGCCTTATTTTATTCATCTTTAAAATTAGGGTTCAGAAGAAATGATTTACAAGGTTCTTTGAAACTACAAACCTATGTGTAGCCCTTAATTGAGGCAGTCTGGTTTTCTCCTGCAATTTTGTGTTTCTTTTAGGTCTCAGAGAGAAGGGAAATGCAGGACTGGGATGGCCACAAGGCATTTAATATAAACTGAATTGCCTGAGGTTGTTATAATGCTATCCCGCTAGTGGAACACTAAAAAAGGAGTCATTGGTGCTTTGGAGCAAGATTCCAGAAACCCAGAAATGAGAAGACCTATCAAGAGAAAAAGGAGAAATAACTTGAGGGTTATCTAGGGACTAGCCCATGATGGCATTAATTAGCCCATGTCTGCTAGTATGGAAGAGGAATGCTTTTACCTAGTTTTCTAGCTAAAAGGAGGAGCTCAGTTCCCAAGTCCAAGAAAAAATTGCTCACTGTTTTAGAGATGTCCCACAAGCTGTCACCACATTTCTTCAACCAATTAGAATGTGCTTCATTTGCAACATCACTTAAGACGACTTTCTAAGATACCTAATTTGATTTAAAAAACAAACAAACAAAATCTTATTGCATTTAGTCCAAAGTCTATGATTGCTTGATGGGATAGAGAAGTGTTCTCACCTGGTTAAAGTATCAGGGGGTACCATTTTGATGTTTCCTTTTGGTTGACTCAATCAGCTTCCATTCTCACATAGGAAATGTCTCAGATATGCTTCATTTCACTTCTGATTCCTGGCCATCTCCTCCATAACCTCATTGAGCCCTTTCGTGTCCTGGGTACCCTTTTCTCCTCACTCTTCCCCCTATTCCGGGACCATGATCAAATTAACATTGTTCCTGGTTGGTGTGCCCCTATCACCAGTCTCACCCTCCCATAGCATTCTGGGCCAAAGTATCCC
This sequence comes from Pseudochirops cupreus, assembly GCA_028627135.1. NCBI lineage: Eukaryota > Metazoa > Chordata > Mammalia > Diprotodontia > Pseudocheiridae > Pseudochirops > Pseudochirops cupreus. The sequence goes on along the minus strand of CM053580.1, from coordinate 235,012,111 downwards.
TCCCGCCCCTCCCCCCCTTTCCTATGTTGTTTCATCTCTTAGAATTCCAGCTCCTTGAGGGTCAGGATTGTCTTTGTTTTCTATATTCCCAGCACTTAACAATGATCTTTGTGCATAATAAGTACTTAATAAAGGTTTTTAAATTCATTCACTCACACTTGATGACTGTGGTCTGTGGCTGCAGAACAGAATTAATTAACTTACCTTTTATGAGCATCAAAATCCATGATCTTGACATTAATTAGCTATATGATCTTAGCCAAGTAAACTAAATGTGGAGGAAAAATAAGACTGAAGAGTGGATTTCTATTATATTTTCTTCTGTTCCCACAGTCCAGTGAAAGTGCATTGTAAGTTTTTGTTAAGATGTTATATGTTCTATGAATAGGACCTTAGTGTAGTAGAAAGAGGAATGAATTTAACATCAAAAGAACTGAGTTCCAGTTTTGATTCATCTAAAAAGTGTCTCTGTGACCTTGGGAAAGTCACTTGCTTCTCTGGGCTTCAATTAACCTCTGTGAAATCAACAGTTAACCTAAGTAATCACTGAAGCCCATTTTAGCTCAAATATTCCTTCTCCTTGTCCTTTTAAAAATTGTCTTTACTTTGCCGTGTCTGTACTTAACTAAATTTCTTTGCATTTCTCATTCATTATGTAATTCTCTTGTAAATCTAAACTTCTAATCTATTATGATATAAAAAATGCTCTAGGGCAGAGGTATCAAACCTAAAGCAGAAATGGATTGTAACATTTGAGAGTGCTGCCAGAACACGATTAAAATGTAATTAGGAAATATTTACCAAAAGAAAAATGTGATAGAACTTAGATAATGCGAATATGTGATTTTCCAAGTCAATATCTGACCAAGAGAGATCCTAATCTGCAGTTTAGTGTTCCTGTTTTCATTTGACTTTGACGCCTCTGCTTTAAGGAGCTATGGAATGCTCTGGAGAATTCCTTTAACACTGATATGTTCACATATATGAGACGATTTGTGTATTTGCGTTTTGGTTAGGATGAGGGGTAGAGACTTCACGTGCACGTGTATATAGTGTCTCAAGAGAGATGAAGAAGAGAGACAAAACCAGAAGAATCTAGTGAGTGGAAGGGAAGCTCTAAAGAGAAGCTGAGAACAGATGTTAAGATGATGTAGTAAGAGGTCTCATGCATCTCTGGTTGAAGTTTCCATCAGTCCTGACATAGATCCAGCCTTACTCTAGTGGTAGTCAGGTGTCTGATATGGCCAACTTCCATGGAAATTGTAATCATTAATCTGCTAGTACCCTTTAATTTACCATTAATCTGCTGCTCCAAGGAAGCAATACTAGAGGGCGACTAACCTTCAAGTCTGAGTTGTTAACTGAAAGGATTACTTTTAATGATTAACAAAACAATCCTTTGAATTTCCCCCATCTCATCCCAAAAGACACTAATTGTGTTGGTGGTTGTTGTTTGTCTTTTCTAGAAAAAGACCATGAGGTCAGGAAGATGATGCCATGATTTGTGAGTGAATTGGATTAAATGATGCAGGGTCCTCAAAATCACTAGCCTCACTTTCTGCCCTGGAGCCTTCTGGATCCAGTGGCAAGATGTAGATCAGAACTACTGGGGATGGCCCTGCATGCAGCGAGAGACCTTGGGTTTTTTAAGCTAAGATCATGTCAAGTTCTCACTTTAACTGAGGCAATGTCCATTCAGTGTTTAAGAAATGAGCCGACAAAAAGTGACATAGGAGAGAATAGACTGGGGGAGGGGGGAAACACTGGGATGTCTGTTTTGGGGTGGTGGGTGGGGAAAAGATGGGGAGAAAATATGTAACTCAAAAAAAATTTAATAAAATAAATTTATTATTAAAAAAAAAAAGAAATGAGCCGAGTGACCCCCTTTAATTAAAAAACAAAATCAATCTAGGAGGGGAAGATCCTCAGAGTTTCTGGTGGAAACAAACTATTACTATCGGAATTCACATCTGGGTCCAAACAATGACCACCAAGTGGTGCTTGGGCTGGGACCTATTGTTGACCAATCCAAACCATATTCGAGGCTACACAGCCCTGAGGGGAAGAGATCTAATTAAACAGGAAACTAGAAGGCTTTGAATTTAGTCCCCAGTTCTTCCACTGACTAGCCCTGCAACCTTGCTAAGTCATTTTATCTCCCTGAGGCTCAGTCCCATCATTTACAAAATCAGGGAATTACACTAAAATGATCTCTAACATCTTATTCGGTTCTGAAGGCCTATGACCTATGTCCCATCAGATATAGACTAAAAAAGTCCTTTCTTTTGCCTTATACAGCAGCAAACCAGCTACCCTCCATCGGAACTTGCCATCCTTCCGGTTGTCTGCCTCTAGACAGCAGTAAGCAGAATGGATTCCCCCACACAGGGAAAGTATATTCAGAGTGAAAGCTGCCCTACACCACAAGAGAACTCAATCAATCAGCGAGTATTTATCAGGCACCTGTCTGCTAAAAGACAGGCTTTGAGAGCACATGTGGCAGGCAGGAGTGAGGTGCTTGATCTATATAACACAAGAAAGAAACTCTCCCTGCTTTCAAAGAGTTTACATGCTATAAGGAGTAAATGAGGAATTGGAGAATATGAACTTAAATCGCTTTTCTCTGCCTTGTCCTCTTTGTCAGTGTACCCTCAGCCCCAATTTAAGAGTTTCTCAGTCAAGTATGAGTCATGTGCTTGGGGACAAGGGCCCACCACTCCTAAGGTAACAAGACATTTTCTTTCCTACAGGCAGGAAGAGTGAGATGACTTAATCCAGATATATGAAATGTACAGCCTCTGAAAAGAGATATGTAGAAAAACAAAACAATAAGAAACAAACAAAAAAACTTTGTCAGTAACTCTCCTGTTCTTGACTATAAAAGTGATTAAACCAAAATAGAAGCATTCAGTTCTGAAAAGAACATACTTAATTACTATCATGAGAATCAGACCTTTTCCATGTGTCTTTTTTAAGACAGTACAAGAACATTTATTTGCTTTATCTTCTTGTTCCCCCTCCTGAAGCATCTTTGGTTCTTTTGTTTTTTGAATTTAAATGAAAACTGGAAAAAAGAGAGATCAGATAGAAAATCAAATATGGGCATACCAATGAATTCCTAGTCATGTGGGCTCCATGTATGTGATTAATAATTCTGATACCATACATCTATTTTTCACTAAAGTTCCACTGAAAATACCGGGATTCTAGAACGTTCTCAAATTGCACCCAAAGGATTGTGCCATGGGAGTGCTAATACTGAATTTTGTGATGTTTACGCATTTGCATTCTTAGCAGTGCTATTGCCTTATCATCTTTTCTTGCACTTAGTTGACAAATTTGTTTTAAAGGGGTTGTCAGTGAATGCATACAAGAAAAAAAAAACCCCGAGCTCCTAAATATTAACCAAATAATATCTCGATAAAGATGTAAAAAACAGTTTGGCTAGCGTTTTCCTTCCTCGAAGTGAATCTGCTGTGAAATGTGAGGATAACACTTCATGTGTTACTATTTGTTGTGAAGTGGTTTAATAAATGTTTAAACAAGTCATTGCTACTCTGACAGCGTTTCTTATCATGAAGTTGTAATTTGGATAATGATTGTCATGCTAGCTGAATTTTTTTTCCTCCTTTTTTTCCCTTTTTCTAAGTGTGGGAAGGGATATGAGCCCGACCCTCAAAGGGTGTTGAGAGAATGCATTAGTTATGGAATGTGTATCTCTGTGAATTTTATGTTCCTCTCAGGAAGATTGGGACAGGAAGCAAAAGGAAAGGGAAAAGCAGACAGCCCAACTTTTCACACAGCGGTGACAGAATGGAAAGACACATCAAAACCACATTCAGGTGAACTTTGCTTCCGGGGAGTGTGCCAAGCTGACACCTGTGGGCACTGATGTTTTTGTTTATTCACAAAACAAGCTCATCAGAGGCAGCAGCTGACTAAGCCTTTCCTTCCCACTTGCCAAAAGTATTTCCAACCTGCTGTCAAGACAGGGGCGTCATTCAGCATCCTTGTTCATCAAGGACGAGGCCTTGCTGCCTTCTCTTTCTCATTTTCCTAAGTTTGCATTGCTACTGATGGCGTTCCAATTTCTGTGCACTGGAACTATCACAGCAGAATATCTGTTCTCGCTGCCTGTATCCCAAGGGAGATCATATTTGTAAAAAAATCAATTATACAAGTACAGGATGGCGTAGAACTGTTTGGAGAGCGTTTCACAGCAAAAAAAGAAAAAGCCCAAACCTCAAAACCAAACAAAAAGCAAAAAAACTTCAAGAAACTCTGATGGCATCACGTGACCACAAACTCCCTATCAGTGAGCATTGAGTAATTCTGGTGCTAAAAAAGATACTGTAGTTTCTGTTTGCATTATTAGCTGTTGGAGATTCAGGGATATAATAGTTTCGTTGTATTCTATATTGATCAGACTACATTTGGAGAAAGAATACCCTGTATGTTTCCTGTCCCTTTTAAATTCAAAGAATCTTCAAGTTGAGAGGGACCTTCAAGGTCATCCATTCCAGTTTTCCTCCCACTGCAGAAATATCGTCTAATATATCCACGACAGATGGTCATCCAGCCCCTGCCTGAACACTTTCAGTAATTCACTACATTGCAAAGACCTCATTTCATTCTTGAGCAGCTCCAATAGTTAACAATTCCCTTAAGATGAAAGCTGCCTCCCTTTAATTTGTAAACGTTGGTCCAAGTTCTTTCTGGAACAACAAAGAATGTCTATTCCTTCTCCCACCTGACAACCCTTCAAATATTTGAATGTAGGGATTATGTTTCTATATAGTCTTTTGTCCTTCATGCTATATATCCTCAGTTCTCCTGTTTTTCAAAGGCTATGGTTTCAGAAGGGCTTTCCTCTCACTGGAGGACTTCTAGCAGATATTGGATGGCTATTACTGAAATGTCAAAGAGAAGACTCTTGTTATGTGTTAGACTAGAGCACCACTTCTTAAACTGTGGATCTTGACCCCATTTGGGGTTGTGAAAAATTTGGCAGTAGTAAAAGGTTTCTGAATGTGCAAGGACCACAACTTAATTAAAAATCAAATGCTTAATGAATTTGAGGTGTTTCTGGCCGTGTTTGCCCTTGTTGCATCACACAGTTTAACTGTGACCTTGGTTCTGAACCCCAAACATGTGCACTTTGTGCTGTTCATCCCCTCTGGCCACACCATGCCAACAAATGTTGCTGAAATATGAAAAGGAGTTGAGTGAGTGGAAAAAAGTTTAAGAAGCTCTAGACTAGATGGCCTTTGAGGTCTGAGGTTCTGTGCACATTGAGAGAAATGATTATTAATAACCAGTGATTTGGAGAGATCCAGAGTTCCCCATTTTTTCAAGTTCTGATTTTAAAAAGTCTTGTCTCTTGAAGGACTTTGCCAATAAAGAGATTGGAACTAACTTTCTTATTCACAACCTATCTAGGTGGGTTAACTATTGTGTTCTTCTCTGGCTTCTGTGGGGCATAAATTCTTTGAATAGCTTGCCCAAGCCTGGGGTTAACTTAAGAAGTAAATGACTTCATCAAAGTTCAGGTCCAACCTCTCATTGTACTATTCATTTTTGCAGTAATTATTAACCAATCAGGGTTGATTCCTGTTCTGGGGAACACCTACTCTTCAAAGGGTATGTAGACTGTGAGTCCTACCCTGCCATGATTGTCTTTGGTCTAAGAGACAGATGGCCAAATGACCATCCTTTTATTACAATGTTGGCCTTATGAATAAAATGATTAAATTTCCACCCAAAGTGCCACAGCACTGGAGATGCTAAGGAAGGCACGAGATAATTTATGGTCTCAAGGAGCTAACAGTCTCATGGGAGAGATAACATACAAACAATTATATACGAGCAAGATATATACAGGGTAAGTTGGAGATGATGAGCAGAGGGAAGACATTAGCATTAAGGGGGATCAGAATTTACTTATCCATTTTCATATATCATCTGTTTAAAGAGCTACATGGATAGGAAACTTGGCTTTTAGAAATACTGTCCCCTTTTCTTCCTTATCAGGTTTTATTAGATCATATTAATAGAGTTAGAAATAATATCAGAGGCCAACTAATTCAACTCTTATTTTATCAGTGGAGAAACCGAGTTTGGGGAAGTTAGTTGAATTACTCAAAGTCACATACATGATAAGCTTCAGAGTTGGCATTTGAAATCAGGTGCTTTGATTCCAAAGCCTGTACTAGTTCCACTGTTACTTGCTGGTTAATCATAAACCATAAAATTTGAATATTGCTAGAGTTTTCTATTATTTCTGAGCTATTTTTTATTATATCTATGCATGGCATGTTTACACCTGTCTTTTAATTTTTTTGAAATCCACTTTCCTCACTTCTAAAGTATATGTCTGATATGCCCAATAAACCAAATTTATTCTATCCAAGGAATTATGCCTATGTTTTCTCTTAATATTTTGGAATATGTTTTCTTCCATTCTAATGTACATGTCTGATATACCTAATGTAACTTTCCATCACTATTACCAATTCTTCTGTGTTGGTTAGAATTAAATCTAGAGTAACAGATCTGCCATTTCTCTGTATATCTTCTCAGAAAAGAAAGTTTTCATGAGGCAAGTCAAGAATTTATCAGATACTTTTCTTTTAGTGCAATGAGACTTAGGAATGAATAGACTGGGAACAGCGCCCCACATCTTGACTCTGGGACAGTGTTTCGATTTTATCCAGGAAAACCGCTCATGTGCTTGATTTGGCAAAATGGTCTGTAATATAGCCCTCATTTCTGAATGGATCGACATGGAGAGAGATATTTTTGAGAAAAAAGATCTACAGTAAAAGGAATGCCTTTTCAATTCAAGGATGGCATGAACCTGAAGGAATGGTTAATATGCTGGATGTCAGGCAAAGGATCCAATAAGATGGGAATAAAAACAGCAAACACCTCCCAGAGTTGTGAGGACCAAATGAGATAATATCCGTCAAGCCCTTTGTAAACCATAAAGCACTATGAACGTGCTAGCTACTGCTGTCTCTAGCACCTTCTCTAGGCTCACCCTTCCAAGTCCCCAGAGGGGAATTGACTAGACTGTCTCCTTCAGGGTGTTAAGAAGTCATCCTGAACAGTTTGAGTTTCTAATATTATGCCTGGCAAGTCCCCATTGAACGTCCTTCTAATATTAATCAACCAGTTGAAAACAATTATCTTTGATGAGAAGGTATAGAAAGGATAGAAGTTATGAAAATATTTCCCCTAACTCAAGGGAGCACCCTTTCTCCATCCCCAAATACCCACACAGAGTTCATGGGGATTGTGGGCATGAACTTAAAGGGAGTCAGGCATAAGTACAGAGCACATGTAGGATTTAGGAGTTCCTCATGCCTCCTGGTCCTGGGAGTTCTTCACAGAGCACCTTCTCCCCCAGCCCCAAGTTTGTTTCTGGGTGAGACATTGGCCTAATTCCTTGTAGGACACAGTATCTCAGTTAATAGATCAGTCCACTGCTGGGCTGGGTCAAGCAGGTCAGTTCTCAGGGCTAGTTCTTTAGTAGACCCAACTATTGGGTCCAGGGATTTGTTTCTGTCATTAATTCTTTTTGCTGAAGGGATCTTTGATCACTCTCTGGAGCTTTTGAAGCTCACAAGATCATCATCTAGTCAGTTCCATTTCCAGATATTCATCCACCTATAATCTGGAAAGAATAAATACAAAAGGAGCAGGAGAACCATATATCCACCAACATATGGTACCCAGCTAGGCTAAAGGGACTCTTGCCCTTTCCCCTCTTGGAAGCCATCACCTTTATTCCTAAAATGACAGGGAAGGGAGTGAGAGACTTTATATTCAAATTCAGTTCTGGTTCCTCAGCCAGTCAGAAAACTTGCTGCCACCATATCTGCCAGGCCTTCAGCCATTCACAGAGATTAATCTGGCCTTCATTTTTCAATTGAATCCAGACAAAGAATATTGTGCATGCTCTGTATAATTTGTCAGGGAGTACAAATAGGACTCTCTAATGACTGGTCCCCAAAGGCCAGTCTTCCCATCACGTACCATTTCCATTTTTTCTCTCATTTTATCCTAAACCAAATGCATTTTGATTTATTCCATTTGGATGTAGACATTTAGCAAACAGTACCACTGTGGCTCCCTTTTTGTTGGGGTAGTAGTTTTGTTTTGTCTTGAATAAAGTAATAATAGCAATAGTTAGCATCTCTACAGTGCTTTATGTTTTATAAAGTGCTTTACAGGGATCGTCTCATTTGGTCCTCACAACTCTGGGAGGGAATCGCTATTTTTATCTCCACTTTATAGATGAGGAAACTGAGCCAGGAAGCCATTAAGTGAGTTGCCCAGAGTCACAAAGCCAATAAGTATCTGAGGTAGGATTTGAACTCAATTATTCCTAAGTCTCAATTCAACTCTCCATCTACTGTGCTATTTAGATGACTCTTAAGTATCTTTTTCCATTGCCACAGTATAGTCAGGAGACATTTCCCCAATGATTATCAGTCATACCGATGTGATCATATGATAATAGGATAGTGGATCTAAGACTAGAAAGGATATCAGAAGTCATCTAGTCAACCCTCCCTCCCCCCCAAGTTTACAGGGGACAAAACTTGGGTCTGGGGGGATTATATAACATTCCCAAGGTTATAGAGGGAGTAGCATCAGATGCAGGATTTGAACCAAATCTTCAGATTCCAGGGTCAATGCTTTTTCCACAGCATCTCCTTACAGGCAACAGTAATTGCTGACACTTAGGTAGTGCTTACCAAGTATCAGGCAATTGCTAAGCACTTTTTACAAATATTCTCTTATTTGATCGTTGTAACAACTCTGGGAGGTAGGTGTTGTTATTAACTTCATTTTACTAGTGATGAAACTGAGGCAGAGAGGTTAGGTGACTAGTGACTTGCCTAAATCACGTAGCTAGTAAGTATGGGGAGTTGGATTTGAATTCAAGTCTTCCTCACTGAAGGATTGGAGTTCTATCCACTACATCACTTAATTACCTGAAGAAGTAGAAGTAAGAGCTCTCTCTCTGCCTCTAACTCCTCCTTTCTCTCTTTTCTCAGACACATGTATGTATGTGTGCATATATATATGCATGTATCATGCATGCATCTATGTGTGCACACATAGATACAACTACAACACAACTACAAAAATCTCTGGCTTTCATACTATATATATACATATATATGTAGACACCCTTATCCATATATCTATGTATGCATATGCATGTATTCTTGTATATATGTCATATATATTTATGCACACAAATGTAAAATGATCTGGCAGTCAAAGTCAGAGTATGTGCATATATATACATGTATACATACATATAGACACATATCTATGCATGTATCTATGTCATTCACACATACACACACACACACACACACTACTCTGGTTTTCAAAGCTCTTCATAACCTACTCCCCTTCTACCTTCACGATCATCTTATACTCTACTTCCCTACACACAGTCTTTGGTCCAATGACACTGGCCTCCTGGCTCTTCCCCAGACAAGATGTGAGCCATTCGGACTCAGCAAACACACAAGACTCAGCTCTGGCCAGTCTTTCTGCCCATGCCACATGCCTGGAATGCTCTGTCTCCTCCCTTCTGACTCCTGACCTCCTTGGCCTCCTTTATGTCCTGACTAAAATCCTACCTTCTGTAGAAAGCCTTCCCAACCTCTCTTGATTCAGTACTTTCCCTTTGTCAGCTGCTTCCTATTTATCCTGGACGTAGCTGGCTTTATAAGTATTTGCTTGCATGTTGCTTCTCCAACTGGATTGTAAGCTCCTTGAAGGTAGAGCCTGTCTGTGCTTCTTTCGATATCTCCAGGACTTAGCACAGTGCACAGTAGGTACTTAGAAATGTTTATTGATTGATATACATATACACACACACACACACACACACACACACACACACACACAAATATACGTATACACATATAAATGCATAAATTGATATACACATACAAATGCTTATATAAATGTATAGAAAGTGCATATAGAGATCTTTTCCCCCAAGATGGCGCCGAAGGCGAAGAAGGAAGCTGTTGTCCCCCCCAAGACAGAAGCCAAGTCCAAGGCCTTGAAGGCCAAGAAGGCAGTGCTGAAGGGTGTCCATAGCCACAAAAAGAAGAAGATCAGAACATCCCCCACCTTCCGGCGACCCAAGACACTAAGACTTCGAAGGCAGCCCAAATACCCTCGG